>OY992879.1:30140889-30453389 GCA_963921405.1 Cepaea hortensis | reverse complement strand
GCGAGATCAGATGAGTACATTTACAGTTTGATTAAGCAATATTAATTCTGCATCTTATTTTTTCAGATTGTACTATAAGTTGCTATATATATATTTGAATATGTGTACTCTACTTGCCACTGGTGTATAACAGATAACAGCAAAAATGTCATCACTCGGTGATTTTGTTAAAGCTGGAAAAGGAATGGGATTGACTGCCGAGAAATTGGAAGAATGGGCAGAACGAAAGTATAAGGAAGCAAAAGATTCTGAAAGAGATGAACGTGCGCAAGAAAGACAACATCAGAAAGAGTTGGCAGAATTAAGTGAAGCAACTAAACAGAAAGAAATAGCTGAAACGAACAGACTCAAAGAGATAGAATTACAGACACAGCTTAAAATCAAAGAAATGAAGATTGACTCCCATGCTCAAATTGCTAGCACTAAATTGAAGAGTCACGAGGAAGAGAACAAATTTAATAAGTACAAGGGGTTAGTCAAGCCCTATTGCCATGGAGATTCCATCTCTGCCTGGACAGAGAATGTCGAGTTCCAACTGAGAGTCCAGGACGTACCATTGAAGGATTGGGCGATGATCTATATGAAAATTTTGTGTGGTGAGCCGTTAAAGGTAATAGAGTCTATTCCACCTGAACTTAGAAATAACTACCAGTACATACATGATCGTATCATGCAGCACTTTTTGCTTGATGCCCCAGGATATCAGATTCAATTTTTGAAACTGAAACCAAAAGCTACAGAAACGTTCATAGACTATGTCTCCAATGTCCAAAGTATTTTTTACAAATGGCTGAATGCGGCGAAGATAGGGAAGAGTTTTGATAAATTAAAAGACCTAATGGTTATGGACAAAATTATTTCTACAGTTCCAACACCCTTCGCCAAATTTTTACAACAAGCCGATATAGAATCCATCGAACAACTTGAAAAGCGTGGTTCGGCTTATTTTTCCTCGAATAGAGATATTTTCAAAACATCTAGTGATGAATCAGAAATTGTAGCATGTGCCAAAAGCCAAACAAAGAAATATCCTAGTCCAAAACCATTCCAGACTAGAGATAAACAAACATCAAAGCCACCGCAATGCATTTATTGTAATTTTTTTCATAACGAATTTTCTATGTGCGACAAAAATCCTTCATACCCGTCACACCTGGAAAAGATGATTAATAAACAGAAGACAAGAGAACAGCATATAAACGTGCTGTTAAATTTTTTTTTTTTTGCCTCTCGTATGGGCACTATAATTATAAATGCCCGGGACGGCAGAGATTGAGAGCCAGCAACGCTGTACTTGTGGATACCTCGTCTGGAAGTGAGAGTGAGCATGAGAGTGTGAATGACGAAGATCTACCGTTCAATAAATGTGAAAGTGTGTCATGTGCAATGGATGTTTTAAATTTTGATAACTGTGAGACATGTAACCATTTTCATAAGGATGGGATACTTAAATGTGGCCATATTGTACCTTGTTCTAATGAGAACGCAAACGCAGCTATTGCCTCTAGAGGCAACTAAGTGTTCCACAATACTTTGGTTAATGACCAGCCATGCCAATGCTTGCTTGACAGCGGCAGTACACTAATCGGTCTAAGGAAAGAACTAGTTAAACCAGAGTATTATACGGGCGGCGTTGTGAAATGCCGCACCTTCTCGGGTAATATTGAAGAATACCCACTAGCGAAAGCCCGTATAAACACCCCGTTCCTTTCCGGCACATTTATATGCGCCACTTTACACAATCCGTGTACAGACCTGATTCTTGGCTGCCTACCTGAGCTGAAAAACTGCACTGCAGAAGAAATATTAGCCTGGCAAGAAAGCAATATGGTTAATGCAGTGACCATGACTGAAACGCAGAAACAACAAAATGACCCACAGAAAGAAAATTTACACCAAATATCTACACGGTGTGCAGAAAATACCACCATGATAGAAAACCTGACTAAAATACAGTGTGTCAATATACCTAACTCACCAGATTTGCAAGGTATGGGTGAGATACCAGAAACAAACAAAATTTCATATTGTCTTAAACCAAAAAATGCGACTCTCATTGAAGCAAATAAGAGAGATAACCCAATGAATCAACAAAGGTTATCCCGTGCCAAACATCTACAAACAGATGTAACATATGGTGTTTATTGGCATTATAACAACACAAAAGCCAGAATCTTAGCACAATTTGACTGGCTAAATTTTTATAAACAATTTAAATATTTTCAATGTTCATGTACCTTTGATCAGCGTGTAGTAAGAAAGTTGCAATGTATTACAGCAGAGGACCAACCAATTACAGTGGCCTCTATTCATAACCATCAAACAAACGACGAACACAATGCAATCACACCAATCCATCAGACTGGACATAAACACAAAGCAATCACACTAAGTAGGCATATCAGTGACCAAAACACAGCAATCACACCAAGTAGTCAAACAGTAGACCAGCACAGTGCAACGATACCAAGCAATCATACAGCAAATATAATCAATGCAACCACACTTAGTCAGCAAACAGAACACACACCTACTATCATAACAGTACCTAACCAAACAGAACACAACGAAAAGAAACTACATAGAAATTAAGACAACTAAAGACAGAATACTTAGACAACAAAAACTAAGAAACAACATTGCTATCCATACTGCTGACTGGACGACATATCTACAGAAACTACGACAGATCTTCGACAGAACAAAACAATTTTGTCTCAAAGTGAAACCAACAAAAGTGAATTTGGGTCTGGAAGAAATTGTCTTCCTTGGCCATACCATCACGAAAGGCCAACTGAAAACAGATCATAAAATTGTTACAAAAATTGTAAACCTCACCATGCCAACCACCAAGGAGCATATGAGAAATCTTCTCGGGCGAGTGAACTATTATGACAAGTTCATCCCAAATTTAGCTAAGATTACCAGCGTTTTTTCGAATTTGTTGAAAGCCTCTGTAAAGATCAATGTAAAAGATGCTGAATTAATTAACGCTTTATCAAAACTGAAACAAATGTTTAGCAATGTACCAATATTGCGCTTGCCTAACCCGTCCCTTACCTATTTTCTTAGGACAAACACGAGTACTGTAGCCATCAACATTATGATGGGATCTTTCATCCAATCATCTATGTCAGCCGCAAAATTACACCTACAGAATCGAAGTACGGAGTCTCTGAATTGGAGGGTTTGAGCATCATCTACTGTGTCCGGAAACTTCACAGGTTTTTGGCAGGTACGCATTTTGTCATCCAGACTGACAACTCCCCCCTCACTGTCTTGGAGACAGGAGTCCACACCAATAACCGCATTTACAGGTGGTCTCTTATGCTCCAGAACTACTCCTTCACCATCCAACACATCAAGGGTAGAACGAACTTACTTGCTGACACTTTGAGCCGACCCTCTGATGTCGAGATACCTCATGTAACGCAGAGGAATGATACAAAATTACCATAGTCAGTAACACTATAATTACACCTTGTCCAAACTGGTGTGTTACAGACACTATAGCGCTCTTATATTTGAGTGTCACCAGTAAGAAAACTGTGTATAGAACTATGTACATAACTTTAGATAGAAATGTGGATAGAACTGTGGATATAACTGTGTATAGAACTGTGTCAATAGAAATTGCAATACCGTCATCCACTATATTCGACACAACATTGAGTCTACAGATAGACAATACCCAGGAACAGCGCGGAAGAATATCAGACTTGTGATTTAACAGTTTGGAAATAAATTGATATTCTACTCCAAGAACGTGACGTCACCATCACGCCTGGAAGGAGTTAGTGTAATTAATACATTAGGTAGAAAGATATTGTGATATGTATTATAGTATATTTTTATTTGCAGTTACATGTAAATTGAGATCTGTGTTAGTTTAACATAATTCTTTAAAACATCACCATCGTTCTTTAGACATAGGACATGGCAGGATTATTATGAAAGTAGCAACATTTACAGTCTAAATGCCATTTACAGTCATTTAGAACCTAATAGATTTAAAACTACGAATTTAGGTCCATCAATCTCGTAAACACATTCTTAATTTTTCATACATTTTAGAACAGTTTAGTTCAATTAAATCATCACGTAAATGTATACTCTCATGTAAAATTAACATCATAAGGTAATTAACACATTTCACTCCATTTCATTTATTTAAGTAGATTAGTTCCCGTGGCTTAGCTCATTCAGTTAGTTAGTTTAGCTTAGCTCACCAAATTAGAATACAATAGTTAGCTTAGATTACTAGACCTAGGAATGTTTACTAACAATCCTTACAAACATGTAATTATTTTGTACATAATATGACTAGTGCCAAGACATAGTACAGTCATACGGCTCTATAACTATGAGCAGAGCCAAAAATTTAATGTAAATATTCTTGCATGTATTTTTTTTTTTTTTTTTTTTTTGCAATATTTTAATGACATTTTGTTTTAAACCAATGTGAATGAATGTGAGAGAAAAAGGAAAGAGAGAAAGAAACTGAGTGAAAGAATTAAAAGCAGATGAGCGAAACATTAGTGCGACATTTTTCCACACAATCGCGAGTTTTTGTAATTCATCTTCGTTCCATTCATGTGACACATGTGTTGTACAGTTTTTATGTGTGTTGTAGCCACTAATACATTGCAGGTTAGGAAATATGATTTAAGCATCCTAAACCGGCGTACCAGTCATGAATCAGGCTTACGCACTCATTCATGACTGAAATAAACCGCTTTATGGCGCTTGAAACACAACATTCAAATAAATTATAGACATATACACTTGTTTGATAATTTACACACACTTTAATTATAAATAAACACGCAAACAGTCAGAAATACTTTCAGTTAAACTTGCATCAGCATTAACTAGAAAGGGACTTAACTCTGAACAGGGGAAATTACAGACTCACGAAAGTAGGATGTAACATTGAAAGATGTTGTTCACAAACGAAAGTTAGATAGGTGAAAAACTAGCACACACATCAGGTAAATGGGTTGGATTTACATTATATTGGGAGACATGAATATTATTCATGGAATGTACCCGTAACAGTGACATTTTGTCCGGGTTGTTAGTTATTTAACAATGGGAGAAGTAGGTCTTAAAAGACAATCGTCTTCGGTTCGAACAACTCCCAGAAATATAATGGAAGATGAGCATTAGCTCTGGCCAACATTACAGTGTGCTGTGTTAATGAATAACCAGTGGATGCATACAACAATGTGACATCAGACAGTAGTGATCAGTCATCGTACCCAGAACATAGTTATCAATCTCAACCAGCTCTTGACAAAATTAGACAGCCTAATTTTTAAGATAACCCAATTGTGTCACACCCATAACCTAAAGGTCGTGACACAACACAGACGGGAGGAGAGCATGTCAAGATCTTGGATGAGCTGACAGAAGTAATAGAAGGATATCAATTAGGAATAAGACCAAGATATGATAAATATAACATCCCTGAACAGGGATTGGAGATTCAAGGGACAGAAGAGAGGAAAGAACTATTAATGAGTTATCCAACAGGACACACCGGTGTCAACAGAAGGACATGATAGGACACGGCAGGGATTTACTCCCAGGTTAGTTAAACACGGGAAAAACCCGTAAACAGCCTTAACTAGAATGTAGTAACTAGTGACAGGCTGCTGAACAGCGTGCCGGGTAACAATGCACGCAAGAGTGCTGACGCACGAGGGTTCACAAGTCCGCAGCTGACCAGCGCTACTTAGATCAGCCAGACGGGGACTTGACAGCTTAGGAGACAGATCGTTATATTTTGCCTTGGCCAATGTGTAGTTGTTAGGGCACTGTAGGATCGTGACTTAACTTAGGACAGTTAGAGAATTGTGCTTAGAAATATTATTGCTGTATTGAGTGTGATACTTTGTTAATGATTGTGAATTACTCATGTGAGCTCGTAGAGCCAACTGTATCATTACGCAATAAAATGAAGTATTCCCTTTGTACACCTACGAGTTAGTATTCGTGCTGTACAAACGAAGAATCCCTGTATGCCTGTCTGAACGAGGTTGTTGACAGAACAAGAGTGGCTAAGACACAACAGGAAAGTGGATAACAATTGTGTTCCAAAACATATTTGGTAAGGCAAGCAGAGAGGGAGTAAGACCAAGAAACAGACACCCTCTAGGGTTGAAACAAATGTGCAAGCAATAAGTAGGGACTTTCTTTGTCAACACTGGAAATTGATATACAACCACAGAATATGACGCTGCATGGAGAGTATCTTTTGATCAGGGTATTAACTCTTTTTTTTTTTTTGGTAATGTATTCTCTTAGTGCAATTCAACTCACAATTTCAACTCAATGTGTACCCTCCTCGTCAATTTCTCAACACACATAAACTATGGTCATAACGTTAACAAAGAAAAACCGTTTCATGTAGTAACTCCGAATACTCTCATGGTTGACGTGAGCGAACGAGAATTGGAATCGGTTCGAGTCGCGCTAGTGACTTATGAGAGTATGGAGCCGGTCGCTCAGAAAGTCGTGGCGTGCTGATGAGCGTAATCTAGCCTAGGAATCAACATACAGCTGAAAGATGCTGGTGTTGAACGCAATATCCTGAAACAGGATGGAAATGCGGGAAAAAATGTAGTGTATTCGACGAACAATAAACGCTTGTTCAAATATAGTACGGTCTAAGCAGTCTAAACAATTAGAAGGTTCC
The DNA here is from genome assembly GCA_963921405.1 of Cepaea hortensis. Lineage (NCBI taxonomy): Eukaryota > Metazoa > Mollusca > Gastropoda > Stylommatophora > Helicidae > Cepaea > Cepaea hortensis. The sequence continues at coordinate 30,446,689 of OY992879.1, read as the reverse complement.
GGATAGATTTATGCAAACAGAAAGAGGTCGTGTCAAGTATGAAATTACCGTGGGGATAACAGACGTTCTACGTTCGAACAATACCTGTGATTGTTTTAAGTGTTTCAGATAAAGTATTATTCATGCGAAACTAATGCGAAACTAATGCACAAAAGAATTCAGGAGCTTACTAATCAAAGAACAAGTACATCAGCAGGCTGCCTAAAGACAAAAGATGGAAGAGTCATAATAGAAAAGGATCACATCTTACATGTATGGTCAGATTACGTGAAAAACCTTTATGACGATAACAGAGACGAACAGTATGATGTTCAAAATAATAATGAAGGACCAGCAGTTTTGAACATGGAGGTTCAAAATGCTCTTAACCATATGAAATCTGGCAAGACCCCCGGTTCAGACAGCTTCACAACAGAAATGATTAATGCTTTAGAAGAATATGGAATAGATCAAGTTACCAGTCTGCTCAATACAATATATGATACTGGAAATATACCTCAGGGGTTATGTAATTCTGTATTTATTGCAATCCCAAAGAAATCAGGAGTCTTGGAATGTGATCAACATAGAACAATTAGTATAATGAGTCACATCACTAAGATTGTGCTGAGAATTATCATGCAAAGAGTTAGGAGGAAAATACAACCTGAAATAGGAGAAGAACAATGTGGTTTTGTAGAAGGCAAGGGTACAGTAAATGCTGTGTATATACTGAGAACCGTAATCGAATGTTCTATAGAAGTAAACAAAGATCTACACCTTTGCTTTATTGACTACACAAAGGCTTTCGATAAAGTGAGACATGTCAACATGATAAGGATGTTTGAAGATCTACAAATTGATGGAAAAGACCTTAGACTTGTAAAAAAACATATATTGGAAACAACAAGCTGCCATACGAGTTGATAATGAAGTAAGCTGTCAGAGCCTAACATGGGATAGCTATGCAGCAACATCGTTACGACACCCGGCGGACAAGAATTGTCGGCTGGCAAGATTGTTACCTGACACGCGACCAGCGGTCAGGCTGACGACAAGACGCACGCATGCCACGTGACGCCACTAGAGGCGGTCAGCAAGTTGCGCGCTAGCGGCAGACCGAGCTGGGACCTGAGACTGGAAGGACGTGTGCGGTGAAAGCAAGGCGTTTGTGTGGATCTCTGTGGTTGAAAGCCGAACGACTGTCATCTTGAGCGTCAGACTTGTGAGCTGTATTGTGGTTGTGAGCGTCGTGAGTTATATATTGTATATTGTTGTAATCATCGTTCTGTATTTACTATGGCAATAAATCCATAGAACGTTGTGTCGTTGAGTCTTACGTCGAATCACGTTATACTTGTACTGTCTCACACGTGTTAGCTCAACGAGCCAATTCTAAGGTCCTGACATGTGTGGACGTGGGTTGCTCGTCCTTGTTTAAGAACCTAATATATGTAGACGTGTGGTGCTCGTCTTTGTTTAAACCATACGTCATTAACGATTTAAAACATAATTCTTGAACTTGTAAAATTTGTCAAGGTTATAGTTATGTAAATGTGATCGTAAAAGTCTCATTGTGATCCATTACTACATTGTTTAAATATGTGTAAAACCATTTGTAAACGTACAGTACATATTGTTTGATCCTGTAAGCGTGTAAAACATTTGTGATTTGTGAAACTTGTCACCGTTTGACCTTGTCGACATTGTGATTTTGTCGCCATTTTGACCTTGTCGCCATCTTGTAAACTTGATGTCTATGTCCTTACTGAATGTCATCGTGATGTAAGTGATGTGTCATCAATGTTATTGAGTGTTCAAATACAGATAAATTGTCTTTGTGCATTGAGTTTGTGGAACGCAAAGAGTTTTGGAAAGAGTGTAACTTCTGTTGAGAAAAACACTGGTGACGGACAAACTTACGACATACAATTATACTTGACGCCATCCAAACCTAATCAACACTTAGTGACGTGCAGGCACACACCAACAAATAGACGCTAACTTATTTTCTTCCAAAAACAAAGCAGGTTTTTTCCGTACCATCCATAACCTTGCCGTAGAGGTCATTAGTGGTTCCGAAGTAACGACCCTACAGTTTCTAGCCCGATTGTCCAACCATTCTTCACCGTATCCAGGGCACTTGAGTATATTTTTCTATACTTTAACTTTACGTATGCAATAGTAGGCACGCATCGTATAGTAAAATAAATTGTAAATTGTTTACTACTAACCATTTATAACATATTTTGTGTGGCTGATTTTCATTGACGTATTTTCCCCATCATGTCGTCATTATTTGATTTCATCGATATGGGTATTAAATTGCATCTAACAGGTGATGAATTAACAAAATGGAGCGAGAACAAATACGCTGAATACCTGCTGGTACAGGAGAAAAATAATGAACGCGAAGAAAGAGCAGCGGAGAGAGCTCTAAAACAAGCAGAAATGGCTGCAAAGACAAAGCAAGCTGAGATAGACAGTGAACTTAAGAAAGCAGAAATAGCAGCTCAGAGTAAGACAGAAGAACTAGAGTTACAGTTGAAAATGAAACAACTTGACACTGAGACCGCAATGAATAAAGAGTCAAAGAAATCTGAAAGACTGGAAAAAGAAAACCAGTATAAGAAGTATCAAGGTATCGTACGTAACTATACCTCGGGTGACTGCATAGCAGCCTTTACCCAAAATTTTGAGACTTTAATGGAACATTACCAAGTTCCACTTTCTGAATGGAATATTCTATATATGAGGAGTCTATCTGGGGAACCTCTTAAGGTCATTGAAACCATCCCCAAAGACCTCAGAAAAGAGTACCATTATATTAAATCTAAGATAATGGCACATTTCATGTTAGACGAGGCAGGTTACAGAGAACAATTCAGTAAATTGAGTCCAAAATCAACTCAAACGTTCTCTGACTACCTCTGTTTAGTCCGAGATGTTTTCAGCAAATGGACTTCAGCAGCCAAAATTAACAAAAGTTATGATAGATTAGAAGATCTCATCATTCGAGATAAAATCATTTCTTCTATCCCATCATCGTTTTCTAAGTTCTTACAGGAGAATGAATGCACAAGTGTGGAAGAAATTGAAAGACGTGGGTCGGCCTATTACACGGCCAACAAACAGTGCTTTGCCACTGAAGCTACTGACAGTAACTGGGTAGCAGCGGCCAACTATGAGAAAAACTATAGTAGGCAAAAACCAAACAGGCCTACCTCTGAGAAATTTAGACATTGCATTCACTGTAAATTTTCTCACCATTTGAACGAGATGTGCGATAAAAACCCAGGGTACCAAACATACTTGCAAAATATGGTAAACAGACAAGACAAAGAGCGTAAATCGTTCAAAAGTTTACGTAAATGTTTTCTCTGCAAGGCTTACGGGCACCATCGCATGGATTGTAGAGGCAGGCATATGACCAACAAAGCCAATGCCGCCTTGTTCGATAGCTCAGCGTCAGAAGACGAAAATCCAGAGAAACATCCTGTGAATGCAGCACAGGCTTGTGATGTATTTAGTGCTAACAAATGCACTGTCTGTAACACCTTCTATGAAGATGGTATCTTAACATGCGGGCACGCCATCCCTATTGCCAATGAGGAAGCTAACTTGGTAATAGACTCAAAAGGCAGATTAGACATCCATCACGGGTATGTTAATGGCAAGTTTGCTACAGTACTTCGCGACACCGGAAGTACACTTATTGGCCTGAAAACAACATTCATAACGCCTACAGACTATACAGGCAGGCACATTACATGTAGAACATTTTCAGGCAATATTGAGAAATATCCATTAGCATGGGCATACATTGAAACACCTTTCCTCACCGGGAAAGTAAAGTGCGCCGCACTTACGAACCCAGTGTGTGATATAATCATAGGAAACTTACCTGAGGTGAATGACAAACCTCATAACCATGACATAACATCACTATGTATTGATGATAACACGACATCACCACCAAATGTCATCATTGAAAATGTCATATCACCTATTGAATGTATGTTAGCTAATGCAGCACTAAGTTCTCATCACATCATTAACGATATCATTCCATCATCATCTGATGTCATTGAGTGTGTGAACGCAGTAACAAGAGCTACTGCTAGAGTGCAAGATGAAAGTAACCAAACTGAGGCTATACAAATGCTTAGCCCAGAATTACCACCTAGTGACTCTATGAAGGAAGCATTCATAACAGCTCAAAAAGCTGATCCTTCACTATCAAAGTACTTTGACCTGATCGGCAAAAAGGCAAGAATAACCAAGAATGCGAAATGGCATTTTGCTTTACACAATGATATACTCACCAGGTATTACACCAGAGGTGACATTACAACGAAGCAAACTGTTTTGCCAACTACTTATCGCAAGCAAGCTTTACATCTTGCTCACGATATACCTTTTGCAGGTCATATGGCATATGTTAAAACCAGGTCAAGGTTATTGACACAGTTTCATTGGCCAAAATTTTGCAATGACATAAAAACATATTGCAGAAGTTGTGATACATGCCAGAAACTGGTAAAAAAAGGAAAAAACCCACAGGCAAAGTTACAAGTCACTGACTTAGCCAGTCGACCCTTTGAAAAATTATCAGTTGACATTGTGGGCCCCCTTAGTCATACAACAACTAGAGGGAATAAATATATTCTAACTTTTATTGATCAATGTAGTCGCTGGCCAGAAGCGATTCCTCTAAAGAACATTACTGCCAACGACATCATGGAAGTGTTCTTCCATATCTTCTCCCGAATCGGGTTTCCAGATACTATCCAGTCTGATAGAGGCACTCAGTTTATTGCCGCATCGACCCAAGCTTTCACCAAAATGTTAGGAGTGAAGCAAGTCTTCAATAGCCCCTATCATCCTCACTCGAGCGGGATTATAGAAAAGCTTAACGGGGATCTGAAGCACATGCTTGCAAAAGTAACTCAAGATCACCCCAATAACTGGGATGTATACCTACCAGCTGTCCTTTTTGCTTATCGCGAGGTACCACATTCTAGTACCGGTTTCTCTCCTTTTGAACTAATTTATGGTGCCAAACCACGAGGCCCATTAACAATTTATCACCAAATGTTAACTGACTCTACTCCAGTACTTAAACCCATATCATCATTCTTATATGTAACATCATTGCGTGAAAGGATTATTAAATCATGTGAAATTGCTAAAAATGCACTAAAACTATCTGGTGCTACTTACAGACAGTACGCAGACAAAGGTAACAGGACTATAACATTGACACCTGGACAGGACGTTCTACTACTACTACCTAGTGACAGACAGCTACTGACTGATTCTTGGCAGGGACCTTTTAAAGTGACAAGACAAATCTCACCTGTAGACTACGAAATCCTAATAAAAGACAAACACAAAATATTTCACATAAATATGCTAAGACCATACCACAACAGAGACAACGAACAAGACGATACGACAGCTTGCACCGTGATAATAGATCACGAAGATGACGATTCTAGCGACGAGATTCCAACACCTACATTAGACACGACAAACTGCTTGAATGAGATCAAGATCAATCCAAACTTAAGTCAAGCAGAGACAAACAGTTGCAAACAGTTGATACAACAGTACAACACCATCTTTTCCGACAACCCAGGACAAACAGAATTAGTACAGCATCACATCACACTCACATCAAACACACCCATAAGATGCAGACCATACACAATACCATTACATTACAAAGAACAATTACATCAAGAAATCATCAACTTAGAAAAAAAAAACATCATCAGACGATCCTTATCAGACTTCTCTTCACCCATGGTCATTGTACGCAAAAAGGACAACACAATACGACTTTGCATCGGCTACAGAAAACTGAACAAAATAACTGTTTTAGATCTTGAACCAATGGCAAACACTGACGATCTTCTGACAGAACTGACTGACGCTAAGTTCTTTACGACGCTTGACATGTCTAAAGGTTACTGGCAGATAGCTGTACATGAAGACAGCAGACATCTAACAGCTTTTGCCACGCCTTGGGGACTGTACGAATGGTGCAAACTTCCATTTGGGCTAGTCAATGCCCCAGCCACATTCGTACGCATGACACGACTCCTCCTAGCTGACATTCCTAATATTATTTGCTATATCGACGACATCTGTGTCCATACAGAGACAATGACGGAACATATAAAGACACTAGAACAGACACTAGAACGTATCAGACAGCACGGACTGACAGTGAAGCCTTCAAAGGTGAGCATGGCTTACCAAGAGATATCATTTTTGGGGTACAGAATATCCAATGGCTTTGTCATGACAGACAACAAAATTGTCTCCAAAATTCTAAAACTGTCACTCCCGACTAATAAGAAACAAGTCCGGAGTTTGTTGGGACTGATCAATTATTACAGGCAATTCATTCCTGATTTTTCAGAACTGACCGAGGTTTTTACTAATTTACTAACTAAGGATAAGCCTGAAAAAGTTGTACACGATGAATGCCTACGAAATGCATTTCATAAAGTTTTGGCATACTTTTCTGATAAGAATTCGAATAATCTCATCCTTAAATTGCCCAACATTCGTTTACCTTTCAGATTGAGAACAGATGCTAGCTCCGTTGCGATTGGGGCAGTCCTGTTGCAGGAATACAACAACATCCTGCATCCCGTTTGTTTTATATCAAGAAAACTAAGGCCTCGAGAGCGTGCATGCTCCATTCCACAATTAGAGGCACTTGCCTTAGTAGAAAATGTGACGAAACTATCCAGATACCTTCTAGGACGTCACTTTATCATCGAAACTGACAACAGTCCATTACGGTATATAAATGCCGGAGTACCATCCAACAATATGATTGCTCGCTGGTCCTTGAAGCTTCAAAATTACAGTTTCGAGGTTCGACATATTCCAGGCAGAATCAATACAATTGCCGATCTTTTGTCCCGTTGTCCGACCGACCCAGTAAGCAATGTCTGAGTGCAGAGTGTACTAATACACTCAGACCAACACAGCCACCAATGAGTGAATGTTGTTTCTATTCACCTACTGTGTAAGGTCTATAATTGTAATTGTGATACGGTTAAAAACCGACATGTATAATATACTTATTTTAATTAAGTCTTGTAATGAGTGTAGTATAATTGTGTAGTGTGTGTTAGAAAGAGAACATTATTAACTGTAAATATACAACAAGAACAGTGTCACAGACGCTTAACCACTTACCAGAAGCGAACTTTGCGGGTTAACAGTGACAGCTGTGTGTGGATTTCTTCACCGTGATATTTTAACGACGTGTGCAAATGTGGACTGAACAGTGACTTCTACAAGCGAACTTAATCCAAAAGGTTCGACACTCAAACATCAGAAATAAGAACAGTCGATCATTATCCATAAGTTGTGAACACATCGGAAATAAGAACATTCCATCATAATCCGAAAGTTGTGATACTATAACATTAGACACGAACTTTGAGAACATTTTACTATCCGTTATAAAATAAAACCTGAGCAGTTGTGTTCAGACAGTGTAACAGCAACTAAATTTTGAGTTTCGTGTGTACTTCCTGTGTAATTTAAAAAGTACACCAAAATTAGCAGACGATATACAAATATTCAAAAACTTATGACGATTGTAAAATCCTTTGAATCTAAAAAATATAATACACCAATTGGGTACTTATTTATTTTGATTAGTGTAATCTTAGAACCATATCTTGATTAATGTATTCATATTACCGACTTTTTCTCGTTAATATGAAGAAACGTCAAGCAATGACGCTAAGAAATTAAATAATTATTGTAATTTATTGTATTGCTTGAATGTCAAAATTACTTCCCTTGCATTTATGAATTACACCAAGGGCCATAATTTGAAACATATTCAATAATGTGTATTGTATAAATAGACATTTTGTTGCTCAAATGGCTAACACACCGGGTAGGCGTCCACCAAGCATGGCAGAGAGCTGCCAACATTGCAAACCAACATAAGAGCTCCTGGCCAAATGAGGTCAGAGTTTGAGTGTTTAATACGACTCATATAAAGCCGTATTTCAGTCTGGCTAGATGGCTGTTGCAAAACAACCATATTATTACGTTTTTTTCAAATTGCTGCGAGGTAGATGCGAGAAGCTGGTACTACTGATCTGACTGGGTATTATTGCAATTGAGGTAACCAGCCATCAGGGGGATGAAACCTGATTTGTGTTAAAAGTTGAACTTCATTTGTCATTTCAATGCAACTTACATTTATCGTATATATTTCTATGCCATATATGTATTTTCATGCATAACACAGGGAAAGGGTAGACTCTGACATGAAGTTAACACTACCCCAGTATATACATACATCATGAATGAAAGATGGCATCTTTCATTGAGGTACCCGGGGAGGATGTCAGAGCCTAACATGGGATAGCTATGCAGCAACATCGTTACGACACCCGGCGGACAAGAATTGTCGGCTGGCAAGATTGTTACCTGACACGCGACCAGCGGTCAGGCTGACGACAAGACGCACGCATGCCACGTGACGCCACTAGAGGCGGTCAGCAAGTTGCGCGCTAGCGACAGACCGAGCTGGGACCTGAGACTGGAAGGACGTGTGCGGTGAAAGCAAGGCGTTTGTGTGGATCTCTGTGGTTGAAAGCCGAACGACTGTCATCTTGAGCGTCAGACTTGTGAGCTGTATTGTGGTTGTGAGCGTCGTGAGTTATATATTGTATATTGTTGTAATCATCGTTCTGTATTTACTATGGCAATAAATCCATAGAACGTTGTGTCGTTGAGTCTTACGTCGAATCACGTTATACTTGTACTGTCTCACACGTGTTAGCTCAACGAGCCAATTCTAAGGTCCTGACATAAGCCAATATCAGCCTATTAAGAGAGGTGTGAGACAGGGATGTGTAATGTCTCCAGATCTGTTTTCCCTCTACAGTGAAAGTATTTTCAGAAATATTGAAGATATGGAAGGAATCAACATTGGAGGACGATGCATCAACAACATTAGATATGCAGATGATACAGTCTTGATTGCAGACAATGAACAGGACCTGCAAAATTTAGTAGATGCGGTTGTTACACACAGTGAGCAAATAGGGTTAGAATTAAATTGTAAAAAGACACAGATTATGGTCGTCACTAGAAAGAACGAAATACCACAATGTAATATACAAGTAAATGGGAATATTCTTCAACAAGTGAATAGGTACAATTATCTCGGAACAGTAATAACATCTGATGGGAGATGCCTTGAAGAGATTAGAACAAGAATCGCCATGGCAAAAGTAGCCTTTAGCAAGATGAAAAACATACTGACCAATAAAAAGATGTCAATTGAAACGAGAAAAAGAGTGTTGAGATGCTACATAGAACCTGTACTTTTATATGGATGTGAAGCTTGGACAATGAGCAGTCAGGCTGAAAAACATCTGATGGCTGTAGAAATTTGGTTTCTGAGGAAAATGCAAAGAATACCATGGACAGCCAGAAAGACCAATGAACAAATCCTTCAAAAAACAAATGAAGATCGTAAACTGATTAGAGACATTAGACGTAGACAGTCACAATTTTTTTGGGCATGATATAAGAAGAAATGATTTGGAGAACTTGGTGACAACTGGTAAGATCGAGGGGAACAGACCAAGGGGAAGACCTAGAAACAAGTACCTGGATGACTTGGCCTTGTGACATGGTCGAGACAGAAACACGGAGCTGATCCACGACTCTGGTGATCGAGTGAGATGGCAGAACATGATCGCTCACGCTTACCGGCATGGCACATGATGGATGGATGGATTATTCATTTAGTCATTTCCTATTGTATAAAATTGTGCACTATGCACGTGACAAGATGCAGCGAAATATGTCAGGCAATAAATCGTGCAATAGTATTCTTTGTGGCTTATGTGTTTATATTAACTCTTTCACTCCCTAGCGATGCATCGCGTGTTGAAGGATATTGTCCGTGTATATCAGACACCATGACAGGAGTTGCAGGATATCTTCAAGTGTATCAATGACTACCATTTGTTGTAGGCTATTCTTCATGTGTATCAGACAAAGTGTCATCAGTTGAATCAGGAACAGACAAGACAACACTTGTAACAATCCCATACGGGCTCCGTCCTCATCTTCAACAACCAGTGAAGAGTCCCAAGACTAATGGTACCAGTAGCAGTCTAATTATGTGTCCGGCTGGCTTTCCTCGAAGTACTGGGCCAGATCCTCTGATCATTCCCTGCAGCACCATTCTCTCCAGGCTATGACGGCGTACCATCCATGTTTCGGCTCTATACACACTACCCCAAAGGTCCCTAACCACATCTGTCTTATAGTGCACCAATACCCCACCCAGTGATGTCATGAGACATAGACTATTTATTCATCATCATCATAATCTCATACCTTTGCTATCAACAGTCGTGGAGAGGAATAACTGACGTGCCAGCGCCCCATAGGTGGCACTGGACAGTGTCATTCCGTATGATTGTGCAATGTCTTTGATGGCGTCAACCCATTTTCTTCTCGGGCATCTTCTTGTACTCGTGGCAGATCGTTGATATGTCGCTATTGCTGGTAGTTGATGATGTTGCATTCTAACGAGATAGTCAAACCATTTGATCTTCTGTATTTCAATATATGTGGCACAAGGTGTTGATCCCACTGTCTGTCTGATAGCATAATTTCTTATTCGGTCTTGGAGAGCTAAGTTGGCAGCTCTCCTCAGGCATCTCATCTCACAGGTGATGATTTTGAGCTATTCAGTACGTGTATCAGTTGTCATGTCATGTGATATTGGCTGTTTTCGCGTGTATTAATTACCGTGTCATGAGATATAGGCTATCTTATTCTGCATTGATTACTGTGCCATATGGTGAAGACAATTTCTATGTGTATCAATTAATATGCTATATTATATAGGCTATTTTCATGTGTATCAGCTTCTATCCCATTTGGTATAGGCAATTTTCATGCGTATCAATTACTATGCCATATTGTATAGGCAGTTTGCATGTGTATCAATCTTCTGATGTTCACTCTTCTGATGTTCACTCTATCTTCTGATGTTCATTCTATCTTCTGATGTTCACTCTATCTTCTGATGTCCACTCTGTCTTCTGGGCACGCTGGCGTAGTTGATAGCGTACTGCACTTCTAACGTCAAGAGCACGGTCGGAAGCGGGTTCGGCGCTTGGACTCATCGCCTGCTAAAGTGAGGTAAAGACTGGCCGCCGCCTCCTCCTCCGTGCATCCAGGCCTACATAATGTGATTATGGTATCACATCACTGACCCATGGCAGGCAACTGCTAAGGGACAAATTATTTGATTATTTATTTGTTTGTTTGTTTGTTTGTTTGTTGTTGTTTTCATTTGTTTGCTTTTGCTTGCTTGCTTGCTTGCTTGTGTTCGCTGGCTGTGATCTCCAGCGTGAAGTCCTGTATATCGGATGGAGACATCCTGTTGTCCAACATCAGTGTGATGTCATACCGGACCTGAGCTTTGCGTGCGTATCCGTTGTCCCATGCCTGGCTTATTGGTGTGCAGACTGGTGGTTCCTCGCCGTACAGGCAGATACTCTCCGACTTCGGAAGAATCAGCGATCCTACTACGTTAGCCAGGACTCCGAAGGGACCTGTTGCCCAGGACGCACGGCTAGGACGTGTTAGTAGGACTTGGCCAGTATAAAAACTGGCCCTGGTGCCTTGAAACACCTCTACGTCCCATTTGTTTGCTTTTATCTTTCTTTGGGTTTTTGTTTTTTTGTTTTTTTGGCGCTTGCTCGCTTTGAACTCACGCGTAGTTCATACACACTACGTCTAGTAGTGCTGGACTGAATCTTGCGTGTGGATTAGCTTTCCCTGTTTATAGTGTCTGTCACAAGGTTGTTATGTCAGAGTGACAGATAGAAGTGGCTGTGGTTGTGTTTAGTGGTATATCTGTATAATCACTCTGTAGGTATACTTATGAACAGTTATAGGCACTGGAAAACACAGTTTTCTCGCACATAATTGTATTGCTCACAAAGAACCACGATGGAAGACATGACACTATTCCCTGAAACCACAATAATATAGGTAAATAAACACTACTGTCTATCACTCAATTGCCTCGGACTCTTTCCTGTGTCCACACTCCCTGAATACCTGGCTGAAATTTCCTCCTCAGCCCAGACACAGAAGAACTTGTTAGTTTTCCTTAACGTAGCCCAAACACTGGATAACTGGCTAGTTTCCCTTACCAAACGCTGAATAACTGGCTAGTTTCCCTTAAAATAGCCCAAAATACTACTGCCCCTGACAGCCTGGCTAAGTCTCCAACTACTTAGCCTCAGAATTCCACTGCTTGGAAAACCCACCAGGCGGAGTTCTCCCTAACTCCGTCTCAACTCAACTGATCTATCTTGGCCGGTGTCTCTCACTCAGCCACAACTCCCTGAATGCCCCCTCATTTGCCCAGCATTGTCTCTTTATTCACTATTCCTAGACCTCCCAAGAAACATCATTTAACGTCTTTAACCCAATCTAAATTCCTCCAATATAACCTTACTGAGTTTCCCTTTTTCTCTTGGTTTGCTATCATATTTTAGCATCTCATTAGTGACCTCCTCTTAGCCCGTACGTGTTCTAACAATCCCTGTGTTGGGTCTTACCCATTGTTCTAGAGTTTCTTAATCGACTTCTCTGACCTCACATCCGCTCTACTCTCACGTTTTCTGTGTGCCTTAGTGACTTCGACTGATATCTACCTGATATACCCTCCATTGTGTTTAGGGCCCGCCATTGTTTTTGGCATTTCCTACCTCAACATTTTCTGACCTAACATTCGCCTATTACTTCTCTGACCCAGTTAAACCTGCTAGTATTAGAAAATTCCTAACTAGTCCGTTCACCCCAGAATTTCGTACACCCATGCATGTTACAGTGTCCCTCGCCATCAGATGAACCTACTCCGACTTCAGAGGTACTTGCAATTTACGTCCCTAAGTCAAGGACGACAGGTCAACATTTTAGTCTATCTGTCCAGTATAGGGGTTGAACCGCTTACCTCTGCATCAATGGACACACATAGTATTATTTGGCACTAACAGAAGAAGAAGAAGGAAATAGAGATTAGAAGACGCACTAGACAACATAAAATTATCTCTGAACTCGCTCTGAGTGTCTAGTTGGTCGTGCGTCGAAGTACACTTGTTCCTGCAGCGAGGCGCTGTCGTCATTTGGAGGCGACAGGTTCGATCCCGGTTGGTAACTATTATAGCTTTCAAATTTTATGTTGTCTAGTGCGTCTTCTAATCTCTATTTCCTTCTTCTTCTTCTGTGAGTGCCAAATAATACTATGTGTGTCCATTTATGTAATCGTCTTAGTGGCCTCAACAGTTCTCCCCATTTATTTCTTGTGTTTACCTCTGCATCAGCACACCGGATGTTTAACGCAGCGTTCTTATCCATTCGGTCACGCTGAGCTACAAAAAGTATTCGCTATATGTTTGTTGCATATCCTTTACAGAACATCGCAGTCAACTCCAGAATTTTTTTATGGTTGTTTGTGATTCCCAGCCAAGTTTACGTTCAGTAGTTTGCCATTGCTTTCTGAAAAACAAGCACTCATATCTTTGTATGAAAACCAAAGCAAGGTGTTCTGGTGCCAAACTGCCCGCAGCTGTGTTCCAAATGCGGTATACCGGTTTTCGAATTGCGTCATAACCCCATCGCCACAGTGCCGGTATCTGTTGTTATATATCTGTTATTTTATTTTCTTTCGCATACAGGACCTTGCAGTCAACACCAGCATTTTTCAGCTGTTGTTGATGTCTTGGCAAGTTTTACGATCAGTAATTAGCCATTGCTTTCTAAACGACGGCTCACATACCTCTGTAAGTAACCAGCGCGACGCGATCCACTGCCGAATCTTGCGCAGCTATATTTCGTACGTGAGTATACGGGATTACAAACAGCGCCCTTAACCTCTTTGCCAAAGAGACCAGTGATTAAAAATAAGACAATAACACAAACCGAATAAAGAAAGGTTAGATTGTTATAGAAATCGAAAAGAAAGATGAATGTTTAAACTGAAATTGAGCCTGTCTGTGTTGACTGAATGACGCAGGAGAGTTTGGAACAGCAAACAGCATCAATTTAATGTGCCTAATGAAGATGCCTGTCTATATGGCAGCTTGATCTTGGATAAACACTTTTCGTTTGTTTGCACTAAGGGAGATCACTATGTTTGAAAGTTAAAGTGAAATTAACAAGAGTGATATTCCCGCTGGTGTCTAGTCTCAGAGAACTCTCTTAGAGAAATTAGACCTAGACTGTCAAAATTCTTTGGACATGTTATGAGTAGACATGAACTGGAGCACTTGGTGACAACCTGCAAGATCGAAGGCAATAGACCAAGGGGAAGATCGACAAGTAAATACCTGTATAGCTTGGCCACATGGCATGGCCGAGACAGGAACACTGAGCTGATCAACGACTCTGGTGATCGAGTGAAATGGCGAGTCATTTCCGCCCACGCTTTCCGGCATGGCACATGATGGATGGATGTCTAGTCTCATATTCCTTGTCTTGTTGTATAGTCTTATTTTTTTTTTTTTTTTTTTTTTTTTTTTGTTAACTATCATCGTGACTTTTGCCATACCAAGGGCTCTTTACTCCCACGAACCTAAAGGATAGGAGCGCTCTAGCTTTCAAGCTTCCGGTACTCTGATGGTGGATTAGAAGGTCCATCCTCTACAGCGCTCATTTGGACTTAAACGTTGACTTTTCGTTCAGAAAGTACAGGGTGTATTTTTAATGACTATGCAGTGTTTGAAAATATTGCCGGTCCAAGTTTTCTATTTACCTATTATGTTGCATGAACATTACAGAGGGTGAATACAAAACTTGGACTGGCAATATTTTCAAACACTGCACAGTCATTAAAAATACACCCTATAATAGCAAATTAAATATAATAATAATGTTCCGAGCCATTGGGGTTCTTTGCTGCAGATACAATCCGTCTCCACTCGTCTCTCTGGTTGACCTTCTCTTGTCAGTCGTTGATTCCAAGTGCTTGTAGGTCTGTATATATATTTATTATCTCTCCACCGTCTTCTTGGTCTACCTCGGGGTCTACGGTCATTTATTTCCTGAGTGTAAGCGTGTTTTGTTTCCCTATTATGGCTCGGAACGCTGAAGAAGAAGAAGATATAATAATGTTCGCATATCCTTTACAGGACATCGCTGTCAATATCAGCATCTTTCAGCTGATTGTTGATTTCTTGACAAGATTACGCTCAGTAATTTGCCATTGCTTTCTGAGCGACCAGCTCATTTACCCCGTAAGTTATCGACGCGGAGAGAACGTCTACCAATTCTCGCCCAATGTCACCTTACTTACGAGAGTATACGAGATTACGGAGAAATTCGTGTAACCTCTAGACCAGGGAGACCGGCTAATAGCAAATTACTGGACTTAAAATTGCCTCAAACTCAACATGGAATTGATCGCAAAGGACAGTCTATTTTTTTTTTTCAAATGCTTCAACGATTCTTCAACCTCTTCTTCCACGTTTATCAGATTTGAGCGATGTCACCGCTTTCCACGAGTGACGAGGTGGAGAAACAATGTTTGGCCACACTGTGTCATTGCTGGAAGATTCAAAAGGGTTGTAACAGATTCTGTGCCAAACAAAAATTAGGTTTGGACCAAACAAAAATGGACTGAAATATGAGGAATAGGGGTGTGTCACAGATAGAACGTAAAAGCTGCTAATATGGTAGTAAACATGATGTATTATACATTGAGCCGGGAGTGCAGGGAGTGGCCAGCAGGGGCCACAGAAGTGGCAATCCAGCAACTAATTCAGGATAATGCTCGCCCGGGTGATGTGATTATCTACACAGATGGTTCGGTGTTGAAAGGTAGTAGAAGTGCCTGGGGGTTCTTGGAAAAGGCTAATGGTCAACGTTTGGTGCAGGAGAGCCTGGCATGTGATACCACAACATCTAGCTTAAGAATAGAGGTGGAGGCAGTCAGTGCATTTTTCCGCTGGATGGAGAATAGATACACACATATATCGTGATTGTAACTGACTCAGAAAGCATGCTGAGTAGGGTGAGGACAGGCAAGCTTCGTACAGAGTGGCTTCGCTTCGGAAGTCACGGGAGGCAAGCATCGTCTGGATCTTTTCTCCGGGGCATGCTGGTGTGCTGGGGAATGATTGGCTGGCTCTGCAAAACTTGGTGGAGTATTGATGCATGATAAGGCAGACGTGGTTGCGGCCGTATGGAAAAACGTGTTCACCTCGGAGGAGTAAATGGGTCATCATGGTCAGGTAAGAATGCGACAGCGAGGAGTAACGAGGAGATCTGGCCGACGCTTAGAGGAAATGCGAGACGCACATATAATCAGATTGCTACTGGTACTATTGGGGTTGGATTTCTTCGCTGGCTGCTGAGGATGGGGACGAAGCGCTTATGGGAATGCCCCGAATGGTGTGATGTCGGTTCCTAAATTAATCAATCAATGTATTATACGGCAATGAGAAGATTTCATGGATTACATAAACCCGTGGTGGATCCGGGAAGTCGCTTAATACGATTAATCATCTCATGCCGCTTAATTAGTTAAAGTCTTTAGGATCGTCTTCACTGCACCGGGTGTTATTCCATATGACTCAATCTCTTTATGCAGGACGGCCTGCAGAAAACGTGGCACAAAGCATGAACTTCATAGCTCCAGCGACGACTCCCAGGATTCTCCGAGAAAACTGCACTCGTGAGCCGAACGACGTAACCCGTAATCGAACCCACAACCTTTGAAACCGAAACCACTTCGCCACAAAGACTCCGTCATCGCTGCAAGTAGAACATGGTTCGCATTCGTCAGGTAGCCGCGATAGCGCGGTTCTAGCGCACTCGTCAGGTAGCCGCGATAGCGCGGTTCTAGCGCGCTGGACAGGTAGCCGCGATAGCGCGGTTCTAGCGCACTCACCTGCTGCTCAGACGCGACTGGGTTTAATTACTCCTGAAGATGGGAATTGTGTGCGTGGCCACGAGGCAGGTAGGCAACTACAAGCAGATGGGGGCTGAGATGGATGAATGGAATGATGGATTTCTGAATGGATGTGGGTGGATGAATGAAACTTCACAGTCAAGCTATCTAACCCTAGACAGGCAGATGAGAGCTAAGAAAGATGGATGGATGGATGGATGGATGGATGGATGGATGGACTGATGGATGGATGGATGGACTGATGAATCGATGGATGCATGCATGCATGCATGGATGGATGGATGGATGGACTGATGAATCGATGGATGGATGGATGGATGGATGGATGGATGGACTGATGAATCGATGGATGGATAGATGGATGGATGGGTGGATGGATGGATGGACGGATGGGTGGATGGATGGATGGATGGATGGATGGACTGATGAATCGATGGATGGACTGATGGATGGATGGATGGACTGATGAATCAATGGATGAATGGAGCATCCTCATCATGTACCATTCCAATAAGCGTGGGCTGTCATGTTTCGTCATCTCACACGATCACTAGAGTCTTTGATCAGGGCTGTGTTCTCGTGTCAATGATGACATATGACCCAGCCATCCAGGTATGTATCTCTCTGTCCTCCCCTCGCCCTGTTCGCATCAATGTTGTCAGTTGTCACAACTTGTTATCCTGAACTTCCATTTATAAGGTGCTAAACAAAAAACATCTTGATTGTCTGCTTCTAATCTCTCTATTCAGTTTACAGTTTCCATGTGTGCGTGTGTGTGTGTGTGTGTGTGTGTGTGTGCGCGCGTGCGTGTCTGTCTGTTTTTTTTTTAAATATAACTATCTCGTTCGTTTGTGTGTGTGTGTGTCTGTGTGTGTATATTCTTTGAATTTTCATCAGAAACCACATTTCCACCGCCATTATATGTTTCTCAGATTGTGTGCTTATTGCCCATTTTTCCGGGTTCGAAACACAGCGGTGCTGGTTTTTTCGAAAAAGGTATAGGAGCCGGTCGTTCAAAGAGCAATGGCAAAGTAGTGTGTGTGAAATTTGCCCAGAAATCACGTGCAGCGAAAATGCTGGGATTGACTGCTACGTCCTGTGAAGGACATGCAACTTAATTTTTTTAAATATAAGTAAAGGCTTTAAGTAGAAATTCGACACCCTTTTTTTTTTAACTGCTGCTGACGGCGTTTTATTGGTTACTATGTTTGATGAAAGATGGATGGATAGAAAAAAGAGATATACATAGATGGATAAGTGGGTATGGGTGGGAGAATGAGTGGGTAAATGACTGTACTGGTTGTGGGGAATAAATGAACGAAAACATACATTGACGAACGAGTCAATGAATGCGTGGTCGATTCCTTTGGTTACTGTGTTAAATAAACGGACGACCAGACAGAGAAGCTGGGTAATTAGGCAAGATCAATAAATTCATTTAGCTGCACGAAATCTCCACACATTGTGTAAACGTGAGATGAAGAATAGCAAACACGATCACATGATAAGATCCTGGAGGAAACAACATTACAATGTCATCACCATCGTCATGTGCCATGCCGATAAGCGCGGGCGGTCATATTTTGTCATCTCACATGATCACCAGAGTTGTGTATCAGCTCTGTGTTCTTGTTCCGATCATGCAGTGGGGTCAAGCCATCTAGATATTTTCTTCTCTGTCTCCCCCTTGTTCTTTTCCCCTTAATCTTGCCAGTTGTGACCAGGTTCACTAGTTTATTACTTCTCATAACATCGCACTATACACAAACAATAAAATGAAGGCGTTGGTCACAAACAAGCAATTGTAGTGGATCCAATGAAGCAACATTATTACTTTAAAAAAAATTTTTTTTTTGAGTTCGCTCTTTATGAACTCAAGCGTATTCCATATAAATGCAACTATTTCTAGTGCACTGGGCTGATTTCTGCGTGTGCGCTAGCTTTCCCTTCTCTGTTACCAGTGTCCCTCGCCATCAGGCCAACCACTCCGACAAACCAGCGTTTTTTTTTTTAAATTATTATTTGTGTGTGTGTGATTTCTTGGTTCAGTAGTTTGCCATTGCTTTCTGAACGTCCGGCGCTCATACTTTTGTATGGAAACCAACGCAAGGCGGTCTGCTTCCAAATCGCCCGCAGCTGTGTTTCGAACGCACTGTGCAGGATTACGAATTGCATCCGTAACTCCTTCGCCACAGAGCCTGTCATTATGTGTAAGTCGTGTCATTTTCAAATTATGCAAAGAGTAATAGCGTTTCATCATCATCATCATGTGCCATGCCGGTAAGCTTGGGCGGTCATGTTTCACCGTCTCAGGCGATCACCAGCAGAGTCGTAGATCAGCTTAGTGTTCTTGTCTCGACAATGATGGCTTTTACAACCTTCTTTACGATATCAAATTGCCAAGGTATGGTCAGGTGGGGGACTTCTCTATCTTCGCCCTTATCCAAGAAAGATAGGACGGTGCCACACCCCAAAGTGACCCCAGCCCTTAGCTAAGAAAACAAAAATTCTATGTATTTTGATTTTGCTTGTAGTGCAAAACCATTGATTCTAAGAGGAAAATAACAAAATCGCGAGTCTGTTTACAACAGACAAATAAAAAGTGTGCAAGAGTTCTGGAAGAACTCAAACACTTGAACCGTCTGCTGGGTTATGTGGCCTAGTAATTCAGCCAGCGGCCGATCTTAAGTGCTGGCAACAGTCTTTGTCAACAAGCGCGATTCCATGGCCTCGATGTTTCTTGTGTTCAGAAATTAAGTGGTCATGTGATGACATTTGGCAAGATGCACGCAGAATTCTTAGTTCTGTAAAAGCTTGGCAAACATTAACATTTAGCGTTAATGTTATAAAAATATTATATAGTTTAATTTTCTGAAAAGTAAACGACATCTTCCTTGTAAACAATGGCGTCATTACAGTGATAAACGTTGAAGTTAAATAGGTTGTCAGCGGTTATTTTTATAATGGGTCTTAAGTGTGAATGAATGACCATGCAAATCGCTTTTTACTATATTTTTTTTTTTTAAAGACAGATGGATAGGACACGTATGGATGATGGTAGAATACCAAAGGACATCTTTTTTGGTGAATTACAGGTGGGTAAGAGATCTCAGGGTCGGCCTCTACTACGATACAAAGATGTGTGTAAACGGGACATGATTGATACAGACATTGATAATGCACATTGGGAGCAAGTCGCCGCTGGAGAGCATGGAGAGCACATATCAAAAATGGAATAACGACGAAGGAGAAAATTATTGCAGATAAGTCACACACTGAGCGCGTGAGATGTCAGATGGTGCATGCTGGTGGAAATGACCATGTCTTCATATACATCCATTGAGAACGAACATTTAGAGCACGAATTGGTCTTATGAGTCACATTTGCTACCGCCATGGGTTGTAGAGAGTATGCCTTGTTTAAGCACAGTGTAACAAACTATCATCTGTCAAGACGGGAAGGTGCCAAGGAATGAATGACTGAATTTGTTTTGTTTGCATGCTGCTGCAACATCTAACATGAGAATGGAAGAAGGATCAACCTTTATTTTCAAAGTTAAGAATTGGGCACGCAGGCCCGTCTCACATTCTGCCCTTCTGTCACTCTCTTTGATAAATTATTCCACCAATTCATCACCAATGAGGCTAATGGAGAACAATAAAAATAATATCAAAATATGCATCATAAAGGCATGGGAAATGTGAACAAATCAGTAGCAGACTGAAGCGTAGCAACTTTGTAGAAACTGCACAAAGAAAGATTAGGACATATCCTATACTTAACATACCAACAGTCAAATCAATTTCAGTTCACACAGGTTCCCAGCTTGGAGACAGCAGCAACTGCCTGAGATGATAGAACATATTCCTGGTATTGAGAAAAATAACACTCAGAATGAAACAGAAAGAAGAAAAATAGCCCTAAACTACATTAAAGAACATTACCCAAGTAACAGTTGGACCCATGCACATACAGATGAATCAGCCAAAAGTGCTATAGAAAATGGAGGCGGAATTCTCCTAACTTTAAAAAATGAAGTGGAAAAAAAAATAGTCAACGGCAACTGGAAGATTCTCAAGTAATTTCAAATCAGAGGTAGACGCTTTGAAAACTGCTCTTGATGGAGGAAAATAAAGAGAAGCACATAGCTATCTTCACGGATGCAAAGTCAACTGTCTCGATACTGAAGAGTAAAAACAGCACAAAACTATCAGAATTAAGAGTATCACTCCATGGACTATGTCAGAAATCCGAAAAAATGTTGTAATACAGTGGATTCCATCACATTGCATTATACCTGGAAATGACGAAGCTGAAATATTGAAATATTTCTGTCGTGTCGGTTTTTGACTCAATTATCGTTGCTATCGCCGGCTTCGTGGCTTAGAGGTTAGCGACTTTTCTCCGTGATCTCGTATACTCTCGTAGGTAACGTGATGACGGTGAGAATCAGCAGTGGTTCGAATCGCATCGGTAACTTACGGGGTATGTGAGCCGGCAGCTCAGAAAGCAATGGCAAACTACTGAGCGTAATCTTGCCAAGACATCAACATACAGCTAAAAGATGCTGGTGTTTACAGCGATGTCCTGTAAAGGATAAGCAACAAAAAAAAAAAAAAATCGTTGCTATCAAAATGTCATAAGAATGACTTAAGTTATTTATATTATGACCATCAACCGCGTTTCCTGGCATATTTTCTACAGATCTTATGATAATCTAACTATACAATCTAAATAAAACAATAAATTAGGCGACGGTACCCTTCTTTATGCACTGCGGTGTTCTGAAGTGGTTATTGATTCTTATTGTTACTATTTGCTGCTAGTATATTTTATGTGTTATTCCTATATATTTGCTATCAATGATTAATTGCTATAGTTATTCGAAAAGAAAGTTACTTGAACAAGATGCTTAAGTGTTAGCAGTAACAACCAATGTTAGCTGAACAACATGCTGAAGTCATGTCAATAACACAAAATGACAATAACGTGAATCAAAATGCTCATGGTCAAAGCTAGATCAAAGAAAGTTAGTCAACCGCCATACTGAATCGTATCAATAACATGGAAATTTAGTCGACCATCATGCTGAGTCGTATCAATCATATGGAAAGTTAGTCGACCATCATGCTGAGTCGTATCAGTAACATGGAAAGTTAGGCGACCATCATGCTGAGTCGTATCAGTAACATGGAAAGTTAGTCGACCATCATGCTGAGTCGTATCAGTCACATGGAAAGTTAGTCGAATATCATGCTGAGACGTATCAGTCACATGGAAAGTTAGTCGACCATCATGCCGAGTCGTATCAGTAACAGAAAGTTAGTCGACCACCATGCTGAGTCGTGTCAGTAACATGGAAAGTTAATCGGTACCGGGGGGGGGGGGGGGATGCGGCAACGGCCACCTCCCTGGCAACAGCTGTGACAGGCTAGCTAAACCAGGCGTGGGTAGCCGATTTTGTGTCAAACCAATCGGTGAACTAGGGTATGCCTACCCAGCATGTGAAGACAGGACTCGGCGGACTGCCCGGAAGAAATCATTGTTGATTCAACGGGCAAGACGGCGTTTACCTGCAAAGCGTTGTGGAACGTAATGAGCACGGCAATGCACTGGTCATCCACTGCACCTGTACTCGTCTCCAGTAGTCTTGACTTGTCTTGTCACTTGACTCAGATGGACTGAGGCGAGAGAGTGAGGTCGACGAATTGCGCAACTCTTCCTCACTTTAATCCAGTTCATCGCGCAAGTCATTCTTCATCCAACTTCATATATCACCTTCAAGCCCTCTGGCGATGAGTGAGCGGCAGGCGTGGGTACACTGGCAGCCGTAGTCGCAGACCTGCACACAGGCACCTCGGGCCATATGGTCGTCTTCTACTGACCAGAGCAGCAGTGGGATTCGGCAGCCCCCTGAGCAACTGAGCAGCTCTCTATAAGAAAGCACTGCTCACCTCCATAGCATGAGGAACGGGCTAGAAAAGGTGCCCTAAACATTGTCTGCTCCATCATTACCTAACCAGCTAGCCGCGGTTGGTGGGTACCCTGTACTGCGGTCGACATACAAAGTAAAAACAGGTAAAGCTAAAAGAGCAAACCATATTCCCTTGACAATTGGAACTTGGTATGTAAGCACCCTAGTTGCGTACATCAGTACGCAGGGGTGCAGTCACTTGTGAAGCAACGAGGACTGCAAGAGCTGTGAAGAAAAGGTTTTACAGAAAAACCACCTCCTCCTGGAACCTCAAGCATCCTTTGCCCACATTGTCAAAGAACATTTCGAGCCAAAATAGACCTTATCAACCATCTTATAACTCACGGCTCTGTACTTTCCACCCCACTGGATGAAATGAATGGTCATCATCATTCTTGATGGACAAACAACATCAACATGGAAAGTTAATCGACCATCATGCTGAGTAGTATCAGTCACACAGAAATTTAGTCGACCTTCATGCTGAGTCACATCAGTAAAATACAAAGTTAGTCGATCACAATGATGGGCCGTATCAGTAACACAGAAAGTTAATTGAACGACGTGCTGAAATAATTAACACTTTCCGCTTAACCCAGTTTGATATAAATATCTGGCGTCCTTACAATTTCCTAGAGTTGACTCCTTTGTTACCACGCCTTAGAGGGAAATGAGCTAGACTTAGTCTTGGTGGCAAAATAATTTAAAATAGCCGTTGTTTAAATGCGAGCCCAATGATTGGTTGAGTACCCGGCCAAGACATTGCCGCTTAATTTTGCTAGGCGTTAGTAGACACTTGCCATCTAGAACGCTCGAAAGGCAAGTCGCCTCCCGCTTGGGGGGACAGTTTAGCCTAAACCATTCACTCTCTGGGGCTTAGATACGTTTGTAAACTCATTATGAATGTGTAACCAAGTCTTTTGATAAGGTATATGTATCATGTGTTTAAATATGTATTGTGAGAACTGTTAGATTAACAATCCATGTAAGAAGATGGCCTGAGTGATTGCTCTCCACTGAGTGGACATGTTTGTCTCACTGCCTATTGTCCCATGCGTACAGTTTCAATTCCTATGTGCAACTTATTATATGAGTTGTGAAGCTATCTCACTATCAATGCATATCAATCTGCAAATGTTCTATATGCTGTGGAGTATTGGCTCTAGGTTCATTTCATGAACCTTTTCTCTATTCGGAAGAATAGTACTATTAACGCATTTTAGGGACCTAAGTTCATGTTGGAGAAATAGTTCTGCTAACCTGTAACTTGAGCTATCGTGCCTTTATGGTACTTCTTCTTATTTACATCTTAGTAACCACACAACATATATGATGGGCATGTAATCCTTGCATGAATATGCAAGGGAAATGCCATTTTTTGAGGAGTATTATCTCAAGAATAAAAAAGAAGAACGCACTATATATATGACATTGGCACCTTGCCGTCTTGACAGACAATAGTTTGTGCTTTAAAAAGGCATAATAACTTTTAACTATGGCGGTAGCGAGTGTGACTGATAAGGCCAATTTGCGCTGTAAATGTCCGTTCACAGTGGGTGCATGTGAACACGTGGTCATTTCCACCATCATGCACCATCTTACGTCTCAAACGCTTGGTGTGTGACTTTTCTGCAATAATTTTCTCCTTTGACTTTATTCCATTTCTGATATTTGCCCTCCATGCAACACGTTCAGCGGCGACTTGCTCCCAATGTGCATTATCAATGCCTGTATCAATCATGTCCCGCTTACACACATCTTTGTATCGTAGTAGAGGCCGACCCTGAGATCTCTTACCCATCTGTAATTCACCAAAAAAGATATCCTTTGGTATTCTACCATCATCCATCCGCCTAGGATGTCCTATCCATCTAAGTCTACGAAGACTGAGCATGGAATAAACTGTCACACAACCTGATCTTTCCAATACTTCAGTATTTGTGATTTTGTCTTGCCACTTAATACCAAGAATTCTTCGCAGACACCGCATATGAAAGCTGTTTAAATTGTTCTCTTGGTGTGAGTAAGTTGTCCAGGTTTCACTGCCATAGAGAAGAGTACTAAGGACACAGGCTTGATAGACAAGGACTTTTGTTTTGGCAGTAAGCTTCCTGTTCTCCCAGACTCTTTTTCTTAACCTGTTCATTGTTGTTGCTGCCTTACCAATCCGGATGTTGATTTCCTGATCTAGGGATAATTTGCTATTTACCACCGATCCTAGATATGTAAAATGGTCTACTATCTCTAGTTCGGCGTCGTCAATAAAGATTGATGGTACCCCATGTGCACCTTGTGACATAATCTGTGTCTTCTTTTTGCTAATTGTTAAACCAAATTCAGAACAAGCATTGGAGAATGCAGATAGTAGACATTGCAATTCTTCCTCAGAGTGGGTCGTAACTGCAGCATCATCTGCAAAAAGCAACTCTCTGATCAGTACCCTCCTAATTTTGGTCTTAGCCTTCAATCTCTGAGCATTGTAGAGGCCGCCATCTGAGCGTGAGTGAATGTATATACCACCATCCTGATCACGAAATGCATATTTCAGTAGAAGTGAAAAGTATATTCCAAAGAGGGTGGGAGCTAGTACACAACCTTGCTTAACTCCACTCTTGATTTCAAATTCTTCAGAAGTTGCACCATCAAACTTGATTATACCCTTCATGCCTGTGTGGAACGATTCCACAATGGACAGAAGAGTTGGTGGGCAGCCAATCTTCTTTAGTGCCTTGAACAGACCCTCACGACTGACCAAATCAAATGCCTTTGTGAGGTCGATGAAGGCAATAAACAGTGGTTGATTCTGTTCACGGCATTTTTCTTGCATTTGTCGCAATGAGAATATCATATCAATGGTAGACCGGTTCTGTCGAAAGCCACACTGTGATTCGGGGTAGACTTGATCTCCTAGGACTTGAAGTCTGCGCAGAACAATTCTGGCAAATACTTTTCCAACAATACACAGAAGTGAGATACCCCTATAGTTGTTCCGATCGCCCTTGTTCTTGTACAGTGTTATGATGCTTGAATCTTTGAAATCCTGTGGGACTTGTCCTTCACGCCAGCATAGCTCTATTAGCTGGTGGATCTGTATAGTGAGTGTGTCTTGCCCACTCCTGATAACCTCTATTGGAATCCCATCCTTACCTGGAGCCTTGCCAGATGCAAGTTCATTTATAGCACACTTAACTTCTGTTATGGTGGGAAGTGTGTCCAGGTGGTCAAGAGTTGGTAGAGCCTCTATGGCGTTGAGGGCATTATCCGCTAGTTTGGTCTCACTTGAGTAAAGCTCCAAATAGTGCTCTACCCATCTGTCCATCTGCTGTTTCTTATCAGTGATGACTTCTCCAGTCAAGGTTTTCAATGGTGCACTTCTTTTGATCACTGGACCACAGGCTTTCTTTATTCCTTCATACATGCTTCTTATGTCTCCCTTATCACTTGCGATTTGAATGGACTCACATAACTTGATCCAATAATCATTTGCACACTGCCTGGCAGCCTTTTGCACATCCTTCCTAGCTTGCCTTAGCTCACTCAGAGTGTTACGCGTTGGTCTTTCCTTGTTTCTTAAGAGAGCTTTCTTCTTCTTATCAATCAAGGGCAGCAGAGTCTCGCTGTTGGCCGCAAACCAGTCCTGCCTCTTATGATCCACAGTGCCGTAAACCTTTACGGCAGTTTTACAAAGAGTTTCCTTAAGTTTATTCCATTTATCATTTACTGTACAATTTTCTGGTGTATCAGTGAAAGCGTCTTCAAGTTGCTGTTGAAACTGAAAGCACTTTTCAGGATCATGAGTGTTAATAATATTAATCCTGGGGCTAGATTTGTGTTTAGCTGTGTAGATTCTCTTTGGTCTCAGTCTAACCCTTGCAACAACCAAAGAATGATCCGTATCACAGTCAGCACTGTGGTAACTACGAGTCAATGATATATGGTTCAGATGTTGTCTCCGTGTGATGATGAAGTCCAGCTGGTGCCAATGGCCGGATCTTGGATGTTTCCATGTGACCTTATGCATCTGTTTTGTATATATTAGGGCTGCGACAGATTAATTTTAATTTAATGGTTAACTTTTGAAAAATTAACTATTAATTAATAGTTAATTTCGATTAAAGCAAAACATTTATAATTACTAACAATAACTAACATTATACTCGTATTTGTCAAAAATCGAAATAACACTGGATTGACTTGTTCATGTGTCATCTAATTACCAACTATGCAAACAGACGAGTATGTTGACAGTATTTGGTTCAAGTGACGACCGCGTCTTATTAACAATATAACCAGCAGAGCTGAACAATCGTTCACATGGAACTGAGGTAGCCGGTATGCACAGAATGATCTTAACTAGGAATGCCAATTTTGGATATCGATGTTCATTAAGTTTCCACCATTGTAGAGGGTCAACCAGTTCAGCAACTTTCTTCTCCATTTTATAACGTAGCAATTCATCAGGAGAGCTGACGACATTATCTTCCGTGTCTGAGTCCGACTCCATTAGCTTAATACGCTTTTCATTTGGTTCACATATAGTTTCATTGTCAATGTCAGTATCATTCGTTGCAGCAGTCTCTATCTGTTCGTCATGAACATCAGCTGCTATTTGTTGTTCAATACGTGACCAAGTTCGTTCTTTTGCAACTTTTGACAAACACTTCAGGTATTTGTAGCGTGGATCAAGTGCTGTTGCAATCTGTAGTATTTCAATACTTGTCATATTAGCTACACGTTCACTGAAGTCATTAATACACGCTGCCTTAAATTTAGCTATGTAGCCCGGATCATCATCGTGTACAGTCATATGCTTTGTCAACGATGATAGCAGTGGCAATACACAGCTACATGAAACATAATCTTGACCGCCAAGCAGGACCGTGGTCTGACAGAATAAGTCCAAAACTTTGACATATTTCGAAATATTCTCCCAATCAGAATCTGACAGGTTTGGACCTTTGTAGTGCATCTTTTCATCTGACATGTAGACAGCTAATGCTTCTCTGGCCTGTAGAAGACTCTGTTCCATCTTGTTGGTAAATCTTGCTGCAGCTTACACAATGGTGACTCAGTACAATTTTGCAACTCGGTTGTGTTTGCAGCACCATGTTTAAAATGTCCGACAATTTTTCGACATTTTACAAACAATATTTCTGTATCAGCGGCTTTAAATCCATGCAATATGCTCATTTGTAAGCTATGAGTCAAACAAGGAATATGGGCAAAACCAGTTTTATCAACAAATGAAACCATATTTACTGCATTATCAGTAACTAGAGCCTGAATTCTGTTCGTTATATCCCATTCTATTGCAAACTGTTTATATAGCTCGGCAACACTGTCAGAATAATGACGTTCAACAACATTCACGCATTCAAAAACAACATTTTTCAATTTCCAGTCATTGGCAATCCAATGGCCAGTAATTCCACAATAGCTTTCGTTACCTAGAAATGTCCAAAAATCAGATGTTAACGCAATTCCCTTTGCCTTTTTCACCGATTCTTTAACATTTTGAATCTCGAAGACACAAACAATAGATTGCACGATTTATTGCCTGGCATATTTCGCTGCATCTCGTCAGGTACATACTGCAGAAATCACACAACTTACGTGAATTAATTAGATAAATCCTTCAAACTGAAATATACACATGTTCGCACAGTAATGTCGATTGTCTACCACGGTAATTTTTGCTGTGCGAACATGTGTATATTTCAGTTTGAAGGATTTATCTAATTAATTCACGTAAGTTGTGTGATTTCTGCAGTATGTACCTGACGAGATGCAGCGAAATATGTCAGGCAATAAATCGTGCAATCTATTGTTTGTGTCTTCGTTATTCAAATTCATCACGGGAAAACATTGTTTTGAATTTTGAATCTCGCTGTTATACTTAGCTGTCAACAGTTTGTCAATAGTGCGGCGGGAAGGTAGCTTATACTCAGTATTTTGCAATGCTGTGCGTAATACTTGTTGAAGGCCGTCGTCATATACTATTGATATTGGTCTGCCACTACTAGCAAGTGATACTTGAATATCATGGTATAATGCAGCTCTCACTGGACGATCGGACGAACGACATAAGTGACTCATAGTAGCCTGCTTCGAAGGAGGTGACGATGATGCAATAGACCGTCTCGGCTTAAGTTTCTGATAATGTAGTGGATATTTGTTTTGAGGGTGGTAAGTAAGAGAGGTGTTAGAACCATGGTAGGCAAACGATTTATCAAAATGAACGCAATAAACCTTTTCAGCATTTTCAATTTTTTCATCAGTCAATACTTTAAAACCAAAATGTTCATGTAATCGTCCGGACATTTGTTTATATTTATCCGCTGCCATGTTGTTACTTTTAGACTTCCGGGTCATTTGTATAAGAGATGGGAGAAAAGTTTTCGATTAATCGTTAAACAAATAATCGTTAAAAAAATTAACGATTAATCGATTAATTAATCGTTAACTTCCGCAACTCTAATATATATATATATATATATTTATGTTCAGGAATTTGCCAACAACGTTCAGAATGCTTGCTATGTTGCAGAAGTTATTCCACAGTCAGGACACTTCTTATGCTAGCAGCAATTGGCGAGTAATATAACAGCGCTCATTTACCCCCATGCTTCTGTAGGCAGGTGGGAAGAGGACCATCTGTTCTGGTCTTATGGTTTGAGAGTGGGAGGAATGTCCCATGAATGGCCCTTGCATTATTAGTTTCATTATTATTATATGAAGGATTCACATGTTTTCTCTGTTATGAGGTTTATATATTCTATTCGTGATTGTTACTTTTTTTTACTGCTGGAGTATACATTTTAATGTTACCCCAGAGGGGACATCATGATGGTGATGACGATAATGATGCTGATGATGCTGATGCTGATGATGATGATGATGATGATGATGATGATGATGATGATGATGATGATGATGATGAGGAGGAGGAGGAGGAGGAAGAGGAGGAGGAGGAGGATGATGATGATGATGATGATGATGATGATGATGATGATGATGATGATGATGATGATGATGATGATGATGATGATGATGATGATGAAGCCTTATGTACGTCTATAACTCAAGAAGAGAATGCAGACTGGTATGGTCGTTGGCCTTTGGTCTAATGCTGTTTGCAGCTATGGAAAGAAGAAGAGGAATTCTAGACAAAAAGCGTATATCTCAGAGATTCTTGTCATGTTATGTTAGGTGTATTGTCAATAGTTTTGGATGGTTAGGATGTCTCTAGCTCATCAGAAAGCCCCAGTAGCGATATCAGAAAAGAATACTGAGTGAGGAGATACCCTACTCACTGTTGGAGTTAGATTAAACTCCACAATAACAGACGAGGAATGGAAAAAATACAAATACCCTCCTTTCTCCTTCCTTTATTTCTTTTTTGTTTGGTGTGATAAATGTTACCACGACATGAGTTTGCATTGATGGTTTGGAATGTGTTCTTTTGTCAGTCCCAGCTCTGGAGAGGCAGGTGATGGATTGGATGGTATCACCGAACAGGAACCTGGGTTAACAGCCTGTTTCTGAGTGGTACATGAAAGAATGATTTATACAGTCTGGACCTATAAGAAAATGTTGACAGCCGTATTTATTAGCTGCCTGGGTCAGCGAACGACGTGTACGAAAAGGCTTAACCAAAGCTGTTATCAATCAGCATGGTCAAAGAAACTAAGGGATAGTCCAAGTTTGAATAAAACTAACAGCAGTAAGGACCCTCCAACTGCCCGTTAGATTCCCAGTTTCAAGAAATATTTGACACAAGTCATATGCAGGCATGTTCAACACCAGTTTCTAGATATGAACACCATCGGGAAGACACTATAAAATAAGCTAGAGGAGTCAATGTTCATACCCATGCAGCAGAGGCGATCCTCCGACTGTCTCCGACTGTCCCAATTTGTGTGCTGGAATTTCTTCTTCTGTTCCGTGCCTGTGCAGACCAGTTCTGGACGTAGTCCCAGATGTTACCACCGAGTGACTCTCAGCATTGTATGTTCCTATACTGGAATTGTTATATTAAGGGATGGCTCTTTGCGGGTCCCAGGTCGGCCTGATTACACTATCACCAAGTGCGGGATGGTCCATCGACCTGGTACTGGGTGTGTGTGGACAAGAGTTGAGATTCTGAATCTATTAACCATAGCTGCTGGACGGTTGTCATATTTTTCATTGTATTCGGTGATGTAGGGAAATACCTTCTACCCAGACTGAAGAGGAACTCCTGAAAGTCTGACTGACCCAGGCCTCGGCTTCACTAGGACACAGAGCCCACTAGCACAAGAGTGCATTTAATTCGGTCCCTGGATATAGGGATTATGATACGCTCTTAGGCCAACTTACGATGGATATTATATGGGTGGGACACAACTGAGTGCATTTAATTCGGTCCCTGGATAATGGGGACATTATCTGCTAGGCACCGGAGAGAAATAACTATCATCAGAAGCGCACAAGAGGGAATAGAACTGATTATTTAGTTTAGTGACTGAGTTCTGAATTTGTGGTGTTTTATTTGGTTTCTTGACATATGTCATTGGTTTATGAATCTGTGGATTTGACAAATGTTGGGAACCAAATAGAGTTTGTTGTTTTGGTATTGGTTGCATTGTTTGTTGGAATACATGGGATTATCACATTTGAATGTGTCGATGACATAACATATCATCCCATGGACTTTCCATAAATCAATACTGTTCAATACAATTATATGTGTACTCCAGATCTTGATTTAATTCATGGTGAATGGTATGTTCAAATATTGATGTTTATGTCAATTTCCGACTGTAAGGACAAGTGAGAGCCCTGCTCTGCTCAGCTGCAGAGTTGTCCACAGTCGGAAATGGCTGTCAAAGGCAGAGGTAAAAAGACCACCATGTGAATGTGGAAGGCAAGGGGAAACCACCACATTATCTTCCCAAGACTTCATGGCAAAACATATTTCAAAGTTAGTGAAGGACGTTAATGGCTGTCTTAGGGCATCCTCGTCCGGTAGGGACAGTCATGAGCCACAGGTGACACCAGACCGTCATCCAGCTACTGATGGCAAAATCATAACTAAAATAAATAAATTTAGAGTAGGAACATGGAATGTTAGGACATTAAATGAGCTAGGAAAGTTGACCAATGTTCTAAGAGAGATGGATAGCATGAAAATGAATATACTAGGCGTTAGTGAGATGAGATGGAAGGGATGGGCAAAATTATAGCTGACAATCACACAATAATTTATTCTGGAGGGGATACACATGAAAAAGGTGTAGGCATAATATTAGACGAAAAAACAGCCAAGTCAATTAATGGATACTGATGTATTTCAGATAGAGTTATTATGGTAAAAATCAAAGGCAAACCAATAGACATAAATATTATACAAGTATATGCACCAACAGCAAGCAGTAGTGATGAAGAAATACAACACTTTTATGACGAAATAGAAATGGCGATGGCTCAAATTGGATCACAAGAAATAAAGATAATACTTGGTGATTTTAATGCAAAAGTAGGAAAGGGAAAAATGGAGGACGTAGTGGGGAATTATGGTTTAGGTACAAGAAATGAAAGAGGGGAAAAGCTAATAGAATGGGCAAATATCAATGATATGATAATTGGAAACACATGGTTTAAACACCATAAAAGACGACTGTACACATGGATAAGCCCTGATAAGAAAATACGCAACCAAATTGACTACATACTAATTAATAAAAGATTTAGAAATGCTTTAATTAATGTAAATACAATGCCTGGTGCTGACTGTAATAGTGATCATGTACCACTATGTGGACATATAAAAGTAAGATTAAAGAGAGGGAAAAAATGGTTAAGAACATGAGACTTAATAAAGAGGTTCTGAAAATAGATAAAGAAATGCAAGAATAATACAGAGTGACTGTGAAAAATAGGTACAATGCAATAACTAAAATACAGAGTATAGATGAACAATGGGAAATGTTAAGGGACTCCATTCATCAAACTAGCAAAGAAGTATTACCGGAGAGAGGCAAAATAGCTAAGAAAAAATGGATGAATGAAGATATCTTAAAACTGATGGACAAAAGAAAACAGAGTAAAAATGACAAACAAGAATACGCTAAGATAAATAAAGAAATAAAAGATAAATGTGGGAAGGCTAAAGAAAGTTGGTTAAACGAGCAATGCAAAAAAATTGAATTAAATTCCATTAAAGATACAAAAAATATGCACAGACAAATCAGTGAGCTTACAGGAAGAAAAATAAGAATAAATACAGGGTGTTTGAAATCAAAAACAGGAAAGATAATATTAGAGGAAGATGCTATAATGAAGAGGTGGAATGAGTATATAAGAGAATTATATGAAGGAGAAAGGGAAGAATTAACAGAAGATAGTAACTTAGAAGGTCCACCTATTCTGAAAGAAGAAGTCGCTGACGCTATGAAACGTATGAAGAAAGGAAAAACAGCTGGGCCAGATGAAATCACAATAGAAGAATTAGAAGTATTGGGAGAATTTGGAGTAGATATATTAACCAAAATGTTGAATGATATTTACAGCAGTGGATATTTACCCAGTGATATGCTGAAATCTGTATTTATAGCTATACCAAAAAGACCAGGAGCAATTGATTGTGAAGATTTTCGTACAATTAACCTTATAAACCATATCACTAAGCTTCTACTCAGAATCATAATGAGAAGAACCAAAAAGAAAATAAAAATGGAAATTAGTGAAGAACAGTATGGATTTGTGGAAGGAAAGGGCACAAACAATGCAATTTATACATTACGGACACTAATAGAAAGGTCAATAGAGAAACAGAGAGACATATATTTGTGCTTCATAGATTATACTAAGGCATTTGATAAAGTAAAACATGATGAACTGATTAAAATGTTGGAAGATATCAACATTGATGGAAAAGATTTAAGAATAATAAAGAATGTTTAATGGAACCAAATAGCAGCAATTAAAATGGGAAATAAAGAGGGTAGTTACGAACAGATAAAGCTAGGAGTAGGACAAGGGTGTGTCTTGTCACCAGATCTTTTCTCCCTGTATAGCGAAGTAATAATGAGAGAGATCAAAGAGATGCCAGGAATACTAGTTGGAGGTTATAATATAAATAATATACGCTATGCAGATGACACAGTATTGGTGGCGGATAATTCAACAGACCTACAACAATTATTAGACGTTGTAGTAACAGAGAGTTCAAGGAAAGGACTCTCCTTGAATATCAAGAAAACAGTAACAATGGTAATATCAAAGAAAATGGTGACACCAAAATGTGACATAGAAATAGAAGGGAAAATCCTTAACCAAGTTGATAATTTTAGATACCTAGGGGCATTTATAACATCAGATGGAAGATGTACAACAGAGATTAGGAGCACAATAGGGCAGGCAAAAGCCGCATTTCAGAAAATGAAGAGTATCTTATGCAATAAGTCACTATCACTGAATGTCAGAAAGAGAGTGCTGAAATGCTATGTAGAACCAGTTTTGCTGTAAGGCAGTGAATCTTGGAATGTAAATGAACAAATTAAGAAGAAATTAGAAGCAACAGAGATGTGGTTCCTGAGACGAATGTTGCGAATTCCTTGGACTGCCAGAGTAACTAACGACGACTGCCTGAAACAGGCTAACGAAACTAGAACATTATATACAACAATAAGACAGAGACAAACAGCTTTCCTCGGTCATGTGATGAGAAGAGAGGCATTGGAGAACATCGTAACAACTGGAAAGATCGAGGGGAAGAGAGGCAGAGGTAGACCAAGAGAAGTGATGCTGAATGGATTGAGACGGTGGCATGGAGGAATATCAGCAGCAGAGTTGATCCAGAAAACCAAAGACCGAGATCTATGGAGAGCCATGAACGCCTACGCCAGCCGGCACGGCACTTGATGATGATGATGATGTCAATTGCTTGTTGATGTTTGTTAAAAAGTGGTTATTCTATATGTTGTAAACAATCAATAATCTCTGACACTATATCAAATTCAAAAGGTGATCTAGTGGGAATGGAGACCTACACACAGACACAGTTATCATAAGGAGTGAACTGCTTTTCCCCTTGTGTCTGTGGTAAATCTCCATGATAACCTAGCCTCTTAAAAAGTGAGTGAGAATGTCAATTCATCCCCGGGATCCCCCAGACCAGAGGTGGGCAAACTACTTCCCGCGGGCTGCATGCGGCCTGACAGCTAATATTATGCGGCCCTCTATGGCATTTAGAAATAAAAATTGTTGCTTCGTTTTTAAGTTATTTTGTTTAATTTTACAGAATTTCATGTACCGTTATGATTTCTTTAACATTATATACACATATAATGTATAAATGTATAAGTAAACTAAAATTGCAATAATTAGTTATTTATACTGTTTAATAACCTATATATAATTACTTATTGTGATAGGTTGCTGCAAACAATGTGGACATAATATATATGCGCCCCCCCCCCCAATAGCTTTACATTTGTGACTGTGGCCCTATGCACACAAAGTTTGCCCACCCCTGCCCTAGACAAACTTGGCAACTATTCTCATATATTAAAACCTACATCCCACACACAGAAGGGACAAAAGAATTGTTAATGATTCAATGCATAATACATGTTATAAATTCTCAAATAGAAAACTGCACTATTCAATAAAGACTAATAGCATGCCTTCTCAACACATTGTTTGCTGAGGGAAAACATACAAATGACAATGAAAAGCACAAGCATTGATCCAATATCCATTTCACAGAAACAAATAAAGGATCATGTCTAAAGATGTATTTCTATTGTCTAGTCACATGCACAGCTAGATACAGATACCCATAAGACAAAAGAGACACATGATTTGAGAAACTACAGACTGCTATTAACATACTTAGCTAGGAATGTTTCTAAATAAACGAGACATACATCCAGTGTTCAATTATTCAAACACTGAGGAGAGGACAACAATTCACCAATCGTAGCAAGGGGTATTAGTAGATCGAAGGTTTAGGGTGGCCAGCCCCTGGCTCAAGCAAACCATGTTCGTCTCATGCTGACCAGGGGTATAATTCTTGGTTCTGTCTGTTTGCCTAGTCTCTTGAGCACAGGAAGCGTTCTGTTGTGCTCTTTGCAATTTATTGTCTCCTGATTTGTTCTCACTGTACAGTGAACATATTATGAGATCTACAGAAAATATGTCAGGGATCCTGGTTGGTGGACATAATATAAATAACTTACGTTATGCTGATGACACCGTCTTGATAGCAACAAGTCAGAACGATCTAAGGAAATGATAGATACAGTGGCTGTAGAAAGTGAAAAAAAAAATGGGCCCTAGTTTGAATAATAGAAAGACAGAAGTCATTGTGATATCAAATAAACAGATTGCGCCTAAATGTGCAATTAAAGTACATGGCGTTATTGTGGGGCAAGTGCTGAAATTAAGATATCTAGGCTCGTGGATAACATCAGATGCAAGATGCATCTTATGAGATAAAGGATAAAATAGGACAAGCAAAAACTGCATTCTATCAAATGAAG
The DNA here is from genome assembly GCA_963921405.1 of Cepaea hortensis. Lineage (NCBI taxonomy): Eukaryota > Metazoa > Mollusca > Gastropoda > Stylommatophora > Helicidae > Cepaea > Cepaea hortensis. The sequence goes on along the minus strand of OY992879.1, from coordinate 30,410,204 downwards.
AACATTTTAATACGCAAATACCCTTGAAAGTTGTAAAAGGAGTTCTTGCATGTTTCATAGAATCAGTTTTAACATACGGTTGCGAATCCTGGACAATTAGTAAACAGGCGAAAGAATCTCTGGAAGCCTTGGAGATGTGGTTTTATAGAAGAATGCTGATAATTAGTTGGATAGCCAAAATGAGCATCCAGGACGTTTCAATGGAAGCTGAGTCGCAAAGGCAACTTATTACAAGCATCAGAAAGAGACAGTCATCATTTTTGACCACGTTAGGAGAAAACAGAAACTGGAACATGTTGTGCCAACGGAAAGAGTTACGGAAAGAGAGATTGAGGAAGACAGCGTGAGAAGATACTTGACAGTCTTGTGTCATGGCACGGAAGGGTGTCAACACACAACTTGATCCATGCCGTTGGAGATCGTCATTTGTGGAGAGACACGATCGCTCACTGGATGATGATAGAAGGATACGGGTGTCTGCGGCTCGGGGGCAGTGAACACATGTCACACATCCCCGACATACCAAGTCCAGGGATCTAAATCAGACACGCGATTTCCCCGGGAAGGTTAACCCGGTCAACAAATGCCCGCAGAAGTCGGATGTGTCGGCCTAACGGCGCAAGAACGCAGCTCTGCTGTAAACAGGCACAACACAATCACGTCCGAAGAAAAAAAACTCCGGATGAACGCAGAGGAAGGAAGAAGACACGCGATTTGGAAACTAATAATAGCCTTGCGTTGAATTTGATGGTATGGGCGTCAGTCCTTCAGAAAACAATGACAAACTACTGAACGTAAAGAAATTGCCTAATAAATCAGAAATCATAAAATACTTGAGATGGCTGCCACGTCCTGTAAAGGACATGCAACTAACTTAACTAAACGATATTTAAAAAAAAAAAATACAAGAATGTTAGCTAATTTTGCCTTATTTGCAGCCATCGTACTGATCGGTCACTACAACCAACCTATCTATAAAGAGATTCTCTGCTTACCATCTCGAACTAGGTCGGCACGCTGAGTAACTTTGCAACGACTTCGGTACAACACTGCGAAAAGGTTCCAGCCCGGATCTGCATTACATAGTTATTATACGAGGTAAAGATAATAAGTAGCCTAAGTCACAAATGGCTGTAGAAAAATAACTAAATATGATCACAACTTGAAAACAATTTATTTTTGTACATACATTGTCCTTTCCTTTATTTCTCAACGTAATTTCCACCAACATTGATGCACTTATCCTATCCTTTTATCAGGTCTCCCAAACCGGCTGCATAGAACTGTGTGCTCTGTTTTCTAAAACACGTTTTCACTTCACATTCAACTTCGGCGTCATTCGCGTAATATCTCCGGCCAAGGTGGGTTTCCTGTTTATGCTGACAAAAGCTGTAAAGCGGTGCATAGCTGGGTAGAAAACTCTACGAGGGAGAGTCAATAAGTAAGTCACACAGTTCTGTGGGATGGTAGGTCAATGAAAACAAAGTACGCAGGTCTATGCAGCCGGTTTGGGAGGACTGATAAAACGATGGGATAAGTGCATCAATGTTGGTGGAAATTATGTTGAGAAATAAAGGGACAATGTATGTACACAAATAAACTGGTTTCAAATTGTTACCATCTTTAGTTATTTTTCTACAGCCATTTGTGACTTACTTATTAACTTAACCTCGTATTTATCTTCGTTCCAGGACATGGAAGGGAATGAGTTGATAAACTGGCTGGCTCTGCATCCCCTGTAGATGGCCAGCCCATGGATCGTGCCGATGTTATTAATGCTCTTATAGAGATTTCGAGAGCGGGATAATTTGGCTTCAGTGAATCCACATCGTTGTCTATAATTAGAGACTTGGTAGTGAGAATTAGTCAATTAGCACAGCCAGACACGGAAGGCCGGTTTCCGTGGCCAAAGGCTTGCGAACGCGATTTGTGACCAATTTGGCAACAGACAGTGGGGTTTTAACGTGTTGGTATTGGAGCCGGTCGTTCAGAAAGCAATGGTAAACTACTGAACGTAAAACATGCCAAGACATCATCAACAGCAGTAAAATGCTGGTGTTGACAGCGATGTCCTGTAAACAGAATACGAAAAAAGGCACAAAAGGCACATCATGAGAACGAGGTGCTTCTTCAACCAACATAAATTGGTCACTATTACTATTACTCATTAGTCACTGGGCGCTGATGCATATGTTGGGGGAGGTTCTAAGCACCTTTAGACATGTCCAGAGTGCAAGGATCATACCCCAACAGATAAACACGTTGAAAACAATGTTTTCCGGTAGTGAACTTGAATAACGAAGAGACAAACAATAAATTGCACGATTTATTTATCGAAGTGTCTATTTGCAATCCAATTGCGAATAAACGAAGTGTCTATTCGCAACCGAAGGCTGGTCACGCGACGTACGTGACTATATTATACATTTCTGTTAAGGTTTCATCATGTCTTCAGTAGCATAGTGGTAGACTAAACATATCCGTCTATCACGCAGGAGACAGTGGTTTGATTCCCCGCAGGCGATTCTTTTTTTTTTTTTTGGTTTTGTCTTCATTTTTCAGAAATTAATTAAGTGAAAGCGACAAGATAACTATGTACATAGACAGCTATTCGGCATTATGACAAAATTAGCTAACTGATAGTAATTATTTATTAAAGTAAGCCATTACGGTCTTACATTAGGTAAGGAACCTATGACGGGTCTAGCAAACCAGTAGGAAACTGGAGGAAAAGGGCTAGTCACAGGCGCCGGAGCTTCAATTAACCTTCTCCACGACGCCTAACAGCATAAGTGGAAGACAACAACAACACCAACGTCTGGAATAAATGCCGTGGTTGATTGTGGTGTCCTGTAAAAGCCATCCAACTAACTGTACCTTCTGAAACAAACATGAATTCAGAATAGTAGCCGGGTCTGTAGTGAAGTGGTTATGAATGCATTTCGTAATCCTGCATACCGTGTTCGAAACCTAGCTGCGGCGATTTGGAAGTAGACCGCCTTGCGTTGGTTTTCATACAGAGGTAAGAGTGCCGGTGGTTCAGAAAGAAATGGCAAACTACTGAATGTAAACATGCCCGGGAATTTAAAAAAAAAAAAACACACACATTCTGTTGATTTGCCAAACCAAGCCATACACCACAGTGTTAGGACTAATTCACGGAAATATCAAATATATCACGAGAGGCTTATTGTGTATCTGAATTTGTTGTTGTTTGTTCGTTCGTTTTGAACGCAATCGTAGCCAATATACGAGCTACTACTTACTAGTAATAGCTGCCACTACTGGAGAGTGCACTGGACTGATATTTGCATGTGGATTATTTTTCCTATTACCATTGTCCCTCACCTTCGGGTAAACCCACTCAGACTTCAGGCAGGCGCAGACTTGGGCATTCCCCGAAAAAGGCTGCTTAATTGTATAAGCTTCTACATTGGTTTGTTAGATGTGTACTCACTCCATATTGTTTAAGGATTTCCCACAGCTTGTTTGTATCTACTCTTGATTCCGAATAGAGACTTCGTTTATTCGCAATTTGATTGCGAATAGAGACTTCGTTTATTCGCAATTTGGTTGTGAATAAACTCTCCCTTTATTTATTGCCTGGCATATTTCGCTGCATCTGGTCAGGTACATACACAGTCAGTCAGTATGATAGTGATACTGCAGAAATCACACAACCGTGGTAGACAAGTGAAATTACTGTGCGAACATGTGTATATTTCAGCTTGTAGAATTTATCTAGTTATTTTACTTTATATTGTGTGATTTCTGCGGTATGTACCTGACGAGATGTCAGGCAATAAATCGTGCAATCTACTGTTTATGTCTGCATTATTCAAATTCACTACGGGAAAACATTGTTTTGATATTTTGTTCCGTATGAGCTCGTTCGCATTTTACTCAAAGTGCAGGGAAACAAAATAACCGAGCCGCGGGAAATTGGAAGGTTTTGTGTTTGTGTTTGTCAGCTGTTGGCTAGCACTAGAACAGTTGAGTTGTTGTTGCGTCCAGAACCGACATTATATTCCCATACATACTCCGTCCTCATCTTTAACAGCTAGCGAAGAGTCCCAATACTAATGGTACCAGAGCAGTATGAATTTATAGTATGTGTATGTCTGACCTTTTGCTAGACAGACAATGAACAGTGTGAGTTGTTGTTGTGTGAACTGAAGAAGTCAAGAACGGAATGTCAAACTTTGTTGTAAATCTTATAAATCTTATAAATTTAATTCAGTATAGGTATCAAATGGCATTCATCAAGGAAAATAAGTAGATGTAAGTGGAACTGTTGAATAAAGAAGGATGCGAATGCTTTAGAAATTAACGAGAAATGAGTTTATATTTGTCGCCTCCGACTGGAACCGTGTCATTTCGTAAACTGGAGGAGTATGCAACCAAAAGGCTGCAGTTTTTGTTGCGTCTTGTCGCGTGCAACAACAAGCAAGAAGTGGAAAGTGTGTTGGAAGATGCGAATGTTGTTGACCAGAGTGATTGCTTGATTGCCAATACAGCTAAAGACGAGATTTCTCATCATATACTCAGGTAGGTATAATAATTCAGTAATTTTGTTTACCTCTCTCCTCTACAGTGACAAAGAATTATTGAAATGTATTGCGTGTTACATAGAACCAGTTCTAACACTAACATAGGGCATATGACTGCAAATACTGAACAATTAGTTAGTTTGTTTTTATTATTTTGTTTGTTCGCATATCCCTTACAGGACATCACTGTCAACATCAGCATCTTTCAACTGATTGTTGATTGGCAAGATTACGTTCAGTAGTTTGCCATTGCTTTCTGAGCGACCGGCTCACATACCCTGTAAGTTACCGACGCGGAGAGAACCTCTACCGATTCTCGCGCAACGTCACTTCACTTACGAGAGTATACGAGATTACGGAGAAAGTCGTGTAACCTCTAGACCAGGGAGACTAGTAAACAAGCAAACAAAATCACCGGAAGCTCTGAAGATCTGCTTATATAGAGGAATGCTGAAACTGTCTTGGACAGCGAAAATTAGTATTCTAAACATTTTGAAAGAGTAAAAGTCACAAAGACAACTTGCTTATAACACACATCAGAAAGAAGCAGTCTTCATTTTTTGGTCACATTGTGAGAAGACAAAAACTTTGACAACTGGAAAGATTTGTGAAAGAGAGATGGAGGAACACGGTGAGAGAAGTTTCTTGACAGTTTTGTATCATGACATGGAAGGAAGCCAACACATGTGTTGGAGATCGCAGGATGTGAGGAATCATGACCATCCATGCCGTTCAGCAAGACACTTGATGATTACAATGACAGTTCACAACAGACGTAGGCTGGTAATGTGTTAGATGTTTCAGTCAAAAGACACCAAACAAATACAGGATAAAGTTATAATTTGATATATGAGTGTCAATTAACTCCCTCAGGGCAAGCCCATAAGTGCTTGGCCTGTCTCAACAGAATGTGAAGTGCATGGGCGGTTATGTTGCAGTGCAAAGGTTAGCTACAGATCAGTACTCACCATTGTTCATTGCAACCAGTTCCCTACTTTACTCTCTATTCCAACAACTGTAACCAAGAATATTAAGGGATGTGTCATCATACAACAAAGTGGTTTCTTATTTATCATCATCTTGTACCTTGTGGTGTCTAGGTGAAGCATAAACACCGGGAGAGAACCCATTTATGGGCTTGATATATCAAGATTCCCATGGACTGTTATTCCCTCTGTCCATCACTGACATGCTAGGCCTCTTCTTCTGGTTCCATCTGTTCTGTACATCATTGCTTGTTGTGGTATACTGTTGGTTGGTAGCCAAGTTATGTGGCCGAGTTGTCACTTATTGCCTTCTATATATCTTCTATACCCATCTTTTGTGTCCCAAGGATGTGTTCTTTTGAAGCTAGTATATCAGCTCTGTTTTTTATTTCTTGAAAACATTAAATATCTTAAACACAAGACATGGAAAAGTGAAATGTGTAATGTGAAATATGTTTCAATGTAACAAGATTGGGATTTTTGTGAAACAAAACAGTGTATGTCTGAGTTTGAAATCTGACATTGTAAAGTTAGTTGTGAAACAGGTCTGACATTCTGCTGTTTTAGTCAAACATCTATTTTGTGATTATCAGCACTGTGATTACAAAAGTAGTTTGCGATCCCACATACTGCATTTGAAACACAGCTGTGAGCAATTGGAAGCAGATTTCTTTGCGCTGGATTTCATACAAGGATATGAGTGTCGATCTTTCAGAAAGCAATGGCAAACTACTGAAAGTAAACTTGCCAAGAAATCACAAACTGCCAAAAATGCTGGGGTTGACTGCAACATCCTGTAAATGATATGCAACTAACTAATATCAGCTCTCTCATTTCCTTGCGCACCATCATGATCTGGGCAATAGATGCAACACACGTTTCCAAAGGTTTGAGGCCTCCACAAGAGACAGCCGCTCATGCACAGCCACCAAAGTGTAAATTATCTTTATTGAGAGTCTGAGACAGTAAGCCCTGTTGTAAGTGAAGTATTGGGCGACTGAGTTCATGCAATCAGAATAAAGTCTGACACTGGGCCAAGTCCTGAGAGCACTTCTTGGCACTGTGACACATCCACAGACTGGGTACCCAGTCTGGCTATGTTCCTAGGATCATCATGCTATCCTCGCTTCAAATGTCACAGATTGTGAGAATTGTATGGATTTTTTGCCCTGGCCATGTGGGAATGCGGGGAAATGAACAGGCTGACAGGCAATGTACTTCTTGGTGGTAGACTGCCTATGGACAAAGGAGAGGTTTTTGAGTACACTGTATGTGGAAAGAATGAGATTCCGGGGGATTAGCAGGGGTTTTGGAAGAATCTGAAAACTGAGAGGGAAGACCAGGAGAACTTTCGATCAGACAGCGGTGGGAACGATTAGTAGTATGACTCTTGGCTGGCTGTTGAACGAGGGGACAGCGCGTATGGGAATGTCCTGAGTGCAATGATGTCGCTTCTTAGTTCAACTCAACTCAACTCATCTCTGAGGTATGAAGTTCTAGGGCTGACCATGGACACCCCACTGGTTTCTGAGCATGGAGGAGAACTCTCCAATACAGGCCCCATTGAGGTAGTACTTCAGGACCAGGTCTGGAGGAAACTACACCAATCTCGTTTCGATAAATGCCTGTCAGTATTACACCCAACTGTAGAGTTAAAAGAATGTTTCAGTGGGTCCCACACTAATCAACCAAACAAGTTAAATATTGGAAAGCTATTTCATTGCACAACTATAGCCTTGATCTCCATTGGATTAGATTAGGAAAGCACATCATTATTTTCTTACAGTCACATGGTGGTTGGTTGGCACTGGTGATGATGGTTGGCTGATGGGTGAATCCTCAGGGAGACTGACGGGAAACCAGAGTGTTTATGTTCCGGGGGAAGTATGGTTGCAAGCTGAAACTTAAAGGAATTGACGGAAGGGCACCACCAGAAGTGGAGCCTGCAGCTTAATTTAACTCACCACGGGAAAACTCACCCAGTCCGGACACTGTAAGGACTGACAGATTGATAGCTCTTTCTTGATTCGGTGGGTGGTGGTGCATGGCCGTTCTTAGTTGGTGGAGCGATTTGCCTGGTTAATTCCGATAACGAACAAGACTCTAGCCCAGTGTTTCCCAACCTTTTTTGTGTCATGCCCCACCTAAGCCTTTCTAAAATTTTTATGCCCCCCCCCCCCCCCAATATATACATAATTTTTAATATTCAAAAATTGAAATGCTCACTAAAGAAACTTGAATTATAGGTTTTAGGAAGAAATCACTAGGACATTATTGAGCAAACACAGTAAGTAAATTTTCAAAAAATATAATGGAGAACTGAAATTCAAGCACAAAATAATTTTAATGAAAGATTTTTCTATATTATTTTAATTATTAGTAATTATTTATTATTTAAATTTAGTGAGATCCTTGTCACAGCGACCACTTCCTCGTTGGGGCAAAATTTAAAATAAAACTTAAAAGAGCTTTCTATACTAAACCACTGAGGTTACACCCAACATATAACAGAGAAAAACTACAAGAAATTACAGTCAAAGAGAAATTTGCAGATGAAATAAAATGAAAACTTGTAAACTTGAGGAAAGCGTTGATCAAACTTGGTTGAACATCAAGAATACAATTCAAACCACCGAAGAAGAATGTCTTGGTGTTTTAACCATGCATAGAAAGAGCAGATGGTTCGTCAGGCTACAAAAATAGTTCGACAGCAGAAGCGAGAATATATGAGCAATATAATCAAAGATATGGAAACTAATCACCAGAAAAACTAATCCAGAAAGTTTTTTTAAAGAACTGAAGTCAATGAAACGAGGGCACCAACACAAGACATATGGTTGCTAAAATCAAATGCGCTATCTCGCAACACCAAGATCACAATATACAAAACACTGATCAGACCAGTTCTGTATGGCTCTGAAAGTTTAGTTTAGTTTAGTCGATGGATCAACATCACGGCACACGGTTTAACCCATGAGTGCTCCGTTTTCCTCCTAACTCAAACCTGAGTCTGGAGAAACTCAGCTCAATGCACGAACTCCGTTGCATCAGCGAGGATCCTGAAATTATTTGGGTAGATTTTTAACTCGAAATTTTGCCCGGGCAGCGCCGTTAGGCTACTCTTTTTCGATTTCCAACTGCCAAGGGATTTTTTACGTGCGCAACAATACACACGGGCATCCGATCTCATTGCCCAGAGACCAGGGAAAATTTTATTACTGGAAGTCCAGGTGGATTTTTTAAATAAATCCTGGTCCTCGCCGGGGCCTGAACCCGGGACCTCCAGCACTCGAGGCCGACACCATACCTCGAGGCCACTCAGCCCCCCTAAATCTAAATGGCTCTGAAATCTGGAGTACAACTAACGGAGGCGAATCCTTGTTACAAACCTTTGAGAATAAAGTCTTAAGACGCATCTTTCGGCCCATTAGGGATACACAAAGTGGAGAGTGGAAAAGAAGAAGCAACAAAGACATTTATGATTTGTTTAAGTCCCCGCTAATCATTGGTATTATGAAGGCTAATAGACTGCAATGGCTGGGGCATATAGAAATAATGGAAGACAATAGGGAAACAAAACACGCTTACACTCAGGAAATAAATGACCTTAGACCCCGAGGTAGACCAAGAAGACGAGACGGTGGAGAGATAATATACATACAGACCTACAAGCACTTGGAATCAGCGACTGGCAAGAGAAGGTCAACCAGAGAGACGAATGGAGACGGCTTGTATCTGCAGCAAAGAACCTCAATGGCTCGGAATGCTGAAGAAGAAGAAGAAGGAGGAGGAGGAGAAGAAGAAGAAGAAGAAGAAGAAATAATCCTAGCACTTGATGCAAAGAGATTTTATGTCCGGTTCCAATATAGTTAACTTCAGTCTCAAGTCTCCCCGTTTTGTTATTTATATCTAGCCGATTTCTTCCATTTTCAAATTGCCCCCCTTAACAATCGAATTGCCCCCCTGTGGGGCGTGGGCCCCACGTTGGGAAACACTGCTCTAGCCTATTAAATAGTTTGCCGGTTCCTCGATGCGCCGGCGCAATTAAGTCTGATGCGTTGTCAGTTTGTCAGTCGGGTTGTGTAGCGTCAGCACACCAGATGTTTAAGAATGAGCGCTGTTGTCCTTATGGTCATACAGACCTCCAGGGTTTGCTTCTATCAAATTGAGGTTTGTGTAGAACCTGTCCTCCCAACCCAGTGCCAAAGTGCCATGTTCACTGGGACCTTATTGCTGAAATGTCCTCCCAACCCAGTGTCAAAGTGCCATGTTCACTGGGACCTTGTTGCTGAACTGTCTTCCCAACCCAGTGCCAAATTGCCATGTTCACTGGTACCTTGTTGCTGACCTGTCCTCCCAACCCAGTGTCAAAGTGCCATGTTCACTGGGACCCTGTTGCTGACCTGTCCTCCCAACCCAGTGTCAAAGTGCCATGTTCACTGGTACCTTGTTGCTGAACTGTCCTCCCAACCCAGTGTCAAAGTGCCATGTTCACTGGGACCTTGTTGCTGACCTGTCCTCCCAACCCAGTGTCAAAGTGCCATGTTCACTGGGACCTTGTTGCTGAACTGTCCTCCCAACCCAGTGTCAAAGTGCCATGTTCACTGGGACTTTGTTGCTGACCTGTCCTCCCAACCCAGTGTCAAAGTGCCATGTTCACTGGGACCTTGTTGCTGACCTGTCCTCCCAACCCAGTGTCAAAGTGCAATGTTCACTGGGACCTTGCTGCTGAAATGTCCTCCCAACCCAGTGTCAAAGTGCCATGTTCACTGGGAACTTGTTGCTGAAATGTCCTTCTTCTCCAAGATCACACCAGTGGGGTGTGCAAAACTGGCAGTGGAACTTCACATCAGCAGAGATGCATAATTAGTATGTACCCAGGTCATAATTCAGCACAGCACATACAGTAAGGCTGAGGTTACTCCCAGGTTGGTGGTGTCCCTCCACAGGTTTGAGATATTTCATTATCAAGAGACTGTAGACGTGGTCAGGGACAGATCATCAAGAGAGAATGGTGCTGCAGGGAGTGACACAAAGTATGATGAGAAAGGTGAAGACAGGCATGCTTCGGGCAGAGTGGCAGGCTTCAATTCTATGATCAAAAATAAAGAGCATCTGTTGGATTTGTTCCCCAGGACTTTCTGGTGTGGGAAACGAGCGGACAGACTGACTAGGTCTACACTGTTTGGTGGGGTATTGGTGCATGATAAGGCAGACATGATTGATGCCCTATGAAATGTTTTGTGCAATACAGAAGAACGGACTGATCATCATGGCTTGGAGAGGATGGTGCTTCAGGGAGTGACTCAGAACTCTGAGGAAAGCCAGACAGACAAATAATCAGACTGCTTCTAGTAATATTAGTATTGGGACTCTTTGCTGGCTGTTGAAGATGATGATGGGGCACATATGGGAATGTCCTGAGTGCTGTGGTGTTGGTTCTTGTCTCAACTCAAATGAGTTCAACTCCCAACTGTTACGTCTCCGACGACTTTGCCAGGATAACAACGACTTCCATCAAAAAGCCCACGAGATGCTTGATTTCTTTCGCCTTCGTGGCTATCCTGATAATGTTCTATCTACAGCTCTTCACCGCTGCCAGTCTATCAGTCGCACTGAGGCTCTCTCCTCCAGGCCGAAACCACGAAACAATAGACCTGTCCTCTCACTTACTTATCATCCCCACAATATTGCTGCCAAGAATATCCTTTTGAAACATCTATCCATTCTCCGAGCGGAATCGACCACTCGTGATGTCTTCTCAGAGGCTCCTCTAGTGGCATATAAGCGGGATCGTAACCTCAGAGATGTGCTGGTCCATAGCAGGCTACCCCAACCTCACCAGTCTCTTCCTGGCACGGTGGCGTGTCTTCGATCGGTTTGCAAGACCTGTCCATACGTACTTCAAACCCAGAGTCTGACATTCCCTAAGACGACCTTCCACATCCGTGAGGGTTTCTCATGCATCAGTCGCAACGTCATCTATGCGATTACCTGCACACGTTGCGACATGAGATATGTCGGTGAGACAGGATTACGTCTTGGGGACAGATTTCGACAACATCTTTCTGACATCACCAGCGGCGCCCAGAAACCAGTATCCATACATTTCAACAGTCCTGACCACCATGGCGTAGCCGACATACAGGTCACGGCCATCAAATCATGCGCATCCCACGAACGGGATCGGAAGACATTGGAACACCGTCTCATCTTCCAGTTGGGCACACTCTCCCCTCACGGCCTTAATGTCCAACACAGCTTCATTTAACTTCCCACCCCACCCTCCCACCCCTAGCTTACAGTCCACCATCTGGGTACGTGCAGATCCTTTGTATGACATCACAGTCAACTCTCTTGGCGGATTTACGTTCGGTGTTTTGCCATCATTTTCTGAACGACCGCCACTCATGCCTCTCTGTGTGTACTAACACTATATAGGTTTCCACAGCGGTGTTTCGAGCGTTTAACGATAATTGCTAATTGTCATCTGCGTCCGTAACATCTTTGCCGGTCTCTAATTTCACTTTTCCGCACACATGGGCGCGTCTCCACCCCACTCCCTTCCCGCTTGACCTTTGACCCGTGTACCATACATCCGGTCTACTGATCCACGCCCTACGTGTGTCAGACCTTCCAAGCTAGGACACGGTATTCAGATGAGTACATTTAATTTTAATTAGTTTAATAGTTTAATATTGTCATAGTGTGTTTCATGTAGTTTTGTGTTGGTTTGTATTTGTTTGTCCTGTGCTGACGAAGGCTTTGGCCGCAACGTCCAATTTGTCTCTTGTAGTCGTGTTTTAGTAAAGCTCACAATCTACTTCTCGTTTATTTGGGTGATTCATTCATCAACTCAAATGAAGAGACTCCAGCCCATGTCTGATGGTGCACCAGCAATGATTGAAACTGCCATTTGACATTTTGTATAGTTTATGATTTTATTTGCAGGCTTACCCTGGGAGGAGATCAGGAGAGTATGTCATTCTTTTGTGATTCAGAGCTGGCTCTGTTCAAGCTTCGGGTTGAGAACATGGTTGTAGACGAGTGGACTGTATTTTTCAAGTCCGTGGAGAAGTTTCTGCACAAGCTTGAAGGTACAGTATGATATTCCTGTTAGCAAGGCTTCACAAGCCGTATACCGATATCTTTCGTTATGGCATGGTTCACATTCATCAGGCAGCCACTGCAGCCTCAATCTCCATTGGAAAGCATGTCATTATTTTCTAACAGTCACAAGATGGTTGATTGGCACTGGCAATGATGGTTGGTTGACAGGTGAATCCTCAGGGAGACTGAGTTTTACCTCTTAAGTCTGGTTATCTTAACATTCGTCACATCCTGGTTGTCTTAACATTCTTTGGTCATAGCATAGATTCACATTCATCAGACAACCAACCAAAGACCTGAAGTGGATTTACTGCCCACTCAGGAGTCCACAGTAATGAGAGAGCTGATGTGTGGGTTTCGAGTGTGGGTTTTCAAAGTCTGAGGAAATAAATGTAGCTAGCAGCTAGCAGGCAGCATGCAGTGTTTAGTTCCAGGATTTATTTTACGTACAAATCCCTTGCATGTTTTTTTGTGCTCCCTCACTTTGAACTCGAGCGTGGTCCATACACGCTACTGCCAGTAGCACTGGGCTAAACTTTGCGTGTGGATTTACTTTCCCTATTACCAGTGTCCCTCACCATTAGGTGAACCCACTACGAATTCAGAGGTACTTGTAATTTACGTCCCCAAGTCAAGGACAAGAAGCGTGGCACACAATGATGATGATGCCTTTAATGTGTTGTATCTGCTTTTGTGCTGTTCAAACATTGCCTCTTCTTCCAAGAATCATGCCGTCCGTGACTATTCTACCTAAGCCACTGTGAGGTTTAACATGAGAATCATGCCGTCCGTGACTATTCTACCTAAGCCACTGTGAGGTTTCACATGAGAATCATGCCGTCCGTGACTATTCTGCCTAAGCCACTGAGGTTTCACATGAGAATCATGCCGTCCGTGACTATTCTACCTAAGCCACTGTGAGGTTTCACATGAGAATCATGCCATCCGTGACTTCTACCTAAGCCACTGTGAGGTTTCACATGAGAATTATGCCATCCGTGACTATTCTACCTAAGCCACTGTGAGGTTTCGCATGAGAATTATGCCGTCCGTGACTATTCTAGCTAAGCCACTGTGAGGTTTAACATAGAATCATGTCGTCCGTGACTATTCTAGCTAAGCCACTGTGAGGTTTCACATGAGAATTATGCCATCCGTGACTATTCTACCTAAGCCACTGTGAGGTTTCGCATGAGAATTATGCCGTCCGTGACTATTCTAGCTAAGGCACTGTGAGGTTTAACATAGAATCATGTCGTCCGTGACTATTCTAGCTAAGCCACTGTGAGGTTTCACATGAGAATCATGCCATCCGTGACTATTCTACCTAAACCACTGTGAGGTTTAACATGAGAATTATGCCGTCCGTGACTATTCTAGCTAAGCCACTGTGAGGTTTCACATGAGAATCATGCCATCCGTGACTATTCTACCTAAGCCACTGTGAGGTTTCACATAGCCAAAGTATTTCTGTGATGTGAGCCAGGTTATCTTTGTTGTTCAAATCTATTTCTTTAAGAGCTGTCATGATGTGCATCTTTGGAAAATTGTGGTGGTTTTCATTGGCTTTCTGCATTAATTTGGTTTGGGACTGTTTCCATTGGCTTTCTGCATTCACTTGGTTTGGGACTATGTTTCCATTGGCTTTCTGCATTCATTTGGTTTGGGACTATGTTTCCATTGGCTTTTGCATTCATTTGGTTTGGGACCATGTTTCCATTGGCTTTCTGCATTCACTTGGTTTGGACTATGTATCCATTGGCTTTCTACATTAATTTGGTTTGGGACTATGTTTCCATTGACTTTCTGCGTTCACTTGGTTTGGGACTATGTATCTATTGCCTTTCTGCATTCATTTGGTTTGGGACTATGTTTCCATTGCCTTTCTGCATTCATTTGGTTTGAGACTATGTTTCCATTGCCTTTCTGCATTCACTTGGTTTGGAAGTATGTTTCCAATAGCTTTCTGCATTCACTTTGTAACCCTTGAAGTTGGTAGGGTTATCCTGTGCCCACCAGTACAATGATAATGGCCATGGGTAGGAGCTGCCTTCCCTCACCACATGCAGAAGGGTATGTCCCTGACCTAGGGATGGGGTATAAAAATGATAATATGGTTGCAAACACGTCATGTATGGTATAGTGAATCACAACAACAAATACTAAATGTCTGCTGGAAAAAATGCTGGACTACTCCTGGCCAAGTCGAAAGGTGCTGTAAAAACACAATTTGAAAAACTGGATTACAATGCACCAAGTACATGATATGTGTCTTCCCAATGGCAGGGTGGTGGGCAGGTAGGAATATATAGCGGCTAAATAGTGTGACTGTTGCTAGCAGCGATGAATGTGTCTTGAAGTTGACTTGCACAATGTGGATGTACGAGGGCGTGTCAATAAGTAAGTCACACAGTTCTGTGGGATGGCAGGTAAATGTAGTTGGTGTTTTCTACAGGTGTCATTGGGTGACAGCAACATCGAACTTTATATTCCTGTTCGTCAGGTGGCGCTAGGTGTCTCATGCACATGCGCAGCACATAAACAAAATGTCGACTGTACTTACGGCGTGTGCAACCAAAGAGCAACGTGCTGTTGTGCGTTTTTTGTGGCCAAAAGGACTGCCTGCAAAGGACATTCATAAGGAATTGCTTCCTATTTATGCTGACAAATGTTTGTCCCATAAAACGGTGCATAGCTGGGTAGAAAGATTTTCTCAAAGACACTCTAAAATTGTTGATGAAATCCAATCTGGTCATCCTGTTTATATTGCTACAGAAGCATCTGTGCAGCGAATGGAGGAGATGATTAGAGGTGACAGGCGAGTAACAAAAGACTCTGTAGCATCTGCATTAGGATGCTCTCATGGTTCAGCATACAGCATAATGCACGATTGATTGAAATTTAAGAAAGTGTGCTTAAGGTGGGTACCCAGACAATTGCAGGAGGACCACAAAATGAATCGATTTGGCTTGTCCTTGCATCATCTGTCGATACGAAGATGAAGGAGAAGGCATGCTGAACAGGATTGTTACTGGGGACAAATCATGGGTGCATCACTACCAGCCTGAATCAAAGCGTGCTTCACTGCAAAGGAAACAATCTTCTTTGCCATGTGTCCAAAAATTCAAGGTTACGCCATCAGCAGGGAAGGTTATGCTGACAGTGTTCTGGGATTGTCAAGGAGTGCTTTTAACCAATTTCAAGAAGAAAGGTGACAATGTGAATTCTGAATTGTACTGTGAAGTTCTATCGATGCTTCATGATGCAATTCAAAGAAAACGTCCAGGACTGCTGACTAGAGGAGTGTTGCTTCTTCATGATAATACCAGACCACATACGACTCGATTAACTCAGGAGAAAATTAACCAACTAAGGTGGGAAGTTCTGGAACATCCACCTTACAGCCCTAGCGATTTCCACCTTTTTGGTCCACTGAAAACCCACCTTGGCAGGAGACATTTTGCGAATGATGCCAAAGTTGAATATGAAGTGAAAACGTGGTTTAGAAAACAGAGCACGCAGTTCTATGCAGCCGGTTTGGGAGGACTGATAAAACAATGGGCTAAGTGCATCAATGTTGGTGGAAATTATGTTGAGAAATAAAGGGACAATGTATGTGTAAAAATAAACTTGTTTCAAGTTGTTATCATATTTAGTTATTTTTCTACAGCCATTTGTGACTTACTTATTAACTTACATTCGTACAATGGGAGAAAGTCACTTGGAGGTGTAAAAAAAAAAGGCTGAAACATTTGTAGAAGAGCTACTTCTTCTAACAATAAAAAACAACCTCTTATTCTTGCTCCTCGGGGAAGATTTTACACTTTGGGTAAAGATGTTTTTGTAGATGCTTAAAATTATTCTATTAATAAAAATAATAATTCATCAATTGGTGTTTTAGGAAGTGGTTTTGATGTTCGGCTCAGGGTCTTATCAGACTTAAGACTTGTGTTTGAGATACTGAAGGGGAAGTTTGAGTCCTGGTATCGACTGAGCACAGACATCTGTGGGCAGACTGCTGGGGTGTCAGTGAGTATACCCTTCCAGTTGGTTCTCAGGCTGGTTGCTGGACGACTGGTCAGTGTGGTCAAGGTAGGGAAATTGAATTATTTATTATTATTCTATTTATTTTAAAAAGTCATAAAAGTTTAGAGGATCGACTTCATTGCACTGGGTTTAATCCCATATGGCTCTGTCTTTTTCTGCAGGGTGGCCTGCCAAAATCGTCGCACAAAGCATGAAGTCTGTAGCTCCAGCGATGACCCCCAGGAGTCTCAGAGAAAAATGCATTTGTGAACTGAAAGACGTAACCCGGAATCGAACCCACAACCTTCAGACCATGAGGCAGACAGCTTGACCACTTCACCACAGAGACTCCTGTTTTTTTAAAATTATTCTTTTTATATCTGTATATTGAGTGGTCTCGAGGTATGGTGCCCGCCTCGAGTGCTGGAGGTCCTGGGTTCAAGCCCTGGTGAGGGCCGGGATTTTTTCATGTGGACTTCTAGTAACAAAATTTCCCCCTGGTCTCTGGGTAGTGAGGTCGGACGCCCGTGTGTATTACTGCACGAGTAAAAAATCTCTTGGCTGTTGGAAATTGAAAAAGAGTAGCCTAATGGTGCTGCCCGGGCAAAATTTCGAGTTAATAATCTACCCAAAGTATTTCAGGACCCTCGCCGGTGTTACAGAGTTCGTGCACTGAGCTGAGTTTCTCTAGACTCAGGCTTGAATTAGAAGTAGAACGGAGCACTTATGGGTTACACCCGTGTGCTATGATGTTGATCCGTCGACTAAACTAAACTAAACTATATTATTATTCTATTACTATATATAGGACATTGAGCCATCATGTGAATGAATGCTGAATGATTGAGACCTGTATTACTATAGGAAAATGGCTGAGGGTGACTTCTATCATATTCCATAATTGTTGTATCTGGTCCAAGACTATGCTACCAATGTCAAACTTGAACATTATCCAAATCACACTTACGCAAAATCAACACCCGCAAGATGTGATGCTTGAGAAGAGCTGCCAACTTAACTATCCGAGTCCAAATAAGAAATTATGTTATCAAACATTGGGATCAACACTTTGTGCCACATATATTAAAAGTCAGAAGATCAAATGGTTTGGTCATCTCGTTAGAATGCAACACCATAAACTACCAGCACTGGCAGTGCATCAAAGAAGATCTGATACAAAAACAAGAAAATTCCCGAGAAGACAGTGGATTGAGGACATCAAAGACATTGTACAATCACATGGAATGACACTATCCAGTGCCATCCATCGGACGTTGGAACGTCAATTATTCCTCCCCACGATGCTTGATGGCATAGATGGAAGATGATGATGTTAACTCAGGTAGACTTAGCTAGCCATAGTAAAGGGTGTATTTTTAATGACTGGGGGTTTTTTGAAAATGTTGCCGTTTTGTATTCACCCTCTGTGGAGTTCATGTACTTATATAATGATGTCTAGCTGATCATCTGTTGAAGACGTCTTTCTTCAGTGAGGCACGGTGATAATTTGAAGGCATCACTTTTGAATCCCAGTGACTATAATTTACAGTTTTCTATTTGAATAACGAAGACACACGAAGCCGATCTGCGTGGCCAAAGGCTTGCGAACACGGTTCGTGAGTCGCTTACCAGTCGTTCGAAACTCAGCTGCGACCAATTTGAGCAGCAGACCGTGTCGCGTTGTGTTAAAACATGTTGGTATGGGAGCCATCGTTCAGAAAGCAATGGCAAACTATTGAACATAAAATTTGCCTAATACATCAACAGCAATTGAAAAATGCTGGTGTTGACTGCAACGTCCTGTATGAGACATGCAACATAAAAACAAAAAATGAAGACACAAATAATAGATTGCACGATTTATTGCCTGGCATATTTCTCTGCATCTTGTCAGGTACATACTGCAGAATTCGCACAACATAAACTAAAGCAATTAGATAAATCCTTCAAGCTGAAATATACACATATTCGCACAGTAATTTCAATTGTCTACCACTGGTTCTCAACCAGGGGGGAATTTTAGGGTTTCCAGGGGGGGAATTAAGACAATTTCAAGATTGCGTTAATACAAGCACCGATTACTTGATATTGTTTTTCCCTTCATACTGTACGGTTCTGTACGTCTCACCCTTCTAAAAGTCAATTTATAAAGTAAGTAAACCCACAAATCATGTTTTATGTGGACGTCTAGACTTGTTTTAGTATGTGCTATTACATTTAGCTTCCATTATTACGTATACTGTGTAGGGGCAGGGGCGGGATGTTTACGTAGGAAATACGAAAGGGGGTAATGACGTTCTGAAAATATGGTGAAGGGGGTTACGGGCCAAATTTTTAGGTAGGAAATACGAAAAAGGGGGGTGGGGGGCAATGACGTTCTGAAAATATGGTGAAGGGGGTTACGGGCCAAATTTTTAGGTAGGAAATACGAAAAAGGGGGGTGGGGGGCAATGACGTTCTGAAAATATGGTGAAGGGGGTCACGGGCCAAAAAAAGTTGAGAACCACTGGTCTACCACAATACTTTTAAACTGACTATCATGTCTTTCTGTTTGCACAAAACTGGCCTATACAGATTAATCATGATGGCTTCTGCAACCTTTAATAAGCTACTAATTTATGTGTTACACACGAAAAGCATTTTCCCTATCAATCACGTAATGAGTTTCCAGTCACCAGTCAGACACTCATGGAAATTCTGAGGAAGTTATCTGAGTACCTATGGACTTGTTCAGTGTGAAATGTTACTATTTCATTTTGATAATTTCATAATAATTTGTTTTTGTTTCAGGGGGTGGCTGCAGTGCCCGTTGTTCATCTTAAGGACGTCTTCATTGAACTATTTGAGAAGCTGATGGTGGCTGCAACCCACCAGGCCAGCATAGAAAGAGAGTGGGCTATGAGAGATGAGAGGATACGGCGGTTGGTGGCTACACTCAAGGTAACTGCGGTAGTAGCAGACGTCAAAGATGGGGAAAATCCGAGAACAACAATTTAGGGTTGTGAATAATTTGTTAACATTAAGGAAAAGATGAAAAACGTGAAATTTGAGCTGCTGTCTTTTAACCCTTTACAGGGCAGACGCTTGTCCGTTTTCTAGCCCTGAACGGGCAAGATTTTTTCAGGTTCTTTAAAGTTTCGGGTCGCGTTAGTAAAAACATCACAAATAAGGTGTTAGTCAACCGATTTTAGTTAAATAAACAACACAATGAAGGGAAAAGCATGCAGAATATGTTACTCACGTGATTGTTGTCGGTAATCCATAAATGAACACAAATATTTACGAAATACGGCATGTTGCTTGTGATTTTCTGTCATCTATACGGCAATTTACAAACACATTTTCAGAATCATAATCACTTTATTTAAAGTCTGACTCAGACTGCTAATGCAAAGTAACGCTTTGCACTGATATCTAGCTCCGATTAATAGTCAACTTCGTGCCCTTTAATGTCATTTAAATTGAACAGAGTGAAATCTCGGCTATCACTTGAAGAATCGCCGACATCCGTTTTGAAAAACAGCGTAAAAATCCCGAAAACTATCAAAAATTGTCCGTAAAAGTCCGTTCAAATTCATACTATCGCGTTTACAAATGGCGGCCACGTTGTCAAGCTGTCGGCGAAAGCGAAAGTAGCGGTCGGAAGTGTCGGAAAGCCGAGAGATCGCGATTTTACAATGCATAATAGTATTGGCCGGAGTCGGCCGTTACGATCGTTTTATGACATCGGCCGGAATTAGCCGCTATGACCTGTAAAGGGTTAAAAAACTGTCATTTACTGCCAATATAGTACCTTGCTGTGTATGGCAGGAAGGTCTTGAGAAGGAGGAATTAAGGCCGCCTGGCTAGTGCAGTCACAGCGAACTGTGCTGGTTAGAGTTTTCTTTTTTTTTCCCCGACAGAAAAAAAATCCACACCTTACCGTGAATTCAAACCCGGGTCTCCCGAAGGATAATCTGGCATTCTAGCCATGCTGTCAGCTGCTCCTCAATTTAAGCTGTACAACTGGGAAATCCAAAATACAAGTAAATGGAAATTGTAAACATGAATTTTTAGCTGTTGAGGATATTTTCAGCTACCTTCATTCATTCAAATGTGCCCAGTTTCTGGTAAACAAGACTTACAATTTATCAATCATCAATTGTTTAGCCAGCTCTATAGTGACAGGGTCACAAATGCAATTCGCAATCCCGCATACCGTGTTCGAAACACAGCTGCGGGCGATTTGGAAGCAGACCACTTTGCATTGGTTTCAATACAATGGTATGAGTGCCATTTGTTCAAAAAGCAATGGCAAACTACTCAACATACACTTGCCCAGGAATCACAAACAGCTATATTATCCTGTACAAATCTAGCTGCAAAATTCTATCCCTGTAATAAAGACATAGATGTGTCGAACACGGTGTCGTAGTAATCCTTTATTACTTTAGTGTCGTCCCTGGAGTGAGGGGAATCAACTCCCACAATTTTATTAACCCAATATTATTGAATCCGTCCACGAAAACTCCTTCAGTATGTAGACACCTCTTTCTTACTCTCACTCACCCCTGGATCATGCCCCCTCTCATTCTTCCCCAACACAACATACTCAACAACTCTAGCTTTAACAAATAAATACAACAAATAATTTATTAAAGCAAAAAGTATGTGTGTGAGAAGTGTGTGTGTAATGTGTAGAATGTGTGTCGAATATTCTAATGTGTATGTAGAATCAGACCAGTGAATCTGGAGCAAAGTTAGTTACATCACCGTGCTGAGCACTCAACAGCACCAAGTATTCCGGACAGAAAACCTCACCAAGAAGATGTTTCTCCGGCCATGTGACAACTTCCTCCGATCACTCTCGAACAATCAGGATGCTGGTCATCCATGATAGACACTGTTCGATATTGATCTTCACTCTAGCAAACACCGTGAATTTATACTGTTCAATAATGTTTGTTGATTAGAGAATCTTTCCAATAACTTAAATGTCACATGGGAAAATATAACTGTTCATAAGTCACTGGTTATACAATTTTTCCCATATAAAAAAAAACAACCTATGAATGTTCCAGGTAGTTATATTGGTATATGTGTTGCGTATAGTCACGGTATAGTGTTCTGATTCTACAGTGATGTAGCATATCACTCAAGGAAAAAAATCACACATATATTCATCAAGTCCTGCTCAGCAGAAGTCAGGTTTCTGCAGACCAACTAGGCCATGAGCCCAGTGTACAAGCCTCTCAGTAACGTCTGTCTTCCATCCGTGAGCCATCTTTTCTTCAACTTTGATACTAACTTCTTGGTAGTATATTGTATCACCATCAACAAGTAGACCTGTAATTGGAACCTGTAGAATAGAGAATCCCCTGGTGAGAGCAACTCAATTCTGACCTTAATTAGGTGAGTGTAGGCCGATAGCAGCACTCAGATCTATAACAGAGAACCGAACTCTGTCATATGGCCAAATAGCTCATCACATTGGTCACATGGAAACACAAGGAAAGATTAAAGGAGGCGGGTAGAAACCCAGCAGATGCCCTACTGGAAGATCCTACCATTTCACATTCCCTTCATCCCTCCCAACCATCCTTAATCTCTCTAATTATTATCCCACTACATTGTCCTTAACTCCCTGAGTTAAATGATATATTACACAAGCTAGTTAAAGCTACACAATAGGTTACTAGTGCCGACGCTCCTATAATACTTTCTAGCACCGCCCTTATAGAACATTCTATCACCGCACAATACTGTACTCTATTCCTAATCATACTCTAAGTTAGATATGATTAATAGACTACCATATGCCTATTCCGGTTGATGATTGAGACTATGCAATCACAGACTGGATCTATGTCTGCCGATAAATTATCAACACTTTGACACTATAGTCTCTTTCAATTAACACAACTCGGAATACTGCGCCGATCTTTAACACTTCAGAATCCTCGAACTTGTTTACCGCAACTGGTTTTATTTCGGGGCTTGAGTGACGTCACCAAATTGTCTAGACGCATAGGCGTCGAGAAGTTGTTTTTCTCTTTATTTTTCCCCACTCAATGTGAACATCTGGCTGGTGTCCCCTTTCATCTGGGAAATTGTCTCGTCTGTGATCTAGAGAACCTTCTCCACATCACAAGACTCCATCCGACGTCTGGCCAGACATTCCGTCTATCACTTCAAAGGCTGACTCCCGCCTTGTAGACGGATGGCGCCATTGTACGTTTCTCGAACAACCCACATCATACAGAAATGCCGACCATGTGCAGACAGTTTTCGCGACGTATTTTGTTCCTCAGTCCCCTGCTCATCGAAGGATTGCCTGTTTTTGCAGATGAATGTCGGGTCTTGTTTGTCATCGATCGAAACTATCAAGTTTTTCCGCGACACACGGGATAAAGTGCTATATTATATCATGTACAAATCTAGCTGCAAGATCTACCCAACCATGAACAACTCCAAAGAAAAGGAAAAAAATAAGATAACTCGGGAAACCCAAATGTAAGGAGGCTGGCTATTCTTCTAGAAGAGGAATGACATGATGCAGCGAAAGCTGCAAGGGATGTGGGTCACTGATTTTCCCCCATTCACTTTGGGCAATCTCTAGTATTGGCACCTGATCTGTCGGAACTATGAATGAATCAGGAAAGACAGCACAAGTATTAGGGGGAAATGAAATGTCAGATCAAACCAACATCATCATCATCATGTTTCACCATCTCACTCAATCACCAGAGTTGTGGATCAGCTCTGTGTTCCTGTCTCGACCATGCCACATGGCCAAGCCATCCAGATATTTACTACTCTGCTTTCCCCATGATCTTTTCCCTCTAGTTACTTCTTCTTATTACGTGTCCAAAAACATTTACTGTCTATGTCTTATTTCTCTAGTGAATTTAGGGTTTTCATTTGTTTCTGGTAGGACTTGCTCATTGGTATTCTTTGCTTGTTCCTCAGAAACCACATTTCCAATGCCATTAGATGCTTGTCTGCTCATTTTCCACACTTCACATCCATACAAAAGTACAGGTTCTATGCAGCACTTCAACACTCTGTTTCTCATTGCAGTTGTGGTATTTCTTTCTTCCTTGTGATGACCAATATCTGTATCTTCTTACAATTTAAATCTTCTAATTAGATTAGTTAAATTCCTAGTAATTTAGTACTAATACTAATTAGAATTTAAATCTACACATCTACTTAAATGTTGCAGATTCTATTCATTGTCTGCAATCAATATTGTAGCATTCAGTACCTAATGTTATTGAGGTTGCGCCCCCCCCAATGGTGATTCCTGTCATATCTTCTAAATTTCCAAAATATATATTCACTGTACAGGGAAAAAAGATCTGGAGACATTACACATCCCTGTCATACACCTCTCTTAATAGGCTGATATTGACCTACTTCATTATCAATTTTTATGGCAGCTTGTTGTTTCCAATATATGTTTTTTACAAGTCTAAGATCTTTCCAATCAATTTGTAGATCTGCAAGCATCTTCATAATGTTGACATGTCTTACTTTATCGAAAACCTTTGTGCAGTCAATTAAGCAGAGATGTAGGTTTTTATTTACTTCTACGGAACGCTCAAATAATAATCTCAGAAAATACACAGCATTTACTGTACCCTTGTCTTCTACAAACCCACATTGTTCTTCCCTTATTTTGGGTTGTATTTTCTTCCTAACTCTTTGCATGATGATTCTTAACAAAATATTTGTGATGTGGCTCATTATACTAATTATTTGATGTTGATCACATTCTGAGGTTCCTGATTTCTTCGGGACTGCAGTAAATATAGAATTACATAATTCAGGAGGTATATCTCCAGTATCATATATTGTGTTCAACAGTCTGGCGACTTTGTCTGTTCCATATTATTCTAAGGCATTGATCATTTCTGTTGTGATGTTGTCTGGACCCTGGGACAGTTGTGAGAGTTCAAAGATGTAGTGATGAAATAGGTATTACAAGAAGTCTAAATAATACTTGGAGAATTTAGCGCAACAATCAGAGTGGAGAAAATGGAAGATGTGGTTAGTGACTGTGGTTTCAGAATAAAATATGAAAGAGGACAAAGACTGATAGAATATGTAAAAATAAATGATTGATTGAATACATAGGGTTTGACCATAAGAGATGACTGAGCACAGAGACAAGAAATGATTAGAAAACAGAATAGGTAAAAATAAATGATTGATTGGGAAAAGATGACTGTTCACATGGAAAAGCCATGTTTAGAAAATATTTACTTGATTTGACTGCATCATATTCTTCTTCCTTTCATCACCCATGGTAGCATAGACACTCAATGAACTCACACCAAGCGTTCTTATCCTGCCATATCCTACAGTTCCCTTTATTCTCCCCATATTATGGATCTCTATCTCTAATTCTCTTCTCCATGTGTTTTTAGGTATCCCTTTATTTCTTATGCCCTGTGGGATCAAGAGAAAGGACTATCTAGTTCAACTGTTAACAGGTTTTCTCTATGTGTGTCCTTTCCAGCGCCATTGTCTTTTCCTCACCTTTATTCTTTGGAATTTATTTTGTTCTTTCCATAAGCTCAGCATTTAGTGATTCTGTCATACCAAATTAGTCCTTCAATTTTGCCCTGGCACCATTTCATAAATGTTTGTAGTTTATTATTAATTGTTTAGTCAGAAATAATTTGATGTTAGATTTAAATATTCTGAGTTTGGTACTAAATTTAATTTCTTTTGACTTTTCACAAATAGAGATCAAATTATAATTTCTTTGATTTATTCTCACTAGCTGTCTTTCCCATAAAATATTTTTAGAACTAATTGTTGTGACCTTCCATCAAATTTGTGTAATTTATCTTGCATCTGATTTTGCCTGTGGGACAGGCAGTGTCGTTGGTGTAGTGCAGATCATTAGCTCCTGAGTCTATTGAATTCCAGTTTCTGTGGTAGTTATTATTGTCTTCTAAATCCAGTCTATAGTCAGTAAGAATAATACATGTGACAAAAGGCATCCCTGTCACACTCCTGTTCTTACTTTAAATGCATCTGTTAATTTTCCCTCATCAAGAACTCTGCATTTCATGTTATTATTATCTGTTGCCCATTTTAAGTCCATTTTTTGCCTATGGATTTATTTAAACATGGGAATCGTCGCCGGAGCTACAGAGCACGTGCTCTGCGCTTGACACATCCCTCAGAGGCTAGCGAAGAGAGAGTGAGGAGGAGAAGACGAGGAAATGGTGTGAGACGACGGCATAGAAATAGGAGGGCAGGCGCCAGGAGAACAAGACGAAAAGTGGAGAGACTAGGTTTCAACTATGTAAGAGTGGGATACTGGAATTGTCGCAGTGCCAGACAGAGAGGTCCTGTATTGGAGAGACTAATATATGATTTTGACATCCTCATGCTCCAGGAGCTAAATACAGACAAATACCATTGCCCTGGGTACGCCAGTTATATAAACCCTACTGGCAGAAGAGACATGGACAAGGTCTGCTGGTGAAGGAAGGAGTGAAGCATGTGGTACTCGACTTGAGCCAGTGGAATCACAGTGCAAGAGAGGTCCAGGGTATACAAATGGAGATTGGTGGCTTAAGTTGGAACATCATAAATGTATATGCCACAGTGGACTGTTTTGTCAGAAAGGAACATTGGGACTGGCTTAAGGAACTGGAGGAATTACCAGGTGATAGGCTACTCATATGTGGAGACTTCAATGCAAGGAACAGAGGTTGGGACAGTAGTGGAGAAAACCGACAGGGAATTGCCCTTGCAGATGCCATGGTGGACTCCGATGTGGTCTGCATAAATGATGGGAGGCCGACAAGAATGGCAATGAGGCCTGGCGATGCAGACACAGCTATTGACTTGGCACTTGTCTCCCAGTCATCAGTCCTTGATGTAAAGTGGAATGTTTTGAATGACCATGGGAATGATCACATGCCATGCTCAGTCCTGATCTCTAAACCCAAGAAAGTTAAAGCTGGGAGAGCGCGCAAGACCTTCCGGTATGAGTGGACCGATTGCCTTCTTGGACGCCTCAGACAAGGGGCATGCAACAGGACTGTTAAAACTCCCTTTTTGCAGCCCCCATGGTTGACCCCAGAAGTAGACCATGCTTGGAAAGCAAAGAGAGCTGCAGTGAAGCAGCTAAAGAAAGTGCGACGAACACTTCGAAGCTCACGAGAGGAAGTGGACACAGCGGAAAATGTCAAGAAAGACAAGGTGGAGGCTTTCAAGCGCTGTGCTGCAGAGGCAAAAAAGGCAAAATGGGAATGTTTCATGAAGGAGATTGGAGGGGATAAAACACTGCAAAAATTCTGGAAACTGCACAGGCAAATGCAGAGAAAAGATCGGCCGATGACAGTGGGAACAATCTATAGAGATGATGGTGTGCGCGTGACAACAGACAAAGAGAAAGGGGAGGCGTTTCTCCAGAGATTTTTAGAGCAGACCAATCATAATGATGCGGACACCAGGGATGCAGTTAGAGAGGAGCTATCTGGCACCACGAAGAATATGCAGTATGAAGACATCATACGGGTGGAAGATGTTAAACACATTTTGAAAAATGCAAAAGACACGGCACCAGGGCCTGATGGGGTCAGGTATGGCCACATGAAGGGTTTGAGCGAAGCAAACCTGGAGGAGATGACCGACTGCTTTAACCAGCTATCTCATCCCTCTCCCTAAACCATTCAAGGATCAGTCAAAGCTTAGCGGCTTTAGGATCATCACCCTTCAAAATACATTTGGGAAGGTTTTAGAGAAGATAGTCGCTGTCAAGCTGCAAGAGTTTTTGGAAAGCGGGAAGCTTCTTCCAAGAGGCCTGGGGAGCTACAGGCCAGGAAAAGATACCTGGTCATATGCAGCCACTTTTGCCTTTGATGTTTATGAGGGGTTCCAGAGTAGACAGGAAACGATGGCGGCTGTGCTTGATCTCGAGGATGCGTACAATAGAGTTCGATATGATATTTTGATGACCGCACTGATGGAGAAGGGGGTCAATCCCTGGTTGGTGAACTGGATAGCAGCAGTCCTGCACTCTCGTCGGGTTGCTCTGGGCGCATGGACCTCAGAGCCACATATGTTAACCCCAGGACTGCCACAGGGATCTGCAGTCTCACCGGTGCTCTTTAATGTGTATATGAGCAAGATTGCAAACCTAGAAGCACCAGGGGTTGGAAGTATACTAACATTTGCAGATGATATTCTTGCATATAGGCAGGGGAGAGATAGGGAGCAAACAGCCCAGGAGTTACAGGCGACAGTAGATAAAGTGATTGACTGGTGCACAGAAATGAGTGCTGTCATCCACCCGGAAAAGGCGGCTGTTTTGTGGTGCTCTCTGGACAACAGGATTGTAAGAGCTGATGTCTCAAGCCTCGCGATAGATGGTAGAAATGTCAGCAGAGAGAACAAACTGAAGTATCTGGGGATCACATTTGACAGGAGCCTATCCTTCAAGGACCATGTGGAGACGGTCGTGACAAGAACTCAAAAGGGACTCAATGCACTTAAAACTATGGCTGCTATGGACATAGAGCAGAGAATGCTTTTCACACTATACCAGCACTTGATCCTCTCAGTAATTGATTATGGATTAGGTCTGCTCACTGTCTCAGAGAGTCAGCTGGTGAAGTTAGAGCGCATACAGAATGAAGCTATGCGGGTCATTCTGGGAAGCACTAGAGACACCCCAGTAGTGTCTATGCGTTACATCCTTGGTCTGCCGACTGTTGCTGGTAGGCTCAAGGTGATGCAGGCGAAGGCATACCTCAGAGTAGCTGCAGACACAGACCACCCACTGCATGAGGCGCTGGACGCAGTTAAGGGTCAGCGACTGATAAGAGGGAAATAATGGATGGCTCAGGCAGAGGATACGATCTGACAGGTGTGCCCCCTGGAGAACATTAGGCGTGGAGAGGAGTGGGTCAGCGTGCCAGCGGAGCAGTCAAACTTGTGCAGAGTTATAATCACATTAAGCCGGGAGTGCAGGGAATGGCCAGCAGGGGCCACGGAAGTGGAAATCCAGCAACTAATTCAAGACAATGCTCACTCGAGTGATGTGATTATCTACACAGATGGTTCGGTGTCAAGAGGTGAGAGAAGTGGCTGGGGGTTCATAGCCAAAGCTAATGGTCGATGTTTGGGGCAGGAGAGCCTGGCATATGATACCACAACATCCAGCTTAAGAATGGAAGTGGAGGCAGTCACTGCGGCTCTCCGCTGGATGGAGAATACGACACACACACACATCGTGATTGTAACTGACTCAGAAAGCATGCTGACGAGGGGGAGGACGGGCAGCCTTCGTGCGGAGTTGCTTGCTTCGCTTCGGAGGTCACGGATGACAAGCATTGCCTGGATCTTTTCTCCGGGGCATGCCGGTGTGCTGGGAAATGAACAGGCGGACAGATTGGCTGGCTCTGCAGAACTTGGTGGAGTATTGATACATGACAAGGCAGACGTGGTTGCGGCCTTGTGGGAGCACGTGTACACCTCGGAGGAGCAAATGGATCACCGTGGTCTGGCAAGAATGAGACAACAAGGAGTGACGAAGGGATCTGGCCGACGCTCAACGCTCAAAGGAAAGGCGAGACGGACCTATAATCAGAGTGCTACTGGTACTATTAGTGTTAGAACTCTTCGCTGGCTGCTGAGGATAGGGACGGAGCACTTATGGGAATGCCCCGAATGCTGTGATGTCGATTCCTAAATCAATCAATCAATCATTTTAAGTCAAGATCTTCTGCAGGATCCCATTCTGTTTCATTAATTTCTAAAGGGATTCCCTAACAATGCTGTGAAGGCCTTTTCAGAATAAACAAATCAAATATGAAGTGGAAAATTCATTTCAGTGATTTGATCTATTAATACGTATAATGTGGCTGCTCGTAGAAAAAAGTATAATCAGCACCTCTACACTGTAAGGTACAAGAGGAACAAGATGAGATGAATGTGACTATCTGGTTAAGTCCTGGACTGTTTCATTGAAAGTATGCTTGTTCATCCCTTATTGTTTGTCTGTAGCATCAACTTAATCTCTCCACAATTATCCTTAATATTTTCCTAGGTACTGACGATATTATTATTTCTCTTTAACTTTTACACTGCTGCAGGCACCTTTCTTTTGCATATTTACCAGTTATCATTGTTCCTGGTCTGCTGGTATTTTTGTAGATTCCCAGACTAAATAATTTGTGTAGTAATTCAGCTGAGGTGTTGATATTGACTTTAAAAGCTTCAGCTGGGAAAACATCTGGTCAAGCAGCTTTTCCATCCTTCAGAAGTTGTCCCATCTTCTCCTTCATGTGGCCTTTGTTGAAATGTCTTGTCAAGATTGAGATGTAAACTTTAATGCTAGCCTTCTTCTTCTTTCTTGTTCTCACATAGATTTCTGTGTTAATATCTCTAATGAAAGTTCATGACATTTCTGTAGTGTTTGGTGGCATGAAGTTGACGGCTTCCATATCTGTTTATGTTCATTGTTGTAACGTGGGGCAGGACATTGCTAGTTTAAGGGAGGTCAGATTTCCGTATTTTTCATGGAACCTAACAAGCGAGGGCCATATGTGGGATCTCACATCTATTAATAACACATTCATGAAGGATAATTTCAATTCAGACTAAATGCATTTGCAAACCAAATTACTTCCAATCTGGAATGTGTGACACAAGCATATTGGATATCAATAGTGACTTGTTCTCATTTGAAATTTATTATTTGTAATACTCCATGTATT
Source organism: Cepaea hortensis (assembly GCA_963921405.1). NCBI lineage: Eukaryota > Metazoa > Mollusca > Gastropoda > Stylommatophora > Helicidae > Cepaea > Cepaea hortensis. Next base: position 30,379,805 of record OY992879.1, on the reverse strand, counting down.
GTCAGTTGTATTTTTGTAATGGATTATGAAATGTTCTGCAGGGTTTGTTTAGAGCAGAAACAAAGATACCTGGGTACCAGCCAGAACATATCCCTACTCTCAGATTGGCTGACCTCTGGGAACACAGTGCCATGTTTCCCCCATGTATGAAGAATGTTGTCAAGGTCTTGCAAGATGAGCATACACTCAAACACCATGATCGGGTGAGTGAAAGAATGAACAAACTTTATTTAAAATTGGGCCACAAATTGAGCACGCAGGTCCGTCTTACATTCGGCCCTTCAAACAACTCATCTTTCATACATCAATTAACTATTTTGCATGTTACATTCACATAGGGAAAAACATTGTCAAATGAATGTTGTGAGTATAGACAATGCATATTACCATGTTATGAGACAGGCAGGCAGCCAGACACACATACACAGCATGTGCATATACATACATACATACCTGCATACATACATCATTTACGCAGCTCTATGCACCCACTCAATAAGTCACAAACGTACACCCCTCACATACACATACTTACTCACAATCATAAACTCACTAACAAAAGTTTACTGGCACATACATACTCCTTTTCGCTTTCTCCATATCTCTTTCTCCATATATATATATATCTCTCTTTATTTCCCTCTCTCACTCTCACTCTCTCTCACACCCATATATCTTCATCCATACATATAGTAAAGCACATACATATGCTCCTTCCCATACTCACTTAATCAACACATACACACAAAAGGACATAGAAGCTCAGGACAAACACTGGCAGGTTTATATACATAAGTCACAAACAATAGGTTGCATGATTTAATGCATATTGCCTAGCATATTTTGCTGCAAATCAGCAGGTGTCTGAGGCTTATCCTGGGCATATCATGAAAAGACCACATAACAAACAAACGTGCTTGAAAGAGCAGATATTTCCACAGTGCACTCCCTCCTCAAGCAGAGACACCTCCGGTGGCTGGGCCACGTATCTCAAATGGAGGATGAACGTATTCCCAAAGATCTCCTATACGGAGAACTAGCCACAGGAAAGAGGCCAACTGGAAGACCCCAAATGTGATATAGGGATGTTTGTAAACAAGATATGAAAACCCTTGGCATAGATCCAGACACGTGGGAAAGAGTTGCAACAGACAGATGTTCCTGGAGAAGAGATGTACAAAATGGACTGGTGCTCTTTGAGCGCATCCTGATCCAACAAACTGAGGATGAGAGGCACAAGCGTAAAATGCAGTCACTTGTGGGACCTGCCTCGTCTTACAGATGCGGAAACTGACAGAGTCTGTCACTCTCAAATTGGACTATACAGTCACCAGCGGTGCTGTCAAGTGCCTTCCCAGTTGCACAACTCTATAGTCCTACAGGACTGAAAGAGGTCTACTACTACTACTACTACTACTGCTGCTGCTACTACTACTACTACTACTACTACTACTACTTACGACTATGACGATGACCACCGCTGCCACTATCACCACCATCACCACCATGTGCATACTGCAGAATTATATATCATATGAAGTGAATAAATGAATTATATACTTTTGGCTGAAACACTTACAACACGCAGTCAGTGATACTGTTCACATGAGGAGCATTTGTTATCCCCACAGCAATAAACAATGTATAAGTTTTTCTGTCTGCACAAAATTGGTTGGAATCACTTAATTGTTAAAGCGGAGCTATAATTTAAGCAATCACTTATTGATGATCTAATACAATATACAAAACACCTTTTCTTTAAGGGAATGCATTGTTTTGAATTTCTGAAAGTCAGGGTTCTCTGTCGATGGATATCGTATGATCTGTTTATGATGTTAGATCAAAAATTTATGTCTCCGCCTTAATCTTAGCCATGTGTGCTGAAAATTGATACACTGTTTTATATGGCTGGTCATGCATGCAAAGAAAAAAATTCAAAATTCTCTGATCATAAGAAAATTAGTCTAAATCAATGAATTTACACTAGAATAGTTAATATAAGTGCATACAACTTATCATGGAAAAACGTTTTTGCAAAAACATACTTTAAAAAAAAAAATGGAGATAGCTCAAAATTTAGACATTTCAACTTATCACTGCTCATATTCTGTATTGGAACTGTGCCAGTGTAAAACAACGGGGCTCTATTTTAGAAACCCTAGTTTACAGGAACGACATTGTAGCACTCCAGGAGACTGGGCGATCAGCTACTCCGAATTGCCGGCTTCAAATGTTTCTACAACATCCAGTTGTCCAGTTAGGACAGTGACAATATACAAATACAGGCGTTGAGAGTTCATTCCAGTATACCATTCGTGTTGGTTAATGTTTATGCCCGCAACGCGAGTATGGACGCCCAGAAGTGGCAGTGCTTAAGTGGCATATTAGGCCACGAGAGAAATGATTTTCTGTGGTGACTTCAACGCTAAAGGCAGATCATGGGGAAACATTTCCTCCAACACACAAGGGGAGGAGCTCGAGACTGCACTTGAAACCATTGACCTGGTTTGTATCAACAGTGGCTGTGTCACCAGGACAGCAAGCCGTCCAGGCGATGAGGACAGTGCTATTGATCTGGCGCTAGTTTCACCTTCACTCACTACAGTGTGTAGATGGGGTGTCCTAGGACACCACGGCAGCGACCACCACCCTTGCATCATATTGGTGGAGAAAGGCAGAACCAGGCAGCACAAGCTAAAGGTAAAGACTTTCCAGTATGACAGTACAGGGCAAGATCTGGTGAGTAAAATAAGACGTGACAAGCGCAGAAAGTTTCAGGGCAGGAAAAAAAGCTGGGAACAGCCACCGTGGAGGAATTTCGAGGTGGAGAAGGCTTGGGTGGATAAGCGTAGTGCTGTAAGGATATGGCAAAATGCCAAGAAGAACAGAGCTGGTCATCCTAGTCCCTGCATGCACTTAGAAAGAGAGATGCACACAAAAGTAAGCTATTTCAAGAACTGGTCAAGGTGGTTAAAAGCGAAAAATGGGCAGAGGTGTGTCAAAGAGTAAGCACAGACAAGTCACTGAAATTGTTCTGGCGACTACATAAAAGCATGAGTGGTGTAGTCAAGAATAAGAGCATTTCTGACTTCCAAGGTGCTGACCTCATCTGGCAGAGGACTGACGAGGACAAGGGCAAAGCCCTCTTTGAACGCTATCTTGAGCAGAGCAACCAGACAGACGTGGGAGGCCGAAATCTGGCCAAGGAGGTCACCTCGGACAGATGCAAGGCCCAGAACACTTCGGATGAAGACACAGTGACAGTGAAAGAAATCAAGGCTGTACTTCGACGATCAAAAAACAGCGCTCCAGGTCCTGATGGCATAAGATACGACAACATCAATAGGTGTACCGACAATGAGCTAGAGAAACTAGCAGACATGTACAACAACAGTATAGGGAGTGCTAGCATCAAGGAGGAATGGTTACACAGGTGATTCCCTTGCCGAAGCCTGACAAAGACCACAAAAAAATTCAGGGATATCGAATTATAACCATGCAGAATACAATAGGCAAGCTGCTGGAGAAGGTAATTGCCAGGAAGATATCAAGCCAGCTAGAGAGGCAAGGTGTTTTCCCACCTACCCTGGGTGGGTACCGTCCAAAAAGAGAAACCTGGACCAATGCAGCAGTCTTTGCCCATGATGTCTATGAAGGTTTCCACTCAGGCATTGAAACCTTTGCTGTAGCGATTGATCTTGAGGACGCATACAACAGAGTACCATTGGATTTTTTTATGTTTCAGCTTCTTGAACTAAAAGTAAGTCTATTCCTCCTTAGTTGGATCGCTGCAGACCTCTTCCAACGGAAAGTAGTTTTTAGATGTGGCAAGTGGACTTCGGAACCAACAACAATATATCCTGGCCTACCACAGGGATCACCATTATCTCCGGTACTGTTCAACGCCTACACAGTGAGAATCACCAGTGAGCAGATCACTGGACCTGGCAGGACATTGTCATATGCCGATGATGTTTTAGTGTATCGTCAGGGTAAGGATAGAGAGCAGGTTGCTGTGGAGCTACAAACCGAACTCAATCGCATAAGTATTTGGTGTGATGAAGCTGGGGCAATGGTCAACCCAACAAAGGCAACAGGGTCTTGGTTCTCGTTGAATAATCATATTGTCAACACTCCAACACCAACTGTAATGCTGTGTTCAGAGATGGTGGAAAGAACGCAGGCAATGAATTACCTGGGGATACGGTTTGATCGAAGCCTTGCTTATAATGTGCACATAGACCAGGTGATAACAAAGGCCAAGTGGGGTTTGGCTGCGATTCGGGTGATGGCGGCAGCAATCTGTGAGCAGCGCCATCTATGTCTTCTGTACGAGGGGCTGGTCATGTCTGTTTTGGAGTATGCAATGGCAATCCTGACTCTCAGCCATAAGCAGATAGAAAGGATGGAAAGGATACAGAATGAAGCTATGCGCATTATTCTTGGATGTACAAGAGATACAGCATGCAGGGCGATGCGCTACCTTCTTGATTTTCCAACCATTGAAGAGAGAATACAAGTTTGCAGGCCACGCGCCTACCTCAGAGTTAACGCAAACACACAACATCCACTGCATAGTGAAATTAGGAAGGTGAAGGGCAGGAGGTTAAAAAGAGGGCGGTCGTGGATGGGTCAAGCCGAAGACATTCTTCAACAGGTGTGTTCACTTGAGGACTTAGACCCTGGCGAGGAGTGGGTGCAAGTGCCAACAGACTTCTGCACATCCTTTTCAGTTTGCATCCAACTAGATAGAAAATGCAGACAAGAAAATCTGGCTGCTGTGGAGGCTGAAGTACAAGCGTTGATTTTCGAGAATTCGCTAGACGGTGATGTGGTCATCTACACAGATGGGTCGGTCGTCCGACATGTGAGAAGCTCATGGGCCTTTACAGCTCAGGCCGGAGGGAGAATTGTGAAGGAGGACTCTGGTGCTTTCACTGAAACCACAAGTAGCCTGACTATGGAAGTCATGGCAGTAAGTAAAGCAATAACATGGCTCGAGACACAGACATTCACTAGGGCATGTTTCCTTAGCGACTCAATGAACATGATCAAGAGGATAGAGGAGGGGTAGATCCGAAGAGAATGGTTGCTGCATCTGGAGCGGTCTCGGCTGACAAAGATTAGTTTCATCTTCGTGCCAGGGCATGCGGGAGTACAAGGAAATGAGCGGGCTGACAAGCTCACAGGTGAGGCTACTGTGGAGGGCAGACGCGCCATGGACCAGGCTGACATTCTGAATGCTCTACGAGAAGTAAGACTCTTGCGTGAACCAAGTGATGACTGTGAATCTACAACCATGGCCAGACTGCAAGAACAGCAAATTAAAAGAGGGGTGGCCAAACAAGAACACTACACAGGAAGCCAAAGAAGATTGATAAACCAACACAGAACTGGCGTCGTTAGCCGCTACACGCTGCGGGATTTGCTGAGGAGGGGATCCGAGCACTTATGGACTGAATGGTTCGATGTGCAATGAGGATGATCTGTCGACTAACTAACTGGTCATAGATTTTTCTCAAAATATTAAAGTTTCTGGATTACTAGGAAATTAAACTAAACAATGTGTTGACACTAGATATGACCATAAAAGTAATAATCTGTCCTCCTGGTGCAGTATTTTTTTTTTTTGGGGGGGGGGGGGGGAGGGTGGAGATTGCTTAAGATTGAGAAATTTTAACATATCGCCGGTCATGGATTTTTCTAAAAAAAAAAAAAAATAAAAAAATAAAGTTTCTGGATTACTAGAAAATTAGTCTAAAATAATGAATTTTCATTAGATTAGTTATTATGTGCCTAAAATTTATCTAAAACAATGAAAATTTATCCTTGACTATGTATTTACACAAGATTAGTTAATATATGTGCATAAAACTTATCTTGGAACACATAATTGTCCATGTTAAAGCTATTATACATAAAATGGCGATTAGTATTTTAATAACTGTTTTAGCTATCTCCATGTTTCTGATCAGTGTAGCAGTATTGAATTGATATTAGAATTACATGTTCTCACTTTAGTACTAAATTTGATTTCTTGTGTCTTCCACAAATTACCTAGTGCTAATAGGTTGTTGATTATTGTACACTGATTTCAATACCTCTATCTATTTCCCCAATATTGTCTACATTGCTACCCAATATGTGTATATCACCTCTTGGTTTTACCTAGGCAAAATTCAGGTTTTTTTTTTTTTTTTTTGGGTGCTCATTTGCTTTGAACTCAAGCGTAGTCCATACACACAGGACTTAATTTTGCGAGTGGTTTAGTTTTCCTTATTAACAGTTGTCACTTGCCATCAGGCGAACCTACTCTGACTTCAGAGGTACTTGTAATTAGGTTAGGTTAGTCGAGGTTCCAACTTCACGGCAACGGGTCATCCCCATTATGCTCCATTCCTGTGCCAGTGAAAATATCACACAAAATGCTCCCCACTGTCCAATGTGAAAAGTGAAATAGACAGGAGTCTCGGCAATCCAACAAGCCTGCACAGGTACACTGTGCATAATGCCGCCGCCAGAATGTCAACACAAAATTCATCCATGAAAACCACAGTTCATCGTTGATGGACTCGGCAGTCACCAGAAAGACCTCATTGACCCGGGTTTTCTCACATGGCTCAGTCTTTTACCGCAGGGCGACCCGCCAAAAGTGTCGCGTAAAGCACGAACTCCACAGCTTCAGTGCCGACTCCCAGGAGTTTCCTGAAAAATGCACTCGTGAACCGAAAAGGCAAATCAGTCAATTCAGCAACAGCTGGTAGCCATTGTTCCGAACATGCGGATCACTGTACAGGGCAGATGTAAAAGCATTCCATGTGAATTTCACAGCTCACAGTGTCGCCCACGCACTCACTCAGTAGCAGGGCGACGGAACCATGTACTACCAGTCCAGCATGAGGGAAATGCAATTGCAAACCGTAGCTACAAGCATAAACATGCCACAGGCCTTAATGGCTCAATGCCTAACCCTCATGTTGGCGACTGGAAGTCGACCGGTACTTGTAATTTTTATCCCCAAGTCAAGGATGAGAAGCAACATTTTAGTCCAACTATCCGGTGTAGGGGTTGACTCCCTTACCTCGCCATCAGCACACCAAAAGTTTAAGAACATGCGTTCTTATCCATTCGGCCATGCTGACCTACAAATAGGTTATGATTTGCTGGATTTATTCTCATCTTTGGTAAATTGCAATTTGCGTATGTGTTCTGTGTAGTCTTGTTTCACAATCATCTGTATTTCAATACGATTATAAATCATTCCCCCCCCCCCCCCCCCCCCTGCTAACCAGGTTCAGCTGACTTTGTTTCTAAAAGAACTTGGGCTTCCTGTTAATGATGCATTGTTGTTATGGAAACGTGAGTACTCTGTGCCCACAAAGGCGAATACATCCAGGGATCATCACCCACGTTGGCAAGGCAATGAGAGACGGTACATCTATAACATCCGACATATTTATGGGCTGGAGGGAAGCAGAAAAAACTACAGAGCCCATAGTTGCTCAGCAATACAGGTTGGCTTGTCATAATTAAAGTTGTTAGTTAAGTTTAGTTTAGCTTAGTTAAGCTTAGCTTAATTAGTTGTGGTTCTAGCTTCACAGCAAAGAGTCACCCCATAATGCTCTGTTCCTGTGCCAGTGAATATCACACAAAATGCTCCTCATGGTCCCATGTGAAAAGTGGAACAGACAGTAGTCCCGAAAAACCAATAGCACACATGGACATGCATGTAAAAGGCCACTGCCAGAATGCCAACACAAGTCCGCCACTAAAATTACAGTTCATCGTCGATGGAAGCGGCTGTCACTAGAAATCCAGCAATTGCACACACATTATTGCATAAGGAAAAATCAGATAGTTCAGCAACCAGTTGTCCACCATTTTTCAGAACATGCAGTTCACAAGACAAACCACAGGGACAGATGTAAAAGCATCCCACATGAATTCCACAAGTAAAGTTGTCGTGACATTTTAACCCTTACAGGTTTATAGGCCAATTTTTGTGGCCTGTATTTCAGAGAAATGATAGATATACTTGCAATGTAAAGTCAAAACAAAGGTCTTGATCTAAATAACAGAAAAACAGAATTAGAGGTAATTAGTAAGAAAACATGTTTTCTCAAATACAACATCACAGTAAATGGAACCAGTTTGAAACAAGTCAATACATTTAAGTTATTGGAAACATCAGATGGAAGATGTATTACATAAACTAAGTGTAGAATAGTCCATGCAAAATCAAGATGAGGAATATTCCATGTAATATATCTCTGTCAATCGAGGTCAGAAAAAGAGATGTTAACTATGTCCAGCCAATTCTAATGTGTGGACAATTAGCAGACTAGAGAAGAGTTATGCAGTGATGTGGTTTTATGGTGTTTGTCCATCATGAATGATGATAACAATTCATTTCATCCAGTGGGACTGAAAGTTTGAAGCAGTGAGTTCTAAGATGGGTGTCAAGGCCTATTTTGGCTCGAAATGTTCTCTGACAATGTGGGGAAAGAATGCATGACGTTCCAGGATGATGATCACCTGATGTGGTCTGTTTTGTCCAGTCTTTTTTTCACAGTTCTTGCAGTCCTGTTTGCTTAGCAAGTGACTACACCCTTGCATGATGATGTACGCCATGAATTTCGCTCTTTAGAAGCAGTCTCCCATGTGTCTTGATGAGTTCCATAAGCTTTGAGAAAAATATTAAGTTTCCTTAAATTGTTTCCTCTGGCCACCTTGGGAGTGTTTACCACAGTGCAGCTCACCGTAAAAAATGTGTTTAGGGAGCCTGTGATCCTGTACGCGAGTCAGGTGACCAGCCCAGCTAATCTGACTCTTCATTAATAGAGTATGGATACTGGGCTTGGAAGCTCTTTTTAAGATTTCAGTGTCTGGGATCTTGTCTTGCCAATTGATCTTCAGTAGCTTCCTAAGGCAGACTGTTTGACAGTCTACTCTGGTTTTATAGAAGAATGATGAATGCAGAGATATGTTTTTATAGAAGAATGATTAGTGTAGAGATGTGGTTTTATAGAAGAATGATAATACCATGGACAGATAAACAGCATAATGAAGATATCTTAATGAAATTTAACTCATAAAAGAAAACTGGTTAACCACATCAGAAGATGACAGTCCTAATTCTTTGGGCACTTCATGAGAAGGGGAAAGCTTCAGTATGTCATGACAACAGGAAAGTTGGAAGGGAAGAGAGGTGGAGGAGAGCAAGAGAGGAGAGATCAGCTACCCAATTTGGCTTCATGGCATGGAAAAACATCAGAAATGATTGGCAGTACAAGATACAGTAGGCTGTGGACAGATATGATGACCAATGCTACATTGACTATAAGAAGAAGAAATGTCTTAAGTTTTCATAATGAGATAACACCTAGAAAACGTTTTGTTTCATTTTTTCCTATTGAAACATTTTATATGTAATCAGTATTACCACTTTTTGTTTCGTTGTGCCCTAGTTAAACATTTTATATATAATCAGTATTACCACTTTTTGTTTCATTGTGTCCTGGTTATACATTTCAAGTATCCCTAGGATCACCTTTTTTTGTTTTCTTGTGTCCTAGTTATACATTTCAAATACCCCCAGAGTTACCACTCATAATACCAACATAGTTTGGGCAACTAAGGAAATCACTAACCTGTAATCTTCACCAATATCATGCAGTAGGTCTTTTTTCTTCAGAACATCACTCTCACCATGGCCTGCCAAAGTTTCTCAATGCTTGTCAGTTCTCCTGTCTCATGCCCGAGGTGTCTGTAGTGTCCCGTGTCCTTCTTCCCCTGCCTCTTCTTTCGGGAACATGCCTTGCTTCACTGTTCTTTCCAAGCCACACTGATGTTTTATATAGCCAGAGTTTGCCGAGGAGTGACTGGCCAAGTAGCTAGAATGCTGGATTCTCCTTTGGGAGACCCAGGTTCGAATCCTCAGTAAGGTGTGAAGTTTTTTTTCTGTTGGGGGAAAAAAGAAAACTCTAACCTGCACAGTTTGCGGCGAGTGCACTAGCCAGGTGGCCTTAATTCCTCGGGCTTGAGACCCCCCTGTCATACACCGCAAGGTACTATATTGGCAGTAAATGACAGTTGTTTTGACAGAGTATTTCAGTTTCTATGGCATGATGTTGTTTATGAGCCCTTCTTTGAGCTTCAGATCTGGTAAAATGTCAGTATTTTCTTCTTCTTGATCCATGATATTCTAAAATCTATTTCTGCAACAATTAGATTCAGAAGCCCCAAAAGTGTTTGATATTGCTTGTGACGTGGTCTATGACTCACATGTGTATGTTGCCACAGGACACAGGCATGTTCTCAAAACTGTTCTTGTTTGCTGTTGTTTTGCTGTAGGTTCTTAATACTGTTCTTTTTTTTTTTTTAAATCCATTTGCTAGCTTTGAACTCAAGCGTAGTCCATACATGTTCTAGTGCACGGGAGTGCTTTTGCGTGTGGATTAGCTTTCCCTATTACCAGTGTCCCTCGCCATCAGGTGAACCCACTCTGACTTCAGAGGTGCATGTAATTTACGTCCCCAAGTCAAGGACGAGAAGTCAACATTTGAATCCAAATGACAGGTGTAAGGGTTGAACCTGCTACCTCAGCACACCAGAAGTTTATGAGTTAATACTGATTAACCCCTGCATTGCTATGGCCAGACTACATCTGACTTTTTTGTGTGGTGGCAAAGTACTTGTTCACAGTGCCTTTTTGTTTTTTTGATGGGCATTTCAAAATGATAAATTCACAATAAGGATTCAGTTTTGAAAAGGGCATATTACAGTTACTTAATTCAATATTATTGGCTGCATCTTCCTTGACCTCTTTTTTTTTCTTCCTCCTGCGTCTTGTTTATCAAGCGCCTTTGTCAAATTTGATTTTAGTTTATTTGAATAACAAAGTTAGTTAGTTAGTTAGTTAGTCGACAGATCATCCTCATTGCACATCGAACCATTCAGTCCATAAGTGCTCGGATCCCCTCCTCAGCAAATCCCGCAACGTGTAGCGGCTAACGACGCCAGTTCTGTGTTGGTTTATAAATCTTCTTTGGCTTCCTGCGTAGTGTTCTTGTTTGGCCACCCCTCTTTTAATTTGCTGCTCTCGCAGTCTGGCCATTGTTGTAGATTCACTGTCATCACTTGGTTCTCGCAAAAGTCTCACTTCTCGTAGAGCATTCAGAATGTCAGCCTGGTCCATGGCGCGTCCGCCCTCCACAGTAGCCTCACCTGCGAGCTTGTCAGCCCGCTCATTTCCTTGTACTCCCGCATGCCCTGGCACGAAGATGAAACTAATCTTTGCCAGTCGAGACCGCTCCAGAGGCAGCAACCATTCTCTTCGGATCGACCCCTCCTCTATCCTCTTGATCATGTTCATTGAGTCTCTAAGGAAACAAGCCCTAGTGAATGTCTGTGTCTCAAGCCATGTTATTGCTTTACTTACTGCCATGACTTCCATGGTCATGCTACTTGTGGTTTCAGTGAACGCACCAGAGTCCTCCTTCACAATTCTCCCTCTGGCCCGAGCTGTAAAGGCCCATGAGCTTCTCACATGTCGGACGACCGACCCATCTGTGTAGATGATCGCGTCACCGTCTAGCGAATTCTCGAAAATCAACGCTTGTACTTCAGCCTCAACAGCAGCCGGATTTTCTTGTCTGCATTTTCTATCTAGTTGGATGCAAACTGAAAAGGATGTGCAGAAGTCTGTTGGCACTCGCACCCACTCCTCGCCAGGTTCTAAGTCCTCAAGTGAACACACCTGTTGAAGAATGTCTTCGGCTTGACCCATCCACGACCGTCCTCTTTTTAACCTGCTGCCCTTCACCTTCCTAATTTCACTATGCAGTGGATGTTGTGTGTTTGCGTTAACTCCGAAGTAGGCGCGTGCCCTGCAAACTTGTATTCTCTCTTCAATGGTTGGAAAATCAAGAAGGTAGCGCATCGTCCTGCATGCTGTATCTCTTGTACATCCAAGAATAATGCGCATAGCTTCATTCCGTATCCTTTCCATCCTTTCTATCTGCTTATGGCTGAGAGTCAGGATTGCCATTGCATACTCCAAAACAGACATGACCAACCCCTCGTACAGAAGACATAGATGGCGCTGCTCACAGTTTGCTGCCGCTGCTCACAGTTTGCTGCCGCCATCACCGGCATCGCTGCCAAACCCCGCTTGGCCTTTGTTATCACCTGGTCTATGTGCACATTATAAGCAAGGCTTCGATCAAACCGTATCCCCAGGTAATTCATTGCCTGCGTTCTTTCCACCGTCTCTGAACACAGCATTACAGTTGGTGTTGGAGTGTTGACAATATGATTATTCAACGAGAACCAAGTCACTGTTGCCTTTGTTGGGTTGACCATTGCCCCAGCTTCATCACACCAAGTACTTATGCGATTGAGTTCGGTTTGTAGTTCCACAGCAACCTCCTCTCTATCCTTCCCCTGACGATACACTAAAACATCATCGGCATATGACAATGTCCTGCCAGGTCCAGTGATCTGCTCACTGGTGATTCTCACTGTGTAGGCGTTGAACAGTACCGGAGATAATGGTGATCCCTGTGGTAGGCCAGGATATATTGTTGTTGGTTCCGAAGTCCAACTGCCACATCTAAAAACTACTTTCCGTTGAAAGAGGGCTGCAGCGATCCAACTAAGGAGGAATGGACTTACGTTTAGTTCGAGAAGCTGAAACATTAAAAAATCCAGTGGTACTCTGTTGTATGCGTCCTCAAGATCAATCGCTGCAGCAACGGTTTCAGTGCCTGAGTGGAAACCTTCATAGACATCCTGGGCAAAGACTGCTGCATTGGTCCAGGTTTCTCTCTTTGGACGGTACCCACCCAGGGTGGGTGGGAAAACACCTTGCCTCTCTAGTTGGCTTGATATTTTCCTGGCAATTACCTTCTCCAGCAGCTTGCCTATTGTATTCTGCATGGTTATAATTCGATATCCCTGAATTTTTTTGTGGTCTTTGTCAGGCTTCGGCAAGGGAATCAGATAGCTGTGTAACCATTCCTCCTTGATGCTAGCACTCCCTATACTGTTGTTGTACATGTCTGCTAGTTTCTCTAGCTCATTGTCGGTACACCTATTTATGTCGTCGTATCTTATGCCATCAGGACCTGGAGCACTGTTTTTTGATCGTCGAAGCACAGCCTTGATTTCTTTCACTGTCACTGTGTCTTCATCCGAAGTGTTCTGGGCCTTGCATCTGTCTGAGGTGACCTCCTTGGCCAGATTTCGGCCTCCCATGTCTGTCTGGTTAGTTAGTTAGTTAGTTAGTTAGTCGACAGATCATCCTCGTTGCACATCGGACCATTCAGTCCATAAGTGCTCGGATCCCCTCCTCAGCAAATCCCGCAGCGTGTAGCGGCTAACGACGCCAGTTCTGTGTTGGTTTATCAATCTTCTTTGGCTTCCTGCGTAGTGTTCTTGTTTGGCCACCCCTCTTTTAATTTGCTGCTCTCGCAGTCTGGCCATTGTTGTAGATTCACAGTCATCACTTGGTTCTTGCAAAAGTCTCACTTCTCGTAGAGCATTCAGAATGTCAGCCTGGTCCATGGCGCGTCCGCCCTCCACAGTAGCCTCACCTGCGAGCTTGTCAGCCCGCTCATTTCCTTGTACTCCCGCATGCCCTGGCACGAAGATGAAACTAATCTTTGCCAGCCGAGACCGCTCCAGAGGCAGCAACCATTCTCTTCGGATCGACCCCTCCTCTATCCTCTTGATCATGTTCATTGAGTCGCTAAGGAAACAAGCCCTAGTGAATGTCTGTGTCTCGAGCCATGTTATTGCTTTACTTACTGCCATGACTTCCATGGTCAGGCTACTTGTGGTTTCAGTGAAAGCACCAGAGTCCTCCTTCACAATTCTCCCTCCGGCCCGAGCTGTAAAGGCCCATGAGCTTCTCACATGTCGGACGACCGACCCATCTGTGTAGATGACCGCGTCACTGTCTAGCGAATTCTCGAAAATCAACGCTTGTACTTCAGCCTCCACAGCAGCCGGATTTTCTTGTCTGCATTTTCTATCTAGTTGGATGCAAACTGAAAAGGATGTGCAGAAGTCTGTTGGCACTTGCACCCACTCCTCGCCAGGTTCTAAGTCCTCAAGTGAACACACCTGTTGAAGAATGTCTTCGGCTTGACCCATCCACGACCGTCCTCTTTTTAACCTGCTGCCCTTCACCTTCCTAATTTCACTATGCAGTGGATGCTGTGTGTTTGCGTTAATTCTGAGGTAGGCGCGTGCCCTGCAAACTTGTATTCTCTCTTCAATGGTTGGAAAATCAAGAAGGTAGCGCATCGCCTTGCATGCTGTATCTCTTGTACATCCAAGAATAATGCGCATAGCTTCATTCTGTATCCTTTCCATCCTTTCTATCTGCTTATGGCTGACAGTCAGGATTGCCATTGCATACTCCAAAACAGACATGACCAGCCCCTCGTACAGAAGACATAGATGGCGCTGCTCACAGTTTGCTGCCGCCATCACCCGCATCGCTGCCAAACCCCGCTTGGCCTTTGCTATCACCCGGTCTATGTGCACATTATAAGCAAGGCTTCGATCAAACCGTATCCCCAGGTAATTCATTGCCTGCGTTCTTTCCACCGTCTCTGAACACAGCATTACAGTTGGTGTTGGATTGTTGACAATATGATTATTCAACGAGAACCAAGTCACTGTTGCCTTTGTCCACACTGGCATTGCGGGCATAAACAAATGTCTGTCTGGTTGCTTTGCTCAAGGTAGCGTTCAAAGAGGGCTTTGCTCTTGTCCTCGTCAGTCCTCTGCCAGATGAGGTCAGCACCTTGGAAGTCAGAAATGCTCTTATTCTTGACTACACCACTCATGCTTTTATGTAGTCGCCAGAACAATTTCAGTGACTTGTCTGTGCTTACTCTTTGACACACCTCTGCCCATTTTTCGCTTTTAACAACCTTGACCAGTTTTTTGAAGTAGCTTACTTTTGTGTGCATCTCTCTTTCTAAGTGCAAGCAGGGACTAGGATGACCAGCTCTGTTCTTCTTGGCATTTTGCCATCTCCTTACAGCACTACGCTTATCCACCCAAGCCTTCTCCACCTCGAAACTCCACCACGGTGGCAGCTCCCAGCTTTTTTTCCTGCCCTGAAACGTTCTGTGCTTGTCACGTCTTATTTTACTCACCACATCTTGCCCTGTACTGTCATACTGGAACGTCTTTACCTTTAGCTTGTGCTGCCTGGTCCTGCCTTTCTCCACCAGTATGCTGCACGGGTGGTGGTCGCTGCCATGGTGTCCTAGGACACCCCATCTACACACTGTAGTGAGTGAAGGTGAAACTAGCGCCAGATCAATAGCACTGTCCTCATCGCCTGGACGGCTTGCTGTCCTGGTGACACAGCCACTGTTGATACAAGCCAGGTCGATGGTTTCCAGTGCAGTCTCGAGCTCCTCCCCCTGTGTATTGGAGGAAGTGTTTCCCCATGATCTGCCTTTAGCGTTGAAGTCACCACAGAAAATAACATTTCTCTCGTGGCCTAATATGCCACTTAAGCACTGCCACTTCAGCACTGCCACTTCTGGGCGTCCACACTGGCATTGCGGGCATAAACATTAACCACCACGAATGGTATACTGGAATGAACTCTCAATGCCTGTATTTGTATATCGTCACTGTCCCAACTGGACATGTCTAGCTCTGACGCCACCATGCTGTCGCGAATGAGAATCGCCATTCCCAGATGTCGTCTGTTGTAGAAACATTTGAAGCCGGCAATTTGGAGTAGCTGATCGCCCAGTCTCGTCTCCTGGAGTGCTACAATGTCGTTCCTGTAAACTAGGGTTTCTAAAATAGAGCCCCGTTGTTTTACACTGGCACAGTTCCAATATAGAATACGGATATTCCTGAGTCCTAGTCGGTGACACTTGAGTCTAAAACGCCTCAAACCTCCACGCTTACCTTGCTTCTTTTTCCCTGCGCGGCTACCACGCCGCTTCGGTATGTTGACTGCTGACCGCACGAAGAAAACACGTTGTTCCGCCATGTTGAAAAAAACGTAAACACAGACTGAAAAAATTTGAATAACAAAGATACAAACAATAGATTGCATGATGCATTGCCCGGCATATTTCGCTGCATCTTGTCAGGTACATACTGCAGAAATCACACAACATAAAGCAATATGATAAATCCTTGAAGCTGAAATATACAACACACATATTCACACGGTAATTTGAATTGTCTGCCACAGTAATTTTAAACTGAATATCATGTCTTTTTGTTTGCACAAATTCGGCTTTTGTAAAAGGTTTTTGTGTTTTAAACGATAGTTCAACAGAAGTCACCCCTGTCTCTCATTTCTTCTTCTGGCTTTGGTCTTCCAATGGAGTATATTCCCTCAACCAATTCACACTAAGCCTTTGTAGACTTGAAGAAAGAGACAGCATGCTTTGTTCACACAATGAGAAGAGGAACTGGAAAGCATCATGGTGATGACTGGGCATCCCAGTGGCATCCCAGTGATGACTGGGAAGAACAGCAGTAGAAGGGCCAGACCGAGATAAATGATGCTGGATGGACTCAGTTGGTGACATGGAGGAATATCCAGAACACCAAAGACCGAGATCTGTGGAGAGACATGAATGCTTATACCATTTGGCAGAGCACATGGTAATGATGATGATGTTTCCCACCTTGCAAAAGGCTATTGTTTCCATGGTGATTTGTTTTTTCTTTCTTATCTCTACAAGGCATATTCCATCTTATATGACTGTTCTTAGATAGTTGACGAGTTTAGATTGTGTTAAAAACATTATGTGATTGTGTTCAAAACATTATGTGACTGTAATGATTGTGTTAAAAATATTATGTGACTGTCAATCAATCAGTCAATCATGTGCCATGCTGGTAAGCATGGGCGGTCATGACTCGCCATTTCACTTGATCACATGTGGCCAAGCCATCCAGGTATTTTCTTCTCGGTCTTCCCCTTGGTCTGTTCCCCTTGATCTTGCCAGTTGCCACTAAGTTCTCCAATCCATTTCTTCTCATAACATATCCAAAAAATTTTGACTGTCTACGTCTAATTTCTCTAATCAATTTACGAATTTCATTTGTCTCCTGTAGTATGTGACTGTACTGAATGGCTATTGATTGTGTTAAAAAGATTATGTGATTGTGTATTGATTGTGTTTAAAATATTATGTGACTGTATTTATTATGTTAAAAAAATTTTGTGACTGTATTTGTAAACCATTCATTTTCTTGATTTTTTTTTTCTATTATAGGACAGATCTCTCACATGTGGAGATGCAGGAGGCTGCCCGTTTGTCTCCCATGACATTGCAGCCTTAAAATTGTCACTTCTTGACCAAGATATTCATCAAGATAACGTTGACCACATACTGAAATTGTGTCACCATAAGATGTATGGCTATGCCTGCCAGAGTTTCATGCTAAACAAGCTGATGCAAGCAGGGAAAATACATAATGATTTTATATCGGATGAAAGACATATCAAAATAGAAGTTGAAAATTCTCATAATAAAGATTTCATGATTGGTGATAGCAATATCAAAACTTGCCAGAATAGATATCAGCATAATGGAGTTACTAGAAAAAAGTTGAAATGTATTGCCAAATTGAATGCACACAGTTGTGAGAAGATTTTGCAGTATGGACGATCAAATAACTTTGCTGTTAAGTCAGAGAAAACCAGTGAAACTGAATTGTCACTGATGGAGAATCTTGAAGAGAATATCCTGAACCTTCAGAATGAAATGACATTGCTAAATCCGTCACTATCACCCTCTCATAACCAAAGCATATGCAGTTATTGTGTTCCTAGGAATAACCTGACTAAAGGAGTCAATCTTAATGGAGACATCAGTTGTGTCAATAATAAGAGGGAGAAGATCATATATGGACAAAAAAGATATTTATTTAAAATGACAAGCAAGAATCTACCTGAAGGGGTGTCACAAAAGGGAATATGTTCAAATGCAGGCAGCTTTATTGGAAGTATGACTTCAAAGGAAAGTTGTCTTGGGTCTAATAATAAACAAACCTTCAGTTCTAGTAAACAGCTTGCAAACGGCAAGCCAAATAAGCTGGTGAGTCAAAAGCAAGAAATGAACTCTGATATTGCAGTAGAACAAGACAAATTGTTGTTGGCATCTGACACATATGAGTCACCACTACAAGCACACCATAGCAGAATTTCCTATTGCAGTAAGCAAGCTGAGATTACTTCTTTGGGTAAAAGAAAGCAAGATAGATTCAGTTATGATGGCTGCAGGGACTGTAGTTTGAAAGACAGTAATGGGATTTCTGTTTCAGCATTAGTAGGAGCGTCAAGTAGGTTATCAGATCCTGGTAAACGATTAGTAGATCCTGGAAAACAGTTATTAGATCCCAGTGAAGAAAACAAGTTATCAGGTCCTGTTGATGGTAAATTATTATTACATCATGGTGAAAGAAAGCAGTTATCAGATCTCACTGAAAGTAAATGTTTACTAGATTTCACTGAATGTAAATTGATATCAGATCCGGTGCAAGGTAAATGGTTATCAGACCCTGCTGAATGTAAATTATCAGATTTTGCTGAATGTAAATTGCTATCAGATTCTGCTAAATGTAAATTATCAAACCCTGCTGAATGTAAATTGTTATCAGATCCTGTTGAATGTAAATTTTTATCAGATCCTACTAAGTGTGAATGGTTATCAGACCCTGTTAAGTGTAAATGGTTACCAGATCCTGCTGAAAGTAAATGGTTACCATATCCTGGTGATGTGAAACCGCTACTACATCCTGATGAACTGAAACAACTCTCGTGTGTGAACACCCAACAACCTGAGTACCAAACAGGATGTCCAGCTGAGTATAACAGTCTCTCAACTCTTGGAAATGCTCGACTGTCTGGTCCCCCCTCAGAAGGCAAACCTACAGAACCAGCAGACATAAAGACAGGCACTAAATTTGTTTGTGAACGAAGCCAGAGTGGTGAGCTCTCTCATGTAACTAATAAAATCACTGAGAGACAAACAGAGAGCTTACATCCACATTCGCTGGCTGAGAATGCAGTTTCCATTAAGAAACCCAGGGATGTCTATTGGTTTGCTAGAAGGTTCTTGTAGAGCACCACCGATGTTGAATTGGTTTCATTCCATCAGTAAACACATTCTATCCTAGAATGCTTGAGTTCTCCAAGCAGTGAGTGCAAGACTTGGGGCTTGGTTGTCTACCATCTGTGTGGGGAATTTCTGAGATGCTCGCAGTCAGGTGCTGTGGTAGTGTAGTGGCTAGATGCTAGCTTGCTGTCCAGTGGTCATGAGTTTGAGTTTGGGGCGGATCCATCCATCCACCATGTGCCATGCCGATAAGCGTGGGCAGTCATGATATGCCATCTCACTCGATCACCACAGTCGTGAATCAGCTCTGTGTTCCTGTCTCGACCATGCCATGTGGCCAAGCCATCCAGGTATTCTCTTCCCTTCGATCTTGCCAGTCATCACCAAGTTCTCCAATTCATTTCTTCTCATAACATGCCCAAAAAATTGTGACTGTCTACGTCAAATGTCTCTAATCAGTTTATGATCTTCATTTGTTTTTTGAAGGACTTGTTCATTGGTTTTTCTGTCTGTCTATTGTATTCTTTGCATTTTCCTCAGAAACCACATTTCCACAGCCATCAGCTGTTTTTCAGCTTGACTGCTTATTGTCCACGCCTCACATCCATACAGAAGTATAGTTCTATGTAGCACTTCAACACACTTTTTTCTCGTTTCAATTGATATCTTTTTATTGGTCAGTATGTTTTTCATCTTGCAAAAGGCTACCCTTTGCAATGGCAATTCTTGTTCTAATCTCTTCAAGGCATCTCCCATTAGATGTTATGACTGCCGAGATAACTGTATCGATTCACTTGCTTAAGAAGATGCCCATTTACTCGTATATCACATTGTGGTATTTCCTTCTTCCCACTGACAACCATAATCTGTGTCTTCTTATTATTCAGTTCTAACCCTAGTTGTTCACTATGTGCAACAACCGCATCTACTAAATGTTGCAAGTCCTGTTCATTGTCTGCAATCAAGACTGTATCATCTGCATATCTAATGTTATTGATGTATCTTCCCCCAATGTTGATTCCTTCCATATCTTCTATATTTCTGAAAATATTTTCACTATACAGGGAAAAAAAGATCTGGAGACATTACACATCCCTGTCTCACACCTCTTTTAATAGGCTGATATTGACCTACATTGTTATCAATTCTGATGGCAGTTTGTTGTTTCCAATATATGTTTTTTACAAGTTTAAGGTCTTTTCCATCAATTTGTAGATCTTCAAGCATCCTTACCATGTGGACATGTCTCACTTTATCGAAAGCCTTTGTGGAGTCAATAAAGCAAAGGGGCGGATAGGAATTATTTTAATTAACTTTTTCTCCCAGGCTCACCCATTCTAACACCGGTGAACACAAGCAAGCAAGCACGATAAATAAGAGAAAAATGACTATTGACTAAAGGCACATTTCAGCTTGCCACAGTTAGCTGCCTTGCTTTTAAAAATAAATTATAAGCAGGTTTGCATTGTGCCAGATTGCATTATATTGGGGTCCTGCTGTGTGTGTTTTTTTTGGTACTTAAAGATTACATTTTTAACATAGTTTTATATTGTAACATATATTATTTACACAGAAAGAATGTTTTAATCTATAATTGTAAATTATAATTCATTATTTGTGTATTGATTAATTAATTATTTGCAGCTAAACTTGTTTATAATGTAGGGTAGCCAGTATTGCTTAGGTTACAGTCTTACCATTCTATGCCTTTTCTTATGTACTCCAGTTACACATGGACAGTATGATATTTACACCAAGAAATTATGCTTTAATGTGGATTTGTAATTTGGTTGTATTTTTAATAGAACAAATTGACAGCAAAACTTTTATTGTAAATGATAGTTTACATAGTGTATTTATTAGTGGCATATGCTATTTACGTGAAGAAGGCATATTTTCATACAATTGCTATTCCTTACCTTCTCTTATTGGTTCCAGTTACACATGGATCCTATGATATTTACACCAAAAAAATGTTTTAATTTGGATTTGTAAAGTGGTTGTATATTTAATAGAATAAAATTAAAGCGAAACTTTGTATTGTAAATGATAGTTTTAAATAGTGTATTTATTAGTGGCAAATGCTATTTACATGAAGAAGGCATATTTTTATATAGAATGCTAATGATTATACGTAGTATGTTTGTGATAGTCATAAATGAATTTAAATAAAATCAAACCAGAACTTTCAGTTGTAAATAATCGTTGTAAATTTGTATGTGTTCATTTGTGACAGACAAGAATATGTTATTGAAACCAAGAATGTGTGTTATTGTCTGGATTTCTAAATGAATATGTAATGTATATATGTAATATACATTGTTGCCAAAGAAACTTTCAACAGCATGAACAGCTTCTCGTTTCTAAACAGCTGAGTTACAAATTAAAACTACCTGGGAAAGTAACCCAGCCAACAAATGCTTAAAGAAGTCGGATGTATCGGTCGAAAGGTGCAAATATCGCAGTTCTGCTATAAACAGACACAACGCAATTACATCTAAAACAACATTCCAGACAAACGAAGAAGAAGAAGAAATTAAAACTAAGTGTGATCGAGTATTACATTGTGGGTAAAAACTGCCGCAGAGCAAGCACAACAGGCTTCTGATTATCAGGAGTTCCCCCCTCCGTGAATATTTCAGCACTTTACTTTCCACAGATGTGGAGTTCCAGCATCAGTCATGCTCACCCCGCTGTTTCCAGACCTTGGAGATGGGAATGAGAGCTCAGCAACAGTCCCCACGGAGGTGCTACTTTTGTGCCTGGTCAAAAGAAAAGTCTCAACACCAACTTGACTCACATACATACATACATGCCCCTTTCAGGGTTCATCTGACCTGGTCAACAAATTCCCGCAGAAGTTGAATGTGTCGACTGAAAAGTTCAAATATCGCATATATATATCAAATATCTGCTGTAAACTGACAATGCAATCTCATCCAAAACCCCCCAAAAAAAATATTGGACAAGTTCTAAGACTTCTGAAAGTCTCCAAGAGAATTCAAAACCAACCAAACCACCACCAGCAAAAGAATGTGTGTCATAAAGAAATGTAAATAAAATTGTCTGTTCCAGGCAATTCTTATTTTAACCCTTTACAAGGCAGAACGGCCATTTACATCCGATACCGTAAACGGGCAAAACGTCCCAAACCAGCCGACACTATTATGCATTGTAAAAACTCGATCTCTCGGCTTTCCGATACTTCCGACGGCTACTTTCGCTTTCGCTGATAGCTTGACAACGTGGCCGCCATTTGTAAAGCGCCTACTATGAATTTGAACGGACTTTTTTTTATAGTTTTCGGGGTTTTTACGCTGTTTTTCAAAACGGATTTCGGCGATTCTTCAAGTGATAGCCGAGATTTCGCTCTGTTCGATTTAAGTGACATTAAAGGACACGAAGTTGACTTAATCGGAGCTAGATATCAGTGCAAAGCGTTACTTTGCATTAGCAGTCTGAGTCGGACTTTAAAGAAAGTGATTATGATTCTGAAAATGTGTTTGTAAATTGTCGTATAGGTGACGGAAAATCACAAACAACATGCCGTATTTCGTAAATATTTGTGTTCATATATGGATTACCGACAACAATCACGTGAGTAACATATTCTGCATGCTTTCCCCTTCATTGTGTTGTTTATTTAACTAAAATCGGTTGACTAACACCTTATTTGTGATGTTTTTACTAATGCGACCCGAAATTTTACCGAACCTGAAAAAATCTTGCCCGTTCAGGGCTAAAAAACGGACAAGCGTCTGCCCTGTAAAGGGTTAACTCCCAGCCAATTCTTACTTTAACTCTATCTAAAGAAGTTCAAGAGTTATATACATTTTTTACAAGGTAAAATAATAACATCAAGGAACAAATGGAGTCAACATAATAATTTGGATAGAGAGAGGTAATGTAAAAACTGTCATGGTCAGAAAGAATTAAGAAAACTTTAACAAACACTTGTCCTGCTACTAGGCACATCTACCAAGGCGGCAGATGATGGAGTGGCCTTCATGTTTAGAGGATAGCCATGAGTGTGTTTGATAAGTGGCCATGAACCAGTACAGATGATGATCAGTTAGAGGAGGTGAGGCAGATGGTGTGGCAGCTATCTTTACAAAATACATCACAACTCAGTGACGTGGCCATCGGAAGATAAGGTACACCATATATGAGGGGGCTTCAAATGAAAACCTTAAATGTTTTTTTTTTGGGTGATTATATTCTGAAAAAGATCAAATGTATCATTTTTCGATGTAGTCACCAGTGCTTGGATTCCTGTGGAAAAATATTTTCTTGGTCGCATTTGTAACCACTCATGCACCACCTGCTGTACATCTTCATCGCACTGAAAAGTCTGTCACAGAAGTCACACCATTTTGAAACTTTCTACTCCACTCATGCACTTGCTGGACTGATAGACATGCATCACCATACTAAATCTTTATTTGCAGATGAATTTTTATAGGTTTCACCCCTTCACTGATCAAAAAACGGATAACAGAATGCTGCTCCTCTTTGATGCATGTCAAATGTGGGGCAGCCATCTTTAACTGTCCTTATGACATCACAGTGTTCATATGTACCATGATGTCATGTGCTTAACACGCTTGACATCCTTAACAACAATATTGACAGGTTACAAGACAACGGCCTGGTGGTTGTAATTTCTATCAAACTTTCAAGGTTTTCATTTGAAGCCCCCTTTTTAGCTTCTCTGCCCCCTTATACATGGCAGGGTCTGTCATTTTAGACAAAGGCTTTTGTTTACAAATTGGTGATATAGGACTGGATATGACTTTATGATACTGAACAAGACTGTTAAGCCAAAACCAAAATGAGGAAAATTACATATTTTGGAGATGAAAAGGCATTAAAGTCTAGAAAGGAGTCAAACCATACACAAACCGTGGAAAGCAAGGGAAACCCACCACTGTAATTCTATGAACCCTGGACAGTTTGTAAACAAGCACAAAATTCCCTTGAGGCCCCAGAGATGTTGTTTTACAGAAGAGTGCAGAAAATTCCTTGGACAGCCAAAATGAGGAATTGAAACATTTTGAAAGAGGCTAAAACACAAAGACGACTTATCACAAACATCGGAAAGAGGCTTTTGGTCTCTTTGGTAACTTTTTTGGCCAAAGCAAAAGTTAGTTGCATGACCTTTACAGGATGTTCAAATCAACCCCATCATTTATTGGCTATTTATTCTTCTTTCGTTCGCTATTGGCTATGTATGATATCCTAGGCTATGTTAGTTCAGTCGTTCGCCATTGCTTTCGAATGGCCGACACTTTATATCATGAAAATAAATTAAAAGTGGTGTGCTTCCAAGTTGCCCGCGGCTGATCTTGAATGCATGACTCGCTGTGACCGGGAATTATGAAACTGCATCTCATTATCCCCTAAGCTACAGTGCCAGTTCTTTTACTTTTTTATTTGGCCAGATAAGAAGGATAAAACTGTGAAAGAGAGAGACAGAGGTAGACAACAAGAGAAGCTTCTTGACAGCCTTGTGTCGGACCCTGACAAATGCTGGCTGGATGCCTGGGCCGTTAGCCACATAAAACATGGTGCAATGCACACACATAACCAGACTAGAAACATCATACACATGAGATTAATTCCTGCCAGTGACTCCACATCGTTGTCCAGAATGAATGACTTGGGAGTAAGAATTGGCACAGCCAGACATGAGAGGCACATCAGGAGTATAAGGGGCCTCGCCAACCAGCACAAAACTGGCACTATTAGTCGCCGGACACTGATGCATATGTTGGGGGGGGGGGGGGGGGGGAACGTGTCTGGAGTGCAAGGATGATACCCTAACAGATAACTAGCTGTCATGGACTGAAATGGGTGTTTAAACAGAGGTGAACATTAATCATGTACGACAACCGGTAAGATGGGTATAGAAAGAATTAAGCAACCATCGACGGTGAACAAAGACTGATTAACAAGATAAGAACATCTCACAGGTTCATGAAAGGTAGTGGCCTCAACTGGAAAGATTTGTATTAGGAGAGATTTGTATTAGGCGCGATGACAACAGACTGGACACATACTCTACAAAATATCCAACAATAGACAACATGGCACCAGCGTTATTAGAGATGATAATATAGAGGTCTAAGTGTGAATGAAAACAAACGAATGAGTTTCAACTTTTGAAAACACTAAACAATCACCACTCAAAAAACAGAAAATGTGGATCAATTTAACATTGCTTAATGTAAACATTTTCTAAAGTTTCCAATTTTTCCATCAACACAGTGGAAGCGCACACCGAAGGACAAGCCTTCAGCTCTTTAAATAGAAGCCAGCATGACTCCTTCTCCTTCTTGCTGAGAAATGCCAAAGAGAGAGAAAACCGCTGTGATTTTGTCAAAGTCTCCAATACCTCCATGGCTTGGGCTGCTTCCTTGTCCTCTAAGCAATGCAGACATTCAAGGAACTCTCCCAACAAGTCTCCAGTAATTTCAACCTTGAATATGTCTGTTAACCTTTGTGCACCAACTGTGAAGAGAAATTGCTTTTTATCTTCGTGAGTTTTGCAGCGATGTCTCCATTGTAAGATAAATTCTTGACTTGAACCAGGGGGTTTTGTAACAGATTTCTGAAAATATAGAGAATTTGTGAGCCAAAACATGGACAGTGAACAAGCAATGTGGGTACAATTTAAGGTATTATATGTGATTTATACAGTGAACATATAATGAGATCTACATAAAATATGTCAGGGATCCTGGTTGGTGGACATAATATAAATAACTTACGTTATGCTGATGACACCATCTTGATAGCAAACAAGTCAGAAGTAACTACAGGAAATTATAGATACAGTGGTTGTAGAAAGTGTAACGAAATAGACGCCATTTGATTCAGCCGTGTGGTATAAGGCAGACAATCCTACTATTACCCGACCCAGTTCTCTGGAAAATTATCGCCCTTTGGCTGGTGTTCGTTGATTCTAAACACTGAGGCCGTGTGAACATGATTCACCGGCGGAAGGCAGGGTTGGCGCATGCACAATTGATTAGGCCGGGCGGACAAAGACGGCAGTTGCTGGCTGTCAGGGCTCGTGAACAGATGCTTTTGTGCGCAGTGTGTTTTCATTATGGAGAGCTGGGGTGACCGATGTCTCAAGGTTGTTGAAGAAACCCGACATCTAGTCCTGCTGAATTACAGCTACTCCAGTATGAAACGGTGTTCAGCCATCTGAAGGTATGTGTACCCTTTAGTTTATTTAACTTTGGTACTCGGTGACCCTATAGTGCTAGGCGGTGTGTACTAACCGTGGCGCGGGAAAGTTGGGCACGTGTGAACAGACAACTGGCATTGCCTGAAGACAAAACCTGTTGAAAGCGCTTATTTGCTAGCAGTGTAATACAGGGATATTTATTGTGTTAGCGACGCTGGGGTTATTCACAGCTACTGTAGGTTGGGTTAAGTGGGTTCAGGACGAGAGCTTTAATTTGAGTTCACAGATGAACCAGCTTCCTGAAATCGAACGTCGTCGACGCGGAATGACGTCACGAGGAGGAAACCGGAAGTAGTGTAGGATGTCGCCTATACTAGGGCATGTGCAGTCTGGATCGAAGCAGCTCGGCGAGGCGAATGTAGTGCGAAGATAGGTAAAACTATCAGAGGTCGTTTCAAGGTCGTGACTTGAGTTGAAGTTCGTTGTCACCTGGTAGGGCGACCACTGGCTTTTCTTCTTGGCTTTCCTCTCATCTGTCTTATAGATAGTGTCCCTCAATGGAATGCCAGCTTAATATATAGTGGATTCCGGAAAGGTGGACAATGTGTGAGAATTGACCGACGGGACAGGGCTGTTCTATAAGGGCAGTGACACCGTTCTAAATGGTGGATTCCGGAAAGGTGGACAATGTGTGAGAATTGACCGACAGGACAGGGCTGTTCTATAAGGGCAGTGACACCGTTCTAAATGCTCCGGCCCTTGATGAGGGAGGGGAGAACGGGGTGTGGACCTCTGCTACATGGAGAATGATTAAGACCATGTATATACTATTGGATTTGGATTTTGTACCTGAGGCATGGTACTATATCTGTGCTGGCTGGTAATAGGGACGTGAACCAGGGAGATTGGCGTGACCCAGGAAGGGGTCCAGATGCTCATCACCGGCCTTACTTCAGGGCCATTCTGCCTACTATTACTAATGATTCACTAATCCGATATGTCATGTAGAAGTTTTGCAGGGTAGGCTGACACCTCAGTGATGAGTGACCAGCCACCTTGGCCCAAGCTATACTCCAGTCCAGGGAAGATAAAGCAGGACACTTAGCAGCCTGCCAGGTCCTAGACCCAGTTCCTTTCCGGCACCTGTGAGCAGCATATGTAGGGACCGGGACTCTCATGGGAAGAGTCCATATGGCTGAGGAAAGAGGGGAGAGTGAGCTCACTTAGGGTAAGCTTGGTTCCAGATACTTTCACTGAGTGTTGTCTTCCACAGGTTCTACCTTCTTGAGTGAAGTCTTATCAGTTGGTGACGGGTCCAGTGATTGGAACCAGGCAAGGGCGAGTAGCGGACCGAGAACTCCAATATGAATCCTACAGTGTACTTGTCAAAAGAGTTTACTACACTGGAGGTTGAGTCCTGCTAACCCTTGGCCATCGTCATTACAAAGTATGTTCACTATGTCCACGCTAGCTGCTGACCGACTACACTCACGGTAAGTACCTTTATCGAGTGATTGTGCCTTGTATCACAACTATCGACAGAGTCACCACCAGCTAGAACCAGATTACATTGACTTTGTGTGCAAGGCCATTTTGGCCTATGAATCCGCTGGAGTCTAGAGACTGTACCTCCAGCACCAACATCCCATATCATCACCTGAGAAGTTGCTCTCATATTTCTGACACTCTCTTGTACTCTGTAAGAGAGGGCAACTCCATGTTCATATTGTGACCACCGCAAGACCTTGAACATTTCGTCATCTGTATGGAACACCCATTTGAAGCATCACGGAATAGGTTTTCCTGAACTAGTCCAGGTCGACCGACCATTATCCTTTCATCTGTGCGAAGACGAGAGCTGGATGGAAGACTAGCTCGAAGATCGAAGCCTTTCCAGTGATGACTGTTCCATCCTGACGCTACTCCCAGGCTTGCTATCTTGACTGACCACCTGGTTAATAGGTCTATCTCATCGTCATCATCCCCACCATCATCATCATCCTCATTTGTACAATACACACATCTGTTACCATATAGATGCCAGAGTTGAGTGTTGAGTCAGGCATTCAGGAGTGAGAGGGTAGTATTCCTTGGTTGGTTGAACAGTAAGATAGGTATTCAGAGACCGGGGTGGGGGGGGGGGGGTGTAAAGTAGACTGAGGTTACCTAGTCCCAGGCAGATCACCTCCCATTAGTAAGGTGTGGCATCAGTTTCCCTTCACCCCAGGGAGAGATGTTACAGAAAGTGAAAAATTGGGCCTTAGTTTGAATGATATAAAGACAGAAGTCAGAGTGATATCAAAGAAACAGATTGTGCCCACATGTGCAATTAAAGTAAATGACATTATTTTGGGGCAAGTTCAGAAATTCAGATATCTAGGCACATGGATAACGTCAGATGAAAGATGCATCACAGAGATAAAGAACAGAATAGGACAAGCAAAACCTGCATTCTGTCAAATGAAGATCATTAGTTAGAAACAAAGTTCTTGCATATTACACAGAACCAATTTTAACATTTGGCTGTGAATCCTGGATAATTAGGTAGTTTGTTGCATATCCTTTGCAGGATGTAGCAGTCAACATCAGCATTTCTTGGCTGTTTGTGATCTCTTGGCAAGTTCAGTAATTTGCCACTGCTTTCTGAACGACCGGCACCCAAACCATTTCATAAAAAGCCAACGCAAGGCGGTCTGCTGCCAAATTGGCCGCAGCTGTGTTTCGAACTCAGTATGGAAGATTATGAATAGTGTCCGTAACCCCTTCGCTGCGGAGCTGGCTATCCCTGCTAGGTGGATGATGATGATGATGATGATAAATAAACAACCACATAATTGCTGTAATCAACAATCTAGTTACCGTCTGTGATTTATTCTGCTCAGATGGCTTCTCTTTTATACCCTGAGGAGATATGGGAAACTTCTGAGCAGATGGGTTCCAGACTTGTGTGAATTTCTCAATGTTGCTTAACTTGTCTTTCTTTTCTAGAGGCTTCAGGTGGGCTGCCAGAACCATTTCCCTAGATATAAATTGAAATGAAATCTGTGACCTGCAAGTCATTGCCATCATTAGAACACATTTGTTTCCCCAGTTTCCTGTAGGTACAGTAAAATTCCTTGACCTTGTAATGAAAATAGACATCATCATCATCATCATGTGCCATGCCAATAAACACGAGCAGTCATGTTTTGCCATCTCACACGATCACCTGAGTCGTGCATCAGCTCTGTATTTTTGTCTCGACCATGCCATGTGGCCTAGCCATCCAGGTAACGGGTGTATTTTTAATGAATGTGCAGTTTTTGAAAATATTGCCATTCCAAGTTTTGTATTTATCTACTGGGAGTTCATGCAACATAATAGGTGAATACAAAACTTGGAACGGTAGTGTTTTCAAAAAACTGCACAGTCATTAAAAATACACCCTATATTTATTTCCCTGCCTTCCCCTTGTTTTTTCCCCTCAGTCTTGCCAGTTGTCACCAAGTTCTCCAATTTATTTTCTCTCATAATAAGTCCAACTAATTTTGACTGTCTACATCTTATTTCTCTAATCAGTTTAGATGGCCATCGTCATTTGTCCTGATAACTGGTATAAGCTCTCGGGCCATGGTGTTCTGGATCAATTCTCTTGACGATATTCCTCCTTGCCCCATCTGAGACTACTGAGCATCATTTCTGTAGGTCTGCCTCTGTCTATTCCTCTTCTACTTCTGATCGTTCCAGCTGTCACAATATTTTCCAATGCTTTTCTTCTCATTACATGATCAAAGAATGGGGTTTCTTTCTTATAGTTGCATAGCTGGGGGTTTGGTGTTCGTTAACGCCAAGATCCTCTGCTGGATTTGCCTCTGCTAGGTTTGCCTCTGCTAGGTTTGATACAGATCTGAGATGACCTTGTGTCCATGGCATGTCCCAAGGACTAGGAATGAAGTCTTGTTTGGGGTGATGAACAAAACAAACACACAGCCAGCTGGCGTCTGCAGTGAGAAATGCAGGGCATCCATTTACACACGGAGCAGTAGTCTTACATTTCCCACTTGCCTGTTATTAAACATTGTGTCTACGGCTTCGGGCGGAGGAGCGCAATTGGGAAGGTACAAGCCTTACCCTAGTGCGAGAAAATGCAACCTATAGAATAAATGTCGTGGCAGAGCAGACCAGGTTCTAAGCCTTTGTCAGCAATTAGTCTAGGATCGAAGTTCTGACAGTGGACAGTTAGAGCATTGCTTTGCTGATTCTCCAGCTTGTCATGTTCCAGATGTATTGGTGTTACCTTTCCTCTGGAGTAAACTAGACAGGTTGAGAGAGGGATCTTGCTGCATTGGCAATACACTATCTCTACAATTCAGCCCAGTCTTTGTTCAATGAAGAGGTTAATTCCAACCCTGGTCCCCACTATGGGTTGTAGTTATTATGCCTTTTTTGAAGCACAATATAACAATCTGTCAAGACGACCAGGTGCCAGTAGTTATCACAATCATGACACCACCGCAGGTACTTTATGATTACCATCATCACCATGTGGTCCCAGTGGTATCTTGGCTAAGAATCCAGAACATCAGCTCTCTCTTATTACCATTTAGAAAAAAGGAAGGAACCTTTTTATGTTAGTTTAGTTTTATAAATGTAGAAAATATCTTCCTTTCAGTGCTCAGGTGATTGGTCATACTTAATCTGCAGTACTGTTTCCAAGATGAGGTCCATCATCTTAGCTGGCCACTGCAGGAACCTGTAGTAGGTCAGCAATCTGGCCATGTACGGCAGTGCACATTTCTGTAAGGAAGGCACTGCTACAGGATGTGCTCAGGTTTCTGAAGACCAGTTGCACATGGACAGCTGCCTGTATTTGAGACTTTGAGGTGGTATAGATGGTCAAGTAGTCTGTGTGCGAGATTGAGGTGGTATAGATGGTCAAGTAGTCTGTGTGCGAGATTGAACTGGTATAGATGGTCATGTAGTCTGTGTGGGAGATTGAGGTGGTATAGATGGTCATGTAGTCTGTGTGGGAGATTGAGGTGGTATAGATGGTCATGTAGTCTGTGTGGGAGATTACGATGGTAGAGATTGTCAAGTAGTCTGTGTGCGAGATTGAGGTGGTATAGATGGTCATGTAGTCTGTGTGGGAGATTGAGATGGTCAAGTAGTCTGTGTGGGAGATTGAGATGGTAGAGATGGTCATGTAGTCTGTGTGGGAGATTACGATGGTAGAGATGGTCATGTAGTCTGTGTGGGAGATTACGATGGTAGAGATGGTCATGTAGTCTGTGTGGCAGATTAAGATGGTAGAGATGGTCATGTAGTCTGTGTGGGAGATTGAGATGGTAGAGATGGTCATGTAGTCTGTGTGGGAGATTACGATGGTAGAGATGGTCATGTAGTCTGTGTGGGAGATTGAGATGGTCATGTAGTCTGTGTGGGAGATTAAGATGGTAGAGATGGTCATGTAGTCTGTGTGGGAGATTATGATGGTAGAGATGGTCATGTAGTCTGTGTGGCAGATTAAGATGGTAGAGATGGTCATGTAGTCTGTGTGGCAGATTAAGATGGTAGAGATGGTCATGTAGTCTGTGTGGCAGATTAAGATGGTAGAGATGGTCATGTAGTCTGTGTGGGAGATTGAGATGGTAGAGATGGTCATGTAGTCTGTGTGGGAGATTAAGATGGTAGAGATGGTCATGTAGTCTGTGTGGGAGATTAAGATGGTAGAGATGGTCAAGTAGTCTGTGTGGGAGATTACGATGGTAGAGATGGTCATGTAGTCTGTGTGGGAGATTAAGATGGTAGAGATGGTCATGTAGTCTGTGTGGGAGATTACGATGGTAGAGATGGTCATGTAGTCTGTTTGGGAGATTAAGATGGTAGAGATGGTCATGTAGTCTGTGTGGGAGATTACGATGGTAGAGATGGTCATGTAGTCTGTGTGGGAGATTACGATGGTAGAGATGGTCATGTAGTCTGTGTGGGAGATTGAGATGGTAGAGATAGTCATGTAGTCTGTGTGGGAGATTGAGATGGTAGAGATGGTCATGTAGTCTGTGTGGGAAATTGAGATGGTCATGTAGTCTGTGTGGGAGATTAATATGGTAGAGATGATCATGTAGTCTGTGTGGGAGATTAAGATGGTAGAGATGGTCATGTAGTCTGTGTGGGAGATTAAGATGGTAGAGATGGTCATGTAGTCTGTATGGGAGATTAAGATGGTAGAGATGGTCATGTAGTCTGTGTGGAAGATTACGATGGTATAGGTCATGTTGTCTGTGTGGGAGATTATGATGGTAGAGATGGTCATGTAGTCTGTGTGGGAGATTGATATGGTAGAGATGATCATGTAGTCTGTGTGGGAGATTAAGATGGTAGAGATGGTCATGTAGTCTGTGTGGGAGATTAAGATAGTAGAGATGGTCATGTAGTCTGTGTGGGAGATTAAGATGGTAGAGATGGTCATGTAGTCTGTGTGGGAGATTAAGATGGTATAGGTCATGTAGTCTGTGTGGGAGATTACAATGGTAGAGATGGTCATGTAGTCTGTGTGGGAGATTACGATG
Organism: Cepaea hortensis; assembly: GCA_963921405.1. Lineage (NCBI taxonomy): Eukaryota > Metazoa > Mollusca > Gastropoda > Stylommatophora > Helicidae > Cepaea > Cepaea hortensis. Next base: position 30,346,941 of record OY992879.1, on the reverse strand, counting down.
GTAGAGATGGTCATGTAGTCTGTGTGGGAGATTAAGATAGTAGAGATGGTCATGTAGTCTGTGTGGGAGATTAAGATGGTAGAGATGGTCATGTAGTCTGTGTGGGAGATTAAGATGGTATAGGTCATGTAGTCTGTGTGGGAGATTACAATGGTAGAGATGGTCATGTAGTCTGTGTGGGAGATTACGATGGTAGAGATGGTCATGTAGTCTGTGTGGGAGATTAAGATGGTAGAGATGGTCATGTAGTCTGTGTGGGAGATTGAGATGGTAGAGATGGTCATGTAGTCTGTATGGGAGATTACGATGGTATAGGTCATGTATCCTGTGTGGGAGATTACGATGGTAGAGATGGTCATGTAGTCTGTGTGGGAGATTGAGATGGTAGAGATGGTCATGTAGTCTGTGTGGGAGATTAAGATGGTAGAGATGGTCATGTAGTCTGTGTGGGAGATTAAGATGGTAGAGATGGTCATGTAGTTTGTGTGGGAGATTAAGATGGTAGAGATGGTCAAGTAGTCTGTGTGGGAGACTGAGATGGTAGATATGGTCAAGTAGCCTGTGTGGGAGAGCTTGACACAGTATATATGGTCAAGTATTTTGTGTGGGAGACTGAGATGTTAGAGATGGTCAAATGGGCTGTGTGGGAGACTGAGGTGGTATAGATGGTCAAGTATTCTGTGTGGGAGACTTTGAGATGTTAGAGATGGTCAAGTAGTCTCTGTGGGAGTGTTTGACACAGTATAGATGGCCAAGTTATCTGCAATGATTAGTCCTTAGATGACAGATAGTAACTTGTTTGCATTTTTAAAGTTCATAGACTGACTCAGGCCTGTGTGCATGTCAAAATATATAGTTAATAGATAAATACATGAGATAAATATTCTCTCTACTTGTAGCCCAAAAAACACACAGCAAACAAATAGACAAAGCTAAACCTGAAGTCATCATATGTGGGCACTCTTTGTTCAACAGCTCTGATCTTTGCATCATTTTCCCGCCAATATTTCTCTTCACTCACAACTGCATTCTGAACTTCTTTCTCCAGTTTACTAAAATCCAGGTAGTCGGAATCATGGGATACTTTGTTGGCAGCCATTTTCTATATCATTGCAAATGCAGAGAAAGGTTAAATATGAATACATCTGTCAACATTTGTAGCATATAAAGAAATGTAGAAATTAGCATCTGTCATGAGAAGTGGATGGCAGAGGAGTTACAACACTGGTCTCAAACATTTATTGGCCATAAGGCATCATCATCATCTTAAAGGGGCCACTTTACGTCCCTTAAAGCACATTATGCATATTGTGCTAGACTCATATTTTTACAGACCAGTCTGTACTTGGTGGGTGATTTGGTCAGTATCAGACTAGCCATTGTTACTTGCCAAGACATTTCTTGGTACCCATTTTAAGCTGACACAGAACTCACTCAAGAATGTTTCCTTAGAGAATGAGCATGCTCAGGAAGATAGAGATGGGGTGGGCCCGAAGACAGCGGTTGCTGTCTCTGGAGCGGTCTCGGCTGGCAAAGATTAGTTTAATTATTGTGCCAGGACATGCAGGTGTACCAGGAAATGAGCGGGCTGACATGCTTGCAGGATGAGCCATGGACCAGGCTGGTATCTGAATGCTCTACGAGAAGTAAGTCGTTTGTGAGAACCAAGTCATGACTATGAATTTGCAACCATGGTCAGATTGCGAGAACAGCAAGTTAAAAGAGGTGTTCCAAACAAGAACACTATACAGGAAGCCAAAGAAGATTAATGAACCAACACAGAACTGGTGTTGTTAGACGCTGCACATTGCAGGGTTACTGTGGAGCAATTATGACTGAATGGTTTGATGTGCAATGAGGATGATCTGTTGACCAACTAACTAACTAACTAAAATTTTAGTAAAGTGGCTAGATGCCTGCCTGCCTGTTGTGCGTTGTCATGGGTACCAATTAGCATCCAAGGCAGATTTAAAAACTGACCTGAGCTTCCAGATCAATGCATCATCAACAATGTGCCATACCTATAAGTGTGAGCTTTATCACAAACACACAGACGCACATCGGACTCGATGCGCTATCGAGAACAGATCGCTATCTGATAACGCAGAGGATGCCTCGCGTTAAACGTGCCGTGCAGAGACATGCGCTATATGCAGCCGGGAAGAAGGTAGAGGCAAGGAAGGCCGCTACGGCTGCTGAGCCATATCTATGAACAGCAGGCCGGCTCATACACCAGCTGAAACCGTTCCAGTTGATGAAGAAACCACAACTCAAGCCAGCAGCAGCCGGGAAGTACCAACCAGCACCAAGATGATGCAGCCCAATCTTCCAGTGACCTCCACACAGGAGGAAACAACAGTAACATCTGAGGACTTCACCGGCAGAATACTACTCAAACAGACAAGCGTGGGAAAAGCTAAACAGTCAGCGCTACCAACAGACAAGATAATCAGTCTGCTGGAAAACGAGCTGAGAAGACACAGCATCAACCAGCTGCACAAGACACATGAGAGAGTAGTGGTCTCCCTCAATAAAACCCCAAAGACCATAGCACTTATGAAGAAGATAACACAAGATGAGAAAGTCACCATATAGCTTCACGGCATAGTATTGGAAGCCACCCGATGGGTCATTAAATGAGTCAAGACCAATCTCACCAACGAACAGATCAGGGAGATGCTAACAAGGGAGAACCACAAACTCAAGATCACCAGTGCCGAGAGGATCATTGGAAAGAACAACATCCCCTCTACAGTCGTCGTCGAAACATCAGAGGACCGATTGATCCCTCAGTACATCAGATTGAAAAGAAAGACCAAATACCAGAGCACTAGATACCAAGAGTGCTGCAGTGCTTTAATGTGCCAGAAGTTCTGGCACACCCGTGCCACTTGCAAGAGTTAGTGGAGGTGTGTAGATACTGCTCTGGACCCCATCCTTACAGTCAGTGCCAGCATGCAAAGAACAACTCGGACTTCAGGTGGCCTAACACTAATAGGAAATGTGCCAACTGCCTCGGCAACCATGGCGCCAGGTACCTCGGCTGCCCCTGCCACCAAGACAGCAAAGAAGCCATGAAAATCGCCATCAAGTCTAACCTACCATATAAGGAGGCCAGGAGGCAGTACGAGGCGACCAACCGACTCACCAAAAATGACAAAGCGCAGCTGGAAGGCCAACTGAAGGACCTGAGAACACAGTTCAAAACCATAGAGGAAGAAAACGTAAAGATGCAAGAAACACAGATAACAGCCGCTCAGCGCATCCTGGACGAAATGAAGCAAGTTCAGCAGATTGAGCAGGATGTCACTCGAATGGCTGCTATACGGGCTGAGACAGAAGAAAGACTATCAAGCAGGGAGGAGGAAAAAAACAAGAAGCAAGAAACACAGATAACGGCCATTCAGCGCATCCTCAATGAAATGAAGCAAGTTCAAAAGAAGACTGAGCGGAATATCGCTCTGGTGTCTGCTATGAGGGCTGAGGCTGACGAAACTGTATCAAGAATCCAAGAAGAAAGAAAAAAGACAGAAGAAATGCTCAAACAGATTTAAGAAGAAAGACAACAACTAGAACTACTCAAGGCCAAGACCGATACTCCCGAACCAGAAAACACAAAGACTCAAACAGGAGAAGAATCATCAGAAAGTGAAATTGAACTGGATGAAAATGGATACCCAGACCAAGAAAAATGGTTCGAGAGACGGTATCGAAAAGGCCTAGTCGGAGCCAGCCTCGACACACGGAACCAATCAAGACCAAGAAGATTCGAAGACAACCCAAGACAAGGAAGGAGGTGGAACACCAGGAGAGACGACAACTGGTAAAACTCCCTGAAGGAAACAGCACCATATGACGGGGTGGGTACCCAATTACTCCAGGCCTCAACATGTGCGCGACTCTGTCCAGACATGGAAAACCTATAAAGAAAGTAACGAACGCAATCAATCCATCAGAAGCCGGGAAGCTGACAACAAGCAGCCCAAAGTACGAAAGAGAAACTTCAAGCTACACCATAAACACCCCTACATAGCCAAATCGAAAACTCGAAGGCTGAAAGGGGGTACTCATACCAAAAATTGGAATCGGAATTGGTTTACCATCTCACATGATCACTAGAGTCTCAAATCAGGCCCATGTTCTTGTCCAGATGATGCCATTTAGCTAAGCCATCCTAGTATCTATCTTCTTCTTGCTCTTTTTCCATCAATGTCCTGAACTGTCGCTAAGTTTTCAAGTTTATTTCCCCTCATAACATGAACATGCTCAGAAAATATTAGTCTACATTTACTGTCTCTATTACGTGTTTGCAGGGTTATGATTCAGTATCCATTAAGTCTGGAGTGGTCCTTACCTGGCTTTGGGAGTGGGACCAGGTAGCTATGCAGCCAATCGTGGGGTATTTCCGCCGTATTGATGCTTAGGTTGAAACAAAGAGCCATCTCCTCCAAGTCCCCATCATTTATGTTCCTCATATGGGAGTACTGCACCACATCTGGACCTGGGGCTGTGTCTTTAGCCCGTTTCAGTACCCGTCTAATGTCCTCCACTTTAATCTCACAGTCCTCCTTCCTAGTGACCCGTGACAAGGCTTCTCTGACATTATCTCTAATAGCCCTATCTTGCTGATCCGTCTGTTTTAAAAATCGCGCAAGTAAAGCCTCACCTTTGTCCTTGTCAGTTGTCATCATCATAAACAGTGCCATGTGCAGCTGTGGCGGGACAGCCCGGCAGCATCATAATTACACAAGTTTTCAAGGAATTACAGAGCCCACAATATTTTTCTAAAATTCTCTAAAAGAATAAACGTTCCCCAGAAGAGGATAAAAACGTAAGAGAAAAATACAGAGTCACTTAGAGCCCGCACTATCATTTTTACTACATTGGTAGATCAAAGCAACGTCTGGTCTCTACATCTAAGAGATTTTCCCTTTGATGTTCTGATCAACCAGACATCGCGGAGCCAGTCAGTTGAGATTGACGTGTTAGTTTAGAATCAAGAGGGTCAGCCAGACCCGTCTGAAATAATACATGGCAGTGCTACTCAGGGGAAAACCCCGTGGGATCCAAAGACGGCAATTTAATGCAGGCCTAACACCTATCTAAAAGTCCAGACTTTGTGGAGCCGGGACGTCTGTAATTGCCACCACAAAGGAGCAATTAGGACCAGATGCTTAACACCTCTCCGCAATACTACGGGGCAAAGTAGAAACCCATGGCTGACACATTCCGGCCAGCAACCGGGAAGGCTGGTGTTACCAGCCTATTGGAATGTAATGACGCAACTGCATTGCCGCCAAAGCAGGTTTCATTGTTTCAGGCGTGGGGGGCATCGGTCAATTTGATTGACAGATGAAACTACCCTTCACAGGAAAAGAGGAGGGGTGAAAAGAATTTGGCACTTAATCCATCTAGGTAAATCATCTTACATGGAAAAATAGGTGGAGCTAACAGGAACTTGGACATATTAATTAACCAACCTGGAAACTAGCCAGGAATTGACTAGAATAAAACTACATGCATGGCCAGCAAGACTTCAGACGCAAATTCACAATAGCATTCTTAGGATACCTACTGGAGAAATATTAACATTTCGTTCTGTTGGACTTCTGTACGAAGTCGTATGACAGGATTTCCTAGCTATAACCCAGGTAAGACCATTACTCTGATTAGTTGTCTGCTAGTCTGAAGGCTTGTGTAGTTTCTTGTTCTGCATATTCTCCCAAACTTTACACTGGTGGATTTTCTTTGTACTTAATGTTCCAGTTCTAGCTTTACGATTTCACTGAGAACTATTTTCTTCTTTCATTCACCACTTGGTTGTCTGATTTGTTGTATGTGATAATTTGGAGAAATCCATTATCCAAGCTACATGAGCGTGTGGCTTATGCATGTACAGGAGATACATTTAGATTCATCCTGTATGATGTTAAACATTGGGGAGACTGACTACTTAGGAGAAATTCCTGAGAGCTCCCAGTCTCTTGATAGCGTCCAAATTAACGTTGATTATTTGGACCAACACTTTGAGTGCCTACCAAGATTGTGGTGAAACCACTTGGTTTGAGGAATGGCACCAGTTCACCTTGTCTGCATGATGTCTGCATGAGGACAGACATGACTTAGGACATTCAATACCCCAGACAGATTCAGGGAAGGCATTTAATGTTCGACAGGACTGTGCGACCAGCCCTTCCGACAAGACAGTATGAATGAATCAGAAAGGGAAAGAGTAAGTGAGGTGAACTTATATGGGAAACACTCCATTACATAAATGGAGGTGATTGTGTATGTTTTGAGCTATAGATGTTCCAAATAGTTTTATTAATATATACATATATATTTATTTATTTAGAACTGATATATGTTATGTAACATGCCATCATATATATCATCATACCATCATATATTATGACTTGAATGTATGTTTATATGAATGTATAGACATATGTGTTTGAGATGTGTAGACGTAGATACTACCCATCTCCGTTCGTTTCATTCCAGATCTCTTAGGAGCAATGGACAGTCAACAACCCATATCCGGAAGTGACTTAGCCTGGTGAAGGGACCAATTTGGACTCCTTCAATCTGACAGTGAACTGCGTCTCACTGGGGGAAGCATGACCTATGTGCTTCTGAGCTTTTCAGCCAGATGAGTTACGTATACCATAATATAATCATCATCATCATATGATCATCAATAGCAATAATAAACACAGTTGTTGTATTTTAAAACTCAATTTGTCCGTATAATTCTAAATGTTTATAAATGTTTGTGTAGCTTAATCAAGTACACACATTATTGTATCATTTAGTGGGGGTTCGCACATATTGTCCCGAAGTGGGAATCTATGTCCGGGAGGTATCTTGCCTATGCAGTCATAAGTAACCAGATTACGTTGCATGTCTTAACTCCTCCTTTCTCACTTCTGGTGATACCAAGTACAGCCACATCTATATATATATAGATATATTCTATCTTCAACGAGCCACTTCTTGGCTGTTTTCTTGAGTATCAGGGACAGTGTCTTAATCAGCATAAAAGACATTAGTTCCACGTTTTCTCTCTGGGATCTGGGTGGTAACTAGTCCCTTCTGACAGAGTTAGGGGATCTTAAACTGCATCCAGAACTAAACACCGGTAGAAGAAAATGATTTTGGCTGAGTGGTTGCCCCTCTGGGATCTAACCCCAGCCAGTTGGTGACATATTGGGGGCTCGTCCGGGATATAGAATCCGGGAGTAAACCCTAGAGCCTATTGGTCTGCTCGCCCGCTATAGAATACGGGAGTAAACCCTAGAAAACTTGGTTCGCTCGCAAGGAACGAACCTATTTCAAATCTGTTAGTCTGGTATTATTCTGGTCTTGCCCATGGATAGAACCTAGGTAATTCTCACTTACATTCTTAGCAGCATTAGTTAGTTATAATTTATTTCTAATGTAATAGCTTGCTTGATTGTAGGCAAGATTTTGACACATCAGAACTTCTCATCCATGATAGAATCAGAGAATAAATTCTAGACTATTAATTTTCATAAACCATTCTTTCATTCTTCACCCATTACATTTGCTAAGTATTAACTTAGGAATTTGTTTCTAGGGAAGTCTGTAGAATTTAAATAACTTGTTAAAAAGTTAATAATGGATAATATCATATGAGTTAATTTACATCATTCACCACTGTAGAATTAATAATCACATTAATTAGTGATATTAATTAGTTTATTGATGATTTACTTGATGATTTTTTGATTACATGCTTTATCATTTGATTTAATCATGAATAATTTGATAATTCTTAGTTAATTCAGTGTATGACGGACTGCTTTGCATCAACTTTCTCACTCTAATTCACTACTATCATTCTCATAGCAGTGTCTGTTCCTCTTGTCACTATCCTGCTCTAGCATAAATCTGACTAGCTCTCTGTAGGGTAATAATATAATTACTTACCTGAGTTTAAGCTGAGAAGAGATCATGGATGCACGCACAGATTTCTTAGAGTCCGCTAGAGGATGGGGCATAAGGCTCGGCTTAGTAGGAGAGAAGCTAGAACTATTTATTAGAGAAGAAATGGATTGGTGGGACAAAGAAGATGAGCAGATGATGAAAAGAGTTGCAGAATTAGAAGCAGATATGCGTCACAAAGCTGAAGAAGATGAGATGAAGAAGAAGCAAATTGAAATACTGAACGTGGAGGAATCTACCAGCTCGATTGAGGAAAAGCCAATCACTCAAGCCGAAACTCTGATAGAAAGCGGGGAAGCTGACCGTCACAAAGAAGAGGCATGCATTCCTTCGCAAATCCCCATGGCTCAGAAAAACAAAAACTTGCGCACAGAAAGGCAGATGCTTCCCTCGCCTATTCCTAAAAATATTAAAAATAAACGGAATAGGAATAAATGTACCAAGCGTTCGGTAAACAGTCACAAACGTGATAAATGTTTACACCGCAATGAAAGCGGATTAGCTGGCTTGGCAACCCAGCAATCTCAGGAGCTTCCTAAGACTTCCCAAAGGAGAAAAATCCAGGAGGAGGAGGACCTGAGGAAAACTATTAAAGAGATCGAAGGCGAGACCTTACCCGACTCTTTTATTCCCTTCAGTTCAGAGAAACTAGGAGTGGAAATGAATTCAACTGAGACCGGAATGGATGTAAAACAGGATTCCATTGTTTCTCACGGTGTGGCCACACAAGATGAAATAATTATCAGTTTGAATTACTTATCTCAGGTGGGATATGGCATTGAAAATGACATCCCACAACATTCACTTCTATTGGATTTGGAACAAGAAAACCAGACCAGGGAGAGAATACCTCAATTGGACTTGGCACAAGAGAGCCCAGCCATGGAGGACAAACAAGACACGGAGGAGAATTCTTACGATGTCAGTATCTTGGAGTCTTTCGAAAAGGAAACTCAAGATACACAAAGCATTCATGTAGGTTATACCACGGACTCTGATTCAGGGACGATAAACATGTCTGCTAACAACAAAGAAGAAAATACTTCTTTGGACAGGATGAAGGTAATGCCTATCATCAACACAGCTGAAGCTAACAGGGGATCACAAATGATGGACTCTGCAGCGGAACAAAACCGGAGCGGTTGGTATACTCAACACTCAGGACCTTGTTTACCTTTCACTTCAACCAATGTTGGATGGGGAGAACAGCTGTTTATGTATACTTCTACAAGGAGTGATACAAATTCACAGTTCTTGGGGAACAACATGATTTCTCAAAGCTGGGCAACTTCTACTAGCCTTATACTTTCAAACACAGATTCAAAATGGAACTCTGTTGAAGAGGAACGCACCTGGATAAATAATTATCGAAGGAAGAAAACTCTTAAATCAAGAGGTAGTAAACTGACATCCTACCAAGAAAGAGGCAAGTATGAGTTGAATGCACATCATAAAATTATGATGTTTAGCAAATTTCCTGCCAAAAGGAGGAGATTAAAGGATTTTATTATGATCTTTGGCCGACGGAGAAAAAGAAAATGGAGCAACAGTACTGCGACCAATTCTTTTAAGAAAACACTGATGGCACTTCCTCTGCTTATAGGACAAGGGCCAGAAATTGAGTGGACAATAGCAGTCTCTCTGCGGCGCAGGAGAATCTTGTTATACATTTTGCAATTTCCCGGCTGGGAAAAAGTAAAACCTCCAGAGGACAGGACATTACCGAGCAATAGCCCGGAAATCCGACACAACACCAGGAGCAAAGATTTGCAAGATTTATCCTGGGAGAATGGACATGGGATATTTCTTTTGACTCATAGAACATCCCACTGCCACAAAGAATATTGGGAACCCAGACTGGGAGGCAGTTGGAGAACGGAGAGAACTTAGATACATTCTTGAATGCTGCCGAGGCTCTGTTATAGGCTTCATTAATGAACCTACTTAAATTGGAGAGCTATGTGGCGGGACAGCCCGGCAGCATCATAATTACACAAGTTTTCAAGGAATTACAGAGCCCACAATATTTTTCTAAAATTCTCTAAAAGAATAAACGTTCCCCAGAAGAGGATAAAAACGTAAGAGAAAAATACAGAGTCACTTAGAGCCCGCACTATCATTTTTACTACATTGGTAGATCAAAGCAACGTCTGGTCTCTACATCTAAGAGATTTTCCCTTTGATGTTCTGATCAACCAGACATCGCGGAGCCAGTCAGTTGAGATTGACGTGTTAGTTTAGAATCAAGAGGGTCAGCCAGACCCGTCTGAAATAATACATGGCAGTGCTACTCAGGGGAAAACCCCGTGGGATCCAAAGACGGCAATTTAATGCAGGCCTAACACCTATCTAAAAGTCCAGACTTTGTGGAGCCGGGACGTCTGTAATTGCCACCACAAAGGAGCAATTAGGACCAGATGCTTAACACCTCTCCGCAATACTACGGGGCAAAGTAGAAACCCATGGCTGACACATTCCGGCCAGCAACCGGGAAGGCTGGTGTTACCAGCCTATTGGAATGTAATGACGCAACTGCATTGCCGCCAAAGCAGGTTTCATTGTTTCAGGCGTGGGGGGCATCGGTCAATTTGATTGACAGATGAAACTACCCTTCACAGGAAAAGAGGAGGGGTGAAAAGAATTTGGCACTTAATCCATCTAGGTAAATCATCTTACATGGAAAAATAGGTGGAGCTAACAGGAACTTGGACATATTAATTAACCAACCTGGAAACTAGCCAGGAATTGACTAGAATAAAACTACATGCATGGCCAGCAAGACTTCAGACGCAAATTCACAATAGCATTCTTAGGATACCTACTGGAGAAATATTAACATTTCGTTCTGTTGGACTTCTGTACGAAGTCGTATGACAGGATTTCCTAGCTATAACCCAGGTAAGACCATTACTCTGATTAGTTGTCTGCTAGTCTGAAGGCTTGTGTAGTTTCTTGTTCTGCATATTCTCCCAAACTTTACACTGGTGGATTTTCTTTGTACTTAATGTTCCAGTTCTAGCTTTACGATTTCACTGAGAACTATTTTCTTCTTTCATTCACCACTTGGTTGTCTGATTTGTTGTATGTGATAATTTGGAGAAATCCATTATCCAAGCTACATGAGCGTGTGGCTTATGCATGTACAGGAGATACATTTAGATTCATCCTGTATGATGTTAAACATTGGGGAGACTGACTACTTAGGAGAAATTCCTGAGAGCTCCCAGTCTCTTGATAGCGTCCAAATTAACGTTGATTATTTGGACCAACACTTTGAGTGCCTACCAAGATTGTGGTGAAACCACTTGGTTTGAGGAATGGCACCAGTTCACCTTGTCTGCATGATGTCTGCATGAGGACAGACATGACTTAGGACATTCAATACCCCAGACAGATTCAGGGAAGGCATTTAATGTTCGACAGGACTGTGCGACCAGCCCTTCCGACAAGACAGTATGAATGAATCAGAAAGGGAAAGAGTAAGTGAGGTGAACTTATATGGGAAACACTCCATTACATAAATGGAGGTGATTGTGTATGTTTTGAGCTATAGATGTTCCAAATAGTTTTATTAATATATACATATATATTTATTTATTTAGAACTGATATATGTTATGTAACATGCCATCATATATATCATCATACCATCATATATTATGACTTGAATGTATGTTTATATGAATGTATAGACATATGTGTTTGAGATGTGTAGACGTAGATACTACCCATCTCCGTTCGTTTCATTCCAGATCTCTTAGGAGCAATGGACAGTCAACAACCCATATCCGGAAGTGACTTAGCCTGGTGAAGGGACCAATTTGGACTCCTTCAATCTGACAGTGAACTGCGTCTCACTGGGGGAAGCATGACCTATGTGCTTCTGAGCTTTTCAGCCAGATGAGTTACGTATACCATAATATAATCATCATCATCATATGATCATCAATAGCAATAATAAACACAGTTGTTGTATTTTAAAACTCAATTTGTCCGTATAATTCTAAATGTTTATAAATGTTTGTGTAGCTTAATCAAGTACACACATTATTGTATCATTTAGTGGGGGTTCGCACATATTGTCCCGAAGTGGGAATCTATGTCCGGGAGGTATCTTGCCTATGCAGTCATAAGTAACCAGATTACGTTGCATGTCTTAACTCCTCCTTTCTCACTTCTGGTGATACCAAGTACAGCCACATCTATATATATATAGATATATTCTATCTTCAACGAGCCACTTCTTGGCTGTTTTCTTGAGTATCAGGGACAGTGTCTTAATCAGCATAAAAGACATTAGTTCCACGTTTTCTCTCTGGGATCTGGGTGGTAACTAGTCCCTTCTGACAGAGTTAGGGGATCTTAAACTGCATCCAGAACTAAACACCGGTAGAAGAAAATGATTTTGGCTGAGTGGTTGCCCCTCTGGGATCTAACCCCAGCCAGTTGGTGACAGCAGCCTACAGAATTTTCCCAATGTCACATCCCCACCGACTTCATTGATAAACTGTTCCCACTTAATCCTCTTTGCCTCTGCTGCCTGGAGTTTGAAGCCCTGCACCTTTACTTTTTTATACCTTTCAGCCTCTTCCAATTCTGTGTCAACTGAATTGGTTGCTCTCCGCACCCTCTGCCAATTCCTTATGGCCACCCTCTTTTCCCTCCATGAGTTCTCGACCTCTGGTGTCCACCATGTTGGTTGGGTAAAGTGTCTTCTTGTTGGTTTAGATCTTTTAGAGAGTTGCCGCAGACAGGGATCACCCGCTGCATGCAGCAATGGATATGGTTAAGGGTCATAGACTAAGACGAGGCAGGTCATGGATGGCACAGGCAGAACGTTTTATAAGTCAGGTGTGTGTTCTAGAGACCATCAATCGTGAAAGAGAGTGGGTTGAAGTTCCGGAATACATGACGGACTGGCACAATGTAATAATAACACTGGGTCGTGAGTGCCGAGAATTGGCAGTGGGTCGCACTGAGTTTGAAGTGCAACAGCTGATCCAGAGCAACACACATCAAGGTGACATAGTCATCTACACTGATGGATCAGTGGTGAGAAACAGACGTAGTGGCTGGGGCTTTATTGCATATGCTAAAGGGCGAGTCTTGAAAAAGGACAGCCTGGCATATGAGACTACGACCTCCAGCATGAGAATGGAGGTGGAGGCAGTAACAGCGGCATTCCGGTGGCTAGAGGAGACTACTGCAACACACGTGTTCATTACTGATTCAGAGAGTATGCTTAGCAAGGTGGAGAAAGGAATGTTTCGTGTGGAATGGCTCTTGTCGCTTCACAGGTCACAGATTGTGAGAATTGTATGGATATTTTGCCCTGGCCATGCGGGTGTATGGGGGAATGAACAGGCTGATAGGCTAGTAGGGAATGCACCTCTTGGTTGTATCTTGCCTATGGACAAGAGGGAGGTGGTCGTGCGCTTGTGGGAGAAGGTGGAGGAACAACAAATTAAGAACCCATATGTGGAAAGAATGAGATTGCGGGGGATCGGCAGGGGTTCTGGAAGAATCTCAAAACTGAGAGGGAAGACCAGGAGAACATTTAATCAGATAGCGGTGGGAACGATTAGTAGTATGACTCTTCGCTGGCTGTTTAACGAGGGGACTGAGCACGTGTGGGAATGTCCTGAGTGCATTGGTGTCGGTTGTTGACTCAACTCAACACATACTGTCTCTAATCAACCTGCAGCCTTCATTTTGTTTCTTGAAGGACTGTCTTGTGTCCTTTTCTCATAGTGTTCTTTGAACTGTCCACAGAACCCACATTTCTGCTGCCATTTAAGGGTTTCGCGGCCTGTCTAAATATTGTTTATATATATTATATATATATTTCACGTGCAGATTAAAGTAAAAAAAAGTCTATTATAATCACTTTGACTATTTTAGATTTTTTTTTTTTTTAGTTCAGTGTTTTATAAACAGTTTCGATTTAGTTATTCAAGCCAGATTGTATGCAAATTAGTAAACAGTAAACACAATGACAAGCACAACCCTCTTACTCTTACGTATACAACAATGCTTCCTTTCTATTTGCTTGCACAAATCTCCTCTTACTAACGACTTAGTTCTTACTAGTCTAGTCTTCTTACAGCGTCCTTCGCAACACAGCCATGTTGAGGGTTAGAATTTAACACGTAAAAGTACAGAACAAAACGTAACATTAAAAATTACACTAGAAACTATACTAAATTATAATAGCGTTAATTTTCGTGTATAAATTCAGTATTTACAATTAGATATTATTTTAGGATGGACTACTAGCAGAAAATAACTATTTTTTGCGAAAAATGTAACTTTGTTACTTAAATTATGTCACGATTTTTAATTAATTTAATGGCGAACACACAAACCGTGAAAAAGCCAATATTCTCTATGTGTTGGGACGTGAAGTGTAAATGAATCTATATCTGGAGACTTATTTGTTTTTAAAATGAAGATAGTAAGATAATTTTGTTGTATAAAAGTAGCATCTAATTGTATAACTCTAACAAAGAAACTAGGTTGATCTTCATTCGTGATTCCACTTGACATTTGTTGTGATCGGAAACATCAAACGGAACAAGCAAGCCGGACACTGAGACTCAGATTGGGTGTTGAATGCAAACATGCCCGATGCAGTCATTGGCATTGCAATTGCTGTGAATATTCCATTACAATATTAAATGGTCATCGCTGGAGTATGACAAGGAAAACGGATATTTCCCGCCATTTAAATTTAAAACATCGCATCACTTCATGCGATCTTCATTATTAGCATGAACCATCAGATTTTTTAATTTGAGTATTTTCTAATGGGACCACCACCAAAAGATAGGCCTTGAGAAACCGAATCTAATGGTACCAAGATGATGCATGTATGTCAATTAGAAGCGAAGATATGCAACTTTGAGTGTCGAAATCATTAACGCAGAAATTGACACAAAAGATCTCTTCTGCACATCTTTTTTTCGTGTCCGAACCAAGGTCATAGCAGAAGTTATCAAAACTAGAGTAGTTTGTTTATTTTTAAACGAACATCCTAGCAACCATACACGAACATCCTAGCAACCATACATCATTGCGATCGGTGTAGCGAAGCCTAACCGCTCATGTCATCTATTTTTACATATGATGTAACATCTAATTAGCATATAAAAATGGCCGCCAATTAGTTATTATATTAATTAATTACCAAGTGCATTCTTTATATTATGTTTAAACCCTGGCACGTAATATATTGTATTATGCGGAATGATGCCACGCACATAATGGGTTAATTCCTGTTTAGATAGTATGCAACGTTATCTAATTAGCATATAAAAATGGCCGCCAATTAGTTATTATATTAATTAATTACCAAGTGCATTCTTTATATTATGTTTAAACCCTGGCACGTAATATATTGTATTATGCGGAATGATGCTACGCACATAATGGGTTAATTCCTGTTTAGATAGTATGCAACGTTATCTAATTAGCATATAAAAATGGCCGCCAATTAGTTATTATATTAATTAATTACCAAGTGCATTCTTTATATTATGTTTAAACCCTGGCACGTAATATATTGTATTATGCGGAATGATGCTACGCACATAATGGGTTAATTCCTGTTTAGATAGTATGCAATGTTATCTAATTAGCATATAAAAATGGCCGCCAATTAGTTATTATATTAATTAATTACCAAGTGCATTCTTTATATTATGTTTAAACCCTGGCACGTAATATATTGTATTATGCGGAATGATGCTACGCACATAATGGGTTAATTCCTGTTTAGATAGTATGCAACGTTATCTAATTAGCATATAAAAATGGCCGCGAGAAGAAGAAGAAGAAGAAGACTGGCCACGATATGAAAAAGATTTGCAGAAAGAAATACAGAAAGACAGCATGATCGACCACAGTTGTACTCACAGTTTCTTGCTGCACCTCTTATACTCTTGAAGCCAAGCGTAGCAATTGGAGCTCTCTGCATTAAGGCATCCGAGCAATGTACCCTTTCAGAATAGAGTATCCTTCTTGGAACACAGACAGATGGGATCTGAGATCATCAGCAGTCCTTCTTTATTACAATTCTGAATATAAAATAAATGTACGTAAAAGTAATTGGGAATATTCTTCAACAAGTGAATAGGTACAATTATCTCGGAACAGTAATATCTGATGGGAGATGCCTTGAAGAGATTAGAACAAGAATCGCCATGGCAAAAGTAGCCTTTAGCAAGATGAAGTACATACTGACCAATAAAAAGATGTCAATTGAAACGAGAAAAAGAGTGTTGAGATGCTACATAGAAATAAAGAGGAGGCAAGTGAAATATTTCGGCCATGTTATTGTTAAAAGACATGATACTCTTAAAAAAACCATACTGGAGGGCAAGGTTGAGGGCATGCGAGCAAGAGGTAGACAACGCAGTGCCGCCCATTGATTTTCAATGGCAAAAACCTGTTGGCAAAAAAATAATGTTTTGAACCACTTCGTAAGCATCTTGAGTGATGAAACTCACCAAATAAATGTAAAATTGCATGCAGAATCCGAAAATCCATATGAAAACATTAGACTATTAATACATCAAGCTTAAAATAACCGATAGATATGTGTGCAGCAGTGCCACCATTTAGCCCATTGATTTTCAATGGCAAAAACCTGTTGGGAAAAAAACCATGTTTTGAACCACTTCGGAAGCATCTTGAGCGATGAAACTTACCAAATAAATGTAAAATTGCATGCAGAATCCGAAAATCCATATGAAAACATTAGACTATTAATACATCAAGCTTAAAATAACCGACAGATATGCGTGCAGCAGTGCCGCCATTTAGCCCATTGATTTTCAATGGCAAAAACCTGTTGGGAAAAAACCATGTTTTGAACCACTTCGTAAGCATCTTGAGCGATGAAACTTACCAAATAAATGTAAAATTGCATGCAGAATCCGAAAATCCATATGAAAACATTAGACTATTAATACATCAAGCTTAAAATATGCGTGCAGCAGTGCCGACATTTAGCCCATTGATGTTCAATGGCAAAAACCTGTTGGCAAAAAACAATGTTTTGAACCACTTTGTAAGCGTTTTGAGCGATGAAACTAACCAAATATATGTAAAATTGCATGCAGAATCCGAAAATCTATATAAAAACATTAAACTATTAATGAATCAAGCTTAAAATAGACAATTGCTAACTTATATCACAAGAAATTCAATTTTTCAAAGACTGAAGGCAAACTTACACACACTCTGCGATTTCAAAATGGCAGACTAACCTTTGGTCATGAAGCCAAGATGGCGCCCGTGGTTGTTATGCGTTATTTGAAGGTATCCAATCAGAAACACCAGAACCACCTATAATCGACAATGACTCGTTGACACGGCCAAACCCTTCTGCGCAAGCGCGGAAAAAATGGTTTCCGGTAGAAGTCTGTTTACAGTATACGGTTCACGCTATCATTATTTCAATTTGAGATGGGATCGAAGTCATCTTTAAAAAAAAAAAAAAAACTACAAAATATAAGTTAAAATGGATGCTAACTTGAACAATTCATAGTAGAAATAAACCCAACGTCGATATAAAAATGTATTACAGGTCTACTTACGTCTTAGAAAGACAACCTGGACTTTCGGCTATAAAAAGAATGAAATTGTCTATTCCGAGCCAGCTCGGTATAAACTACTCCGTCTATTCCGAGCCAGCTCAGTATAAACTACTCCGTTTATTCAGAGCTAAACTATCACGTGATTTGTCCCGGAAACCCCGGGTGGTCCTGGTCACATGATTTGCCTAGTCACGTGACTTAACGTATGTGACGTCATCGGGACATGAGTGTGGCTATGTTATATACTTTTGTCGATTCAAAATCATATCCTCAGTAGCACAGTGGTAAGTGTCTCTGCCTGATAAGTGGGAGCTGTTGGTTCGATTTCCTGCTGGACACTTTTTAAAAAAAAAAATATTTCAGCAATTAATTGGGTGCAAGCGACTTTTTAATAAAAAAAATATTAGGAACTATGATTATGAACAGATGTTTTGTCACTTATATTATCTTATTTATATTATATAAAAGTTATCACTTTTTTATGCCTTTCAACACATCTTTCTCATATCTCTGTCTCTCACACTAGCTTCGTTATCTATCTATCTCCTCTCTCTTTTCAACCTGCTTCACATATACCAGGTTTTGCTGCACTTTATGTGCGTAGCATTTCCTTGTTTATTTGTTAATTCATCAGGCCAGTAAGTCGGAAGCCTGGTGTTTGAATTGCCTAATCATGTCTTTCTGAGGCGACGCATATTACTGTCAGCTTGGACCGGAATTATGAGGCCAGGGTTGCCACTTTTTTTTGACCAAAAGTATCTAGAAACGGCCCAAACAACATCCATAAATATCTAGATTTCGTTGCAAAGTATCGAGGAAAAATATCCAGATTGAGAAAGTAAGAAATTACATATGTATTGATGTGACTGCCGCTCTCCCTGGCGAAAAGTTTACGGCTGTCGCCGTTATCCCATATATTCTCGTGAGTAACGCAGCTGCGCCCGAACCGACAGCGGTTCGAGTCGCGCTGGTAACTTACAGGGGTATGTGAGCCGGTCGCTCAGAAAGCAATGGCAAACTACTGAGCGTAATCTTGCCTTGTACATCAACAGCAGCTGAAAAATTCTGATGTTGACTGCACCATCCTGTAAGGGATATGCAACATTAAAAAGAAAATTGATGTGACTTACCTATAGAATCATGTCCTCATCTTCACTGATGCCTGTCTCACAAGATGCACTTAGCTTGGATGATGAAGTTGATAAATAAAGTCAGCAACAAACATGGAAAGAGCGTGTGTGCAAATAAAGAAATTAGAGAGAAGAAAGAAGTTAAGAGAAAGCGACAGTTATTGCAAATATTTGAATACCTAGAAAGGCGTAAACACCAGAAACTGCACGAAGACGTTTTGTGCTTATGTCACAAAGACCCGGTAATCAAAGTACAAGATATCAGTCAGAGCCGTGTAACAGTATAGAGATCTAACGTGACCCTTTGCCCTGCCTTTGTCTATGATCTCAGAGGTCGCTTTGGCATTATTTCAGCTTGCTTGCCACCCCCATTTCTTCCACATTCGTCTATTCGTTTCAACATTTCAGTTAAATCCATGGGCACCCTCTGTTCTTTTCTTACCCATTCGCATGTTTAAGTTCTTGGGAAAGTTCCATTAGTTATACATACCGTCATCACCATATTGTGTCCTGCAAAATGTTGCAGGCGTCCATATATCTCACATACCTCAGTCCTTGATGTTCTCGATACGCAAGGGATACGCAACAATTTAAACAAAAATCCCTTACAGGACGTTGCAGTCAACATCAGCATTTTTCAGCTGCTGTTGATGTACTAGACAAGATTACTTTCAGTAGTTTGCCATTGCTTTCTGAGCGACCGGCTCACATACCCCCTAAGTTACCAGCGCGGCGTGAACCACTTCCAATTCTCGCGCAGCTGAGTTACTCACGAGAACATACGGGATTACGGAGAAAGACGTTTGTTACAATGCATTATATAATTTGTGTTACTTCAGGAAGTATAGAAGTGCGAGCGTTGCTAAAGTGAACAGTGACTTGTTCGTGCGAAAGTTGCTCAAGTGAACATCTTGTCTGTGTGAGCGTTGCTTAAGTGAACATTGACTTTTCTGTGAGAGCGTTGCTAAAGTGAACATTGGCTTGTCTGTGCGAGCGTTGCTAAAGTGAATATTAACTATTCTGTGCGAGCGTTGCTGAAGTGAACATTGACTTGTCTGTGCGAGCGTTGATAAAGTGAACATTGACGTGTCTGTACGAGTGTTGCTAAAGTGATAAGAGAGAAGGCCGTGTCAATACAGATAGCTTCTCCCAAATATCATGAGACATCGGATTTAACCATGAATTAGTATTTTCACATCTACTTGAATATACATTTGGTTACTATACTACAATAGAACAGTATTGCAAGCGAATGAATTGAAATGTGAATGGGATACTCGACAAGACATAGATACACACAGGCACAAAACAAACAAAACTCTCATGCTTCGTACTGTGCTTTCTACTGTCGTTTTTTAGTTTATATATCCATTAGTTTTTGTTTACCGGCCTGTAGCCGATCATGCCTGCTGACAGACGGACTAGGTCATCTCTCCACCACACCATCTCCGACATATTTGCCCTCATACGCCAGGACATGTCCCGTGCAGCTATTAGCCTGGCACGTACTATTTTTAACATCACTCGCTTTTCTTGCCATTTGAATTTCCTGAACAACTGTCTCCGGCTCAAGGTTACACCTAAAGGCTTCCGGAGCAATATTCATCTCTCGTTGGGCAAACTGGTTCCTGCTGAGACACGGCTCTTCAATCGCCTGGCACAAGAGCAGTCCGTCAAGTACATGAAGCTGGCAGTGACTGTGCATCAACGACATATCTCCGAACTGAAGGACACCAAGCACAACCTGTACCGGACTCTGCATCTACTGACGTTCAACAACCAGCTTGCTTTCCATTTGATCACCTCCATCATTCAACATTATAACGTTTCTTGACAGGATTTTCCAACCTCTAGTTGCGAATCTCCCGTCATACATCAAGAATACAACGCATGCGTTACTCTCATTCAACTCCCTCCAACTGACTCCTGGGAACACATACAGACTATTCCTAATGGATGTATGTTCCCTCTATACCTCCATTCCTCACGCAGATGGCCTCAGGGCGCTACAGTTCTTTCTGGATCAACGCACAGATCAAGCCATCCCTACTCGCTCACTTGTGAGACTCGCTGAATTGGTCCTCACCAATTCCTTTGAATTCAATGGCCACTACTTTGAACAACTCAGCGGTGTCGCCATGGGCACGAAAATGGGACCCAGCTACGCATGTTTATTTATGGGACATCTGGAACACCAGATTGAACTCAGCTATGATGGTCTTCTCCCTTCTTTTTACCGACGCTACATCGATGATGGCATAGGTCTCACCGACATGGCAGAGGCGGAACTGAACCGCTTCATCAATTATGTCAATGACTTCCATCCATCGATCAAATTCACCACAGAAATTTCCACCACCTCTGTCAATTTCCTTGACACCACTATTAAATTAAACCCTACAGGCCTCACGACCTCCGTGTACTACAAACCTACTGATGCTCACGGTTTCCTCCTGTACAGCTCATCCCACCCCAAAAGCTGCAAAGATACCATCCCATATTCCCAGCTACTCCGTCTTCGTCGTATCTGTCAGGATGATAATGACTTCCTCGAGAGAGCCCATGAAATGTTTGACTTTTTCCGCAAACGGTCCTACCCAGAGGACGTCTTATCCACAGCTTTCTGTCGCATAACCCAAGTCTCGTGGGAAATGTCCCTCGTCAAACAAACGCAACCTCCTAACAATGCACCCAAGCTCATCCTCACCTTCCATCCACATGCCTATGCCATCAAGCATATTTTCATGAGACACTGGTCCATCTTGGAATCCGATCCAACCACTCGTGAGGTATTCTCCGAAGGCCCTAGGGTAATTTTCCGCCGTAACCAGAGCCTCAGAGACCACCTTGTGCATAGTCCCTCCCCACCGTTAGTTCATCTGTGGGCACATTCGAATGCCATCGTAAGAACTGTCTGACATGCCCATACGTTGTTCAGACACCGGAGATCACTTTTCCCCTAGGCACCTTCTCCTTGAAAGATTCTTTCACTTGCACATCCCGCAATCTGATATATGTCATCATCTGCAAACGATGTGACATGAAATACATTGGTCAAACAGGCAGACGTCTTGCGGACCATTTTAGAGAACACCTCAGAGACATCAATCAGGGCGCTGACAAACCTGTCCCCAACCATTTCAATTCCTCCAACCATAATGGAGTCGACGATGTATGTGTCACCGCATTGAAAACCTGCTACTCAAATAGCTGCGTTAGGTTAAAAATTGAATGCCAACTAATCAACAATCTGGGATGCGTCCATCCAGCCGATGGCTGTAATAAGCCGATGGCTTCAGCAATAAGGAATTCCAAATTCCTTGGTAAACATTCTGACTGATGAGGCATGTGATAATGGGGGGGGGGGGGGGGGGGGGGGGGTCAGTTCAAAGTTTAAATAATGGCAGTTACCATAATTTACGCGCGTCCAGACTGAACATAAAATGGGTAAATGACACCGAAAGAAAAGTAAAATCTAGAAAGTATTCAAAATATCCGACTCCAAATGAAAAGTATCTAGAATTGCATCCATCATCCAAACGTCAGAAAACGGTATCCAGATGCCGGCAAAAACCTCTAGATCTGAATATAAAATATTTAGAATGGCAACTATGATGAGGACATCAATAGCAGGAAATAGTAGGTCGGTAATGTAAACAAAGATGGAAGCCTGTAAACAGGAAGAGTACAGAAACGCAAGTTAACAATTCTTTAACTCGCATGGGGACACAATTATTTTTATTGGGGATACCAAACTGGAAAATTATTCTTGATATTTAAACAGCTTCATACTTCAGCTCGGTATAAACTACTCCGTTTATTCCGAGCCAGCTCGGTATAAACTACTCTGTCTATTCCGAGCCAGCTCGGTATAAACTACTCTGTCTATTCAGAGCCAGCTCGGTATAAACTCTCCCAAAAAGAATTTTACAAGCCAAGAAGTATAGATTCGTCCACATTATCATGGAGGGAAAATCAATATCCAGTAATCGGTTCCTGTTTCATTGCGATCTTGAAATAATCATAGAATTTAACATCATTGGTATGCAACATCTCAAATCGGAGTCACATAAAGATGTAGTCGAATAGCGCCACATTTCTTTCCAGTTTAATTGTATATATTGGTTATCTCATAGATGCTATGACAGACTGGCTGGGTCTACTTAGCCATGTTAGTAACATTTTCTAACTTGCCTTTTAATTATGCAACCTGTATAGTTGGATACCAATTGAAAAGAAACAAAATCCAACGGTACCTTGTTGAAGTCTGTGGATCAATTCTAAGCGGAGAGATTAATGTTTGTGCGTCAGTTATATATCATTTGAGTTGAGTTAAGAATGACATCACTGCACTCAGGACATTCCCACACATGCTCTGTCCCCTCTTTCAACAGCCAGCAAAGAATCATACTGCTAATCGTGCCATCTGATTGAAAGTTCTCCAGGTCTTCCCACTCAGTTTTGAGATTCATCCAGAACCTCTGCCATATCATTCTCTCCATATATGGATTCTCTGTCTGTTCCCCCACTTTCTCCACCTAGTCCCATAGGCACCTGACCACCTCTCCCATGTCCATAAGTAATCTACCACAGAGAGGTGCTTTCCCTGCCAGCCTATCAGCCTTTTCATTCTCCCGCATAACCAGGGCAGAAAATCCATACAATTCTCACAGTCTGTAACACCTGAAGTGAGGCAAGCCATTCTACATGAAAAAATTCCTTTCTCCACCTTACTAAGCGTACTCCATGAGTCTGTAATGAATACAATGTGTGTCGTAACCCCTTCACCACAGAGCCGGCACCACATTAAATGATTCTATCATACCATTTTAGTCCTTCTATTCTGTGTAGGAATGAATTAAAGATTCTGGAACAGCTCCCCCAAAATGTTCTATACCACAGACACTGCCATAAAGTTCCCCTTAAGCTGATATTCACTGAAGATAGTACAAGAAACAGCAGAAGGAGGTGAACACACTTGATGCTGTATTTAAAACAGAAATGTTTGTATCCCACAAGGAAGCACAGTAAACAGCAGAAGGAGAACACAGTGCTGTATTTAACACAGAAATGTCTGTACTCCATAAGGCAGCACAAGAAACAGCAGAAAGAGGAGAACACAGTTGGTGCTGTATTTGAAACAGAAATGTCTGTATCCCCGTTACCCCACAATGTAGCACAAGAAACAGCAGAAAGAGAACACAGTTGGTGTTGTATTTAACACAGAAATGTCTATTCCACAGGTCTGTTTGTCAGATAACCCCAGCAAGCCATGCTTTGTGTTATTCTTCAAAGGGGTTCGAATTATGCTGGACTGTGGGCTGGACATCAAGCAGATCCTACACTTTGTGCCTCTGCTGGTGGTTCCTGGGTAAGTTTGTCATTTGTTGGCACTTTTTGAGTCCCAGTATTTGTTTCTAACTCCTAGGTAGGTCTTTCATTCCATCCATCCATCATGTGCCATGCCGGTAAGCGTGGGCGGTCATGTTCTGCCATCTCACGCGATCACCAGAGTCGTGGATCAGCTCTGTGTTTCTGTCTCGACCATGCCACGAGACCAAGCCATCCAGATATTTGCTTCTAGGTCTTCCTCTTGGTCTGTTCCCTTTGATCTTACCAGTTGTCACCAAGTTCTCCAATTCATTTCTTCTCATAACATGCCCAAAAAATTTTGACTGTCTGCGTCTAATATCTCTAATCAGTTTACGATCTTCATTTGTTTCTTGAAGGATTTGTTTATTGGTCTTTCTGGCTGGTCTTTCATTACAGGGTAACAGATTGCAGTTCCAGTATTTATGTAGTTCCTGTATGGTTTTAGTTTCTGTGTACATTTGTTATTCCTGGGTAAGTTTGTCATTTGTGTGTAAATTTTGAGTTCCAGCATTTGTTTGTTATTCCTAAATGGGTTTATCATTATAAGGTAAAAGTTTGTAGTTTCAGCATACATTTGTAAATCCTAGGCAAGCTTTTAGCTGTAAGGTAAGTTTGTAGTGTTTGGGTAAGTTCTTAGTTGCAGGACAAGTTGTGGTTTGACTATGTTTGTAGTTCCTGGATAAGCTTGTAGTTCCTGAGTATGTTTGTAGTTCCAATAATTATGTAACTCCTATATGCTTTTAGTTTCTGGATAAGTTTTTTTGTCCTGGATTTGTTTGTAGTTTCTGGGTAAGTTTGCAGTTTCAGGATAAGTTTTTTGGTCCTGGATACGTTTGTAGTTTCTGGGTAAGGTTTTTTTTCCTGGGTAAATTTGTAGTTTCTGGGTAGGTCTGTAGTTTCTGGGTTGGTTTGTTATTCCCAGGAAAATTTGTAGTTCCATTGTAATGCAGGTTTCTGTCAAGACAGTGGAATGGGTTCAATCCACAATGGTGAAGGTATTCATTTTTCAATATGGCATGTGAGGGAGAAGTAACAGATATGTTTATAAGAGCCGGAGTATGGCAGCGGTGCCTTTTGTCATATTTATTATTCTTACTAGAGAGTCTCCATGGGGAAGTGGTTATGTCCATGCCTCGCATTCCAAAGGTTGTGGGTTCGTTTCTGTTCTGTGTCGTTAATTCATGAGTGCAGTTTTCTCGGCGACTCCTGGGGGTCGCCGCTGGAGCTAGAGAGTTCATGCTTTGTGCGACACTTTTGGCAGGCCTCCCCGCAGGAAGAGACTAAGCCATATGGGATCAAACCCAGTGCAATGAAGTCAACCCTCTTGCCTTTTGAAACCCCTTTAAAAAAAAAATTATTCTTACTGATTGTAGACTGGAATATGAAGACGACAGTAACTAATGCCAAAGAAGAAAGTGGATTCTGCCAGTGCAGTTTGGTTGTCTGGATTACACATGAAATCAGATGTAACATCAATTAAACATTCTTGATGGGAGGAAGTTATGTGCAGACATTCTTAGGGGAAAGACAACAATAATGAGAATAAATCAAGCAAATGATAACCTGATTTTCTGTGGTGAAATCTCACTTCAAGAGATGGACTCTATTTCGGTACCTGTGTCGACAAAGATGAACAGATAGAAATATTACAATAAGTATATAATAGACAAGAGGAGGTTCCACAGCACTAGGAGAATTGTGGAAGTGATAACAAATTTAACTTAGTTCCAACAGTATTTTTAACTGTAACATTAAATCAGTACTATGGCTAAGAGGTTACAGAAGCAGTTCGTAATCCCAAATACCATAATCAAAACACAGCTGTGGGCGATTTGGCAGCAGACTGCCTTTAATTGGTTTACATGCAGTGGTGTGAGTGTCAGTCATTCAGAAAGCATTGGCAAACTCTTGAACATAAACTTGCTAAAAAATCACAGACATAAAAATTCCTGGAGTTGACTGCAACGTTCTGTAATGGATATGCACCTAACTTATTTTATGTGGAGCAGAAATATGGAAAATGAGTTACTAATAAACTACAAGCAAAGATTAACTGATGCCTACGTAGAACTAAAATGGTGGGAGAGAACCATTAATGCAGAGTTCAGGGAGAGAACTAGACAGATTACAACGAACCAAGAGGTAAGGGAAAGACGCTGGCACTGGGTAGGACACACTGAGAAAACATAATAATAGTTTAATTAGAAAGTCCTCCCTGTGGAACCCACAGAGTAAATTAAGTAGGTGGAGAACCTAAAACACAGGGAGAAAACATTATGTACAAAGTCTACAAAATTAATTTTGCTTGTGGATGAACTTTCTCTATTTCCAATGCCCCTCGCATCAGGCAACCCCACTCCAACTTCTGCAGTACTTGTAATTTATGTCCCCAGGTCAAGGACAAGAAGTCAACATGTTAGTCCAACTGACCGGCATAGGGATTGAACCCACTACCTCATCATCAGCACACCGGAAATTTAACAGCGATTCTCTTGTCTGTCTGACACGCTGACCTCCAGTACAAAATGTAATAATATGGGGGAAACATGGATAGAACGGCAAGATGTTGCTAAATGATAGGACAACCTGGCATGAGTTGGTTTAAGACCTATGCTCCAGTAGGGGATACAGGGCAGAAGTGGTAAAGAATATAAGCCGGCTCCGTGGCGAAGGGGTTACGGACACAATTCGTAATCCTGCATATCACATTCAGAACACAGCTGCACGCAATTTGGCAGCAGACCTTGCATTGGTTTTCATTCAATTTGGCAGGAACACAGAGATGTTTCCAAGGCACCAGGGCCAGGTTCTATACTGGCCAAGACCAACTAACACGTCCTAGTCGTGCGTCCTGGGCAACAGGTCCCTTCGGGGTCCTGGCTAACGTAGTAGGATTGCTGATTCTTCCGAAGTCGGAGAGTATCTGCCTGCACGGTGAAGAACCACCAGTCTGCACACCAATAAGCCAGACATGGGACAATGGAAACTCACGCAAACCTCAGTCCAGTATGACATCACACTGATGTTGGACAACAGGATGTCTTCATTCAACATACAGGACTTTACGCTGGAGTTCACAGCCAGCGAATGCAAGCAAGCATTCAATTTGGTTTTAGTCCCGGTCATTCAGAGAGCAATGGCAAACTACTAAACGTAAACATGCCAAGAAATCACAAAGCCCAAAAATTACTGGGGTTGCCTGCGACGTCTTGTAAGTGGTATGCAACTAACATTTTTAAGTACTTATGACCACCTAGTATAGCTGTTTTATATTGACTTATTCTCTTCTGCCAGGTTCCAAGTGTCCAAGGCACGTCCGTGGAGCCAAGGTGGAGACAAAAGGACCCGGGTGCCTGATGATGTGGTAAAAGAGTAGTTAATTTCACCATTATATTTCATGCTTTCATTGGGGTGGAGTCTTTTGATGATGAAATACCTAACACTCATGGAGGAAGTATTACCAGCCTAGGCTAAATCCCATTCAGTCTGCAAATGTGATGCTGAATCTTCACCTGGTCACTTTCTGATGTACCTCTCTGTCAGGGGTCTCAATGTCATTATCAAGTTGCTCTTCTAGGAGTCAAGATCCTCCGAATTGTTCGGAGCTTACCACACTCGTTTATATAATGTTCCAGGGGTTTTGGGATCGATGAAATTTCTGCCCATAGCCGTATGGGCCTCTGCTTCTTCCTTCTCATTCTGAAGTTACTGACCGTATCACAACAGGCTCTACTGATGCATCTTATGAAAGTACTGCACAGAATGGCAAAGTTTTGTAAATTATGTCGTTCTTACTTCTCAACTCTTACAGACTCAGGAAAGTTATTTTTGTTTGTTTTCTTCTGTTTTGTTAGCTCGTTTTGAACTCAAGCATAGTCCATACATATGCTACTACTTCTAGTGCGTTGGACTGATTTTTGCGTGTGGATTAGCTTTCTCTATTACCAGTGTTCCTCGCCATCAGGTGAACCCACTACGACTTTAGAGGTACTTGTAATTTATGCGCCCCCCCCCCCCCCCCCCCAAGTCAGGGACAAGAAATTTTAGTCCAACTGAATGGTGCAGGGGTTGATTCTGCTACCTTGGCATCAGCACACCGGATGTTTATAAACAAGCGCTGTTATCCATTTGGCCTTGCTGACCTCCTCACAGTGTTATGTAACTAAAACATTCTCATATAATATAACAATCAGTTCTAGTGCTGGTCTTGTATACCCCAACAGTTTTCTGAGCCTCACCTTAGAGAAGGGAAGGCAAATTCAACAACTCAGTCCCTGACAATTTTGCCAAGGCTGTGGCCTTACAGCATACCCTTTGCAATTTCCAACTGCTCTGGGATTTTGCTGTTGTGACACCTGCACACACCAACCTGTAAGTCATGTCTATCTGAGATAGCCAGTGTCTTGCTTAACTACCCAAGAGATCAGAAGAAAGTGTGATATCACGGGAAAGCAATAGCAAATGAAAGAAGAAGAATGATCTTCCTACCAACTCTATGTCAATGCCAATAATTCTCAGCCCAATAGTGGGAGCAGGGCAGACAACTTCTAAGTTTCTGACCTAGTTTCATTTTGGGACAAGTTTCTTGGTTTGTTTTTTGCTGTTTTGTTTTCTGTAAAGGACATACAACTAACCAACCATATACTCAGTAAGCCTCATGGCGTGTAAAAGGGTTCTTTACTTTGCTTATACTACAATATGTCAAACTCATGTGGATTTCGCATGGCTGTGGTAGTGTTATAGAATTATCATCCCTGTTTAATCCCAGTGTGTGAGTTTCTGTTGCTGCTATATTCCACTAGGTACAAGAACTGAAAGACTGTGGAGGAAGACTCCTAGTAGATGGAGCCCCAGAGTTTGCAATACCAGAGGTATGTATTTACAATTGTTTAGCAAATCACCCTGGGCCTTTAAGAGAAGCCAGTGAAAGAACAAACTTTATTTTCAAAGGGTTAAGAATAGAGCATGCTCACTCTAATTCTGCCCTTTTTATCTCTCTCTCATACATTATTTCATCCATACATCAGTTATGAGGCCAGCCAAGAACAACAACACCAGTATCAATATATGCATTATAAAGGCATGAATCACTAAAAAAGGAGAATGGGGCCTGTTGGCGCTCCTTCTCACGAAGGAAACCATGTACCTCCTGAAAGATGGAGGCATGGGCCAGCTCGCGGATCTCCTTGAAAAGGAGTCCACGGAACCACGGGCTTGACTTCTGTATAACTATAGGAGGCTATCGTGCACTTGTCGAGGAGCCAAGACAACTTGCACTCTTCTTGATGAACTGGGACTCAGTCTCTCTAAGTCAGGGTCATTTGAGGTGTCGAGATGGTAAGCTTCACAAGAAAAAATATGAGTAACAAAATGGACGTTGTGACCAAAGCCTTCATCAGCACAGAAACAATAAACATATACCGATAACTACAAATTTAAACCAGTACATGAAAATATAAAAAACACTGCATGAAAATATAAATGTCATAAAAGCGTGGAAAATGTATAATAATTATTACTACATGACTGACTAATACCTTAAATCTTGTAAAAAGGGTTCTTTACTTTTTATGCTTACATGTTCACAAGGCAGAGTTCTTCTTCACACAGAGGAATTGCTGCCAAATTCAATAGAAAATATCCTGATAAGCAAGCTATAACATGCACCACTTTTGGAAATAAGAACCATTGCTGCAAAAAAGACATTCTCTCTGTATGTAACAACATTGGTCGTGACCGTTTTGAAATGTTAAATATGAAAATCCATCCATCCATCATGTGCCATGCCGGTAAGCGTGGGCGGTCATGTTCTGCCATCTCACGCGATCACCAGAGTCGTGGATCAGCTCTGTGTTTTTGTCTCGACCATGCCACGAGGCCAAGCCATCCAGGTATTTGCTTCTAGGTCTTCCTCTTGGTCTGTTCCCTTTGATCTTACCAGTTGTCACCAAATTCTCCAATTCATTTCTTCTCATAACATGCCCAACAAATTTTGACTGTCTGCGTCTAATATCTCTAATCAGTTTACGATCTTCGTTTGTTTCTTGAAGGACCTGTTCATTGGTCTTTCTGGCTGTCCATGGTATTCTTTGCATTTTCCTCAGAAACCACATTTCTACAGCCATCAGATGTTTTTCAGCTTGACTGCTCATTGTCCAAGCTTCACATCCATATAAAAGTACAGGTTCTATGTAGCACCTCAACACTTTTTCTCGTTTCAATTGACATCCTTTTATTGGTCAGTATGTTTTTCATCTTGCTAAAGGCGACCCTAGACATGGTGATTCTTGTTCTAATCTCTTCAAGGCATCTCCCATCAGATGTTATTACTGTTCCGAGATAATTGTACCTATTCACTTGTTGAAGAATATTCCCATTTACTTGTATATTACATTGTGGTATTTCGTTCTTCCTAGTGACGACCATAATCTGTGTCTTTTTACAATTTAATTCTAACCCTCCTTGTTCACTGTGTATAACAACTGCATCTACTAAATGTTGCAGGTCCTGTTCATTGTCTGCAATCAAGACTGTATCGTCTGCATATCTAATGTTATTGATGCATCGCCCCCCAATGTTGATTCCTTCCATATCTTCAATATTTCTGAAAATACTTTCACTGTACAGGGAAAACAGATCTGGAGACATTACACATCCCTGTCTCACACCTCTCTTAATAGGCTGATATTGGCCTACTTCATTATCAACTCTTATGGCAGCTTGTTGTTTCCAATATGTTTTTTACAAGTCTAAGGTCTTTTCCATCAATTTGTAGATCTTCAAGCATCCTTATCATGTCGACATGTCTCACTTTATCGAAAGAATATTAAAATAAATACCCTGAAAATAAGAATGTTTGACACTTCAAAATGTGTCACAACCAACATACAGAAAGAATGTCCTCTTTTGTACACCAGTTATTCTTCCATGCCTTGAGGTGTGTCGGGCACATAGTGCCAGCCCCAGAGCTTTATAGACCAATCAGCACTTGATGGGTCATGTGGTAACATCGTGCCAACCGCCTTTATTTCCCCGGACATTTCCTGGTATCCATTTTAGGCTGCGTTGACCTGAAGACCAGGGCATTTGTACAAATAGCCTTGATGTGAAATCGAACCCATGACCACCACCGGGCAGACAGGCAAGCTTTAGATACATGAAATCTAGTTCAGTTCTTTCATCTGCTGTTAATGTCATCAGCATCATCATAGCTCAGAAATACAGGGTGTTTGTAAAGTCTCACTACACTTTGTATGTAGAACACATTTGAAAAATGAAGTACATGATGTTTATTGTGAAGCAATATGCTGTGAATGGCTGTCGTCTGCTGGAATAATTCTTTGCACTCCAAACAGAAAGGTGTTATCAACGGAAGAAAGAATTCTTCAAATGTTTTCTACATACAAAGTGTAGTGAGGCTTTACAAACACCCTGTAAAATAGAAAATCGGTAATAATTCCAATAAGAAAATGTCCTAGGGACTCAGGCTGTTGGGACACCCTGTATATTGTTTGTTTTCTTCCCTTTCTTGTAAAACATTGCCATGAATGATAAGCATATGATTGTTCATTGTCATTGACAGACTGGCATTATCAACTTGTCCACCCTGGATGCCATCCTCATCTCCAGTTATGGTTGTATGTTGGCATTGCCGTACATCACAGAGTGCACTGGGTTTAGAGGCACAGTTTATATGACAGAGCCTACCTTGCATATCGGCAGGTAAGTGTCTAGCTAACAATGGAGTGAGTGATGCAAGGAACTGGCAGTGTCCATCTTCTTCTGCTGCCGTTTATCTCTCCATGGAGCATGGTCCCTCAACCAATCCACATCAAGTCCTTGTATCCTTGGCTGTCTCCTGCAGTTCCTTCTGTTTTCCCCCATATTATTCATCTCTGTTTCTAATTCTCTATTGTATATATTTTTTTGTGCTCGCTCACTTTAAACTCAAGCGTAGTCCATACACACTAATTCTAGTAGTGATGCACTGAATTTTGCGCATGGATTGGCTTGACCTATTAACAGTGTCCCTTGCCATCAGGCGAAGCCCCTCCGACTTCAGAGGTACTTGTAATTAACATCTGCAAGTCAAGGACGATAGGCCAACATTTTAGTCCAACTGTCCGGTGTAGGGGTTGAGCCCCTTACCTCGGCATCAGCACACCGGATGTTTAAGGACATGCGTTCTTATCCATTCAGCCATCCTGACCTACTAATGTGTATTTGATGTCTTTTATTTCTCTTCTTCAGTGGGTTCCATAGAAAAAACAAACTTGATATTCCAAGGGTCTAAGTTGGGCACCCTGGCTCGTTGCATTAAAAAAAAGTCTTGAAAGCCGAGAGGATCGACTTCATTGCACTGGGGTTTTATCCAATATGGCTCGGTCTATTTCTGCAGGGTGGCCTGGCGAAAACGTCGCACAAAGCACAAACTCCATAGCTCCAGTGATGACCCCCATGAGTCTGAGAAAAATGGACTTGTGAAATGAAAGACATAGCCCAGAATCGAGCCCACAACCTTCGGAATGCGAGGCAGATGGCTTAACCACTATGCCACGCCGCGTTACAATTGGTGTTTCTAGCCACTTACCTTCACATATGCACATTGATGATTCTGTCATACCCCTGCTGGTCAGTACAGGCACCAGTTAAGGAATGTTTGTGGTTTATTGGTCACACTTAAAATCATTCTTCATGTTTCTGATCCATACAGCAGTACTCATTTGATGTTAGAGTTAAATATTCTCAGTTTGAACACAGAAGCCACTAACAATATATTGCACTATTTTTTGGCTGGCATATATTGCATTGTATTGTGTTTGGCTTCTTTCTGTGTTTAGTTCAGTTTAGTTGGATGGATCAACATCACGGCACACGGGTGTAACCTATAAGTGCTCCGATCTACTAACTCAAGCCTGAGTCTGGAGAATCTCAGCTCAGTGCATGAACTCCGTAGCACCGGCGAGGATCCTGAAATACTTTGGGTAGATTTTTAACTCAAAATTTTGCCCGGGCAGCGCCGTTAGGCTAATCTTTTTTTATTTCCAACTGCCAAGGGATTTTTTGCGTGCGCAACAATACACATGGGTGTCCAATCTCACTACCCAGAGACCAGGGGAAATTTTGTTACTAGAAGTCCACGTGAAAAAATCCTGGCCCTCACCTGGGCTTGAACCCGGGACCTCCAGCACTCGAGGCGGACACAATACCACGAGACCACTCAGCCCCCAAAGAAGGATAACATTTGTATAGACTGGTTTACTGTAAGGATGACATCTGAGTAAATTTCCAATAAGGCAGCCTATACAAATTTTATCCTTCCTTAAGGCAGTCTATACAAATTTCATCCTGCCTTTCATGCTTCTGTGTTTAAATTCACTAAAGGAATACATTGTTTTGAATTATCAGTTTGGTTCGAGATTTAATTTCTGTCACTTCCAAACATATTCAAGTGCTGCGAAGATTGCCAGGCCCATAGTTATCAAACAGGGGGACCCTGATCCCATTTCAATAGCATATGGCGCAAGCTTCAGTAAATTGAAGCATGCATTGTTTATTTGTGTAATGCATCATGCAGAACGCATTGTCTCTGTTAACCACATGACCTGAGCTCAACAGGTGGTGTACAGTAGTTTTATGACTCGTCTGCTATTAGGATTCTAGAATATTCCTGGACTGTTTTCTACCCATGTTGGTATGTAGTGTTTATCTATGCAGGATCCTTGGCAGCCACATTGAAATTGATAGACACAGTTTGATTTGTCGTACAGTGACCATTTCTTTCATTGGTGAAGTTACCTGGTGAGCTCTGGCAACATGGTCAACGCAGACAACGTATTTTACTTGTATTACGTAGACAATAAATGCATGTTTAAATTTGCTGAAGTTGCAGCCATACACTATAGAAAGCCACCACTGTGTAAGCGGAAAGAGTTGATAATGAATCTACCAAGTAAATCTACCTTTTGTAACATGTGCATGTGCAATTGGGTACTATCAGTGACAGTGTGTGTTACATATTTCAGCAGAAAATAAATTCACAAATTCACTTCATTTAATTCTGTAATATGCACCTCACAGCGTTTTTAAGATCCTTAAGAAGATAGGATGTCTACCCACCCTGCTAAGTCTTGTGAAATCATTTCACAAAAATATGCAGGGGACCATTTTATTTGACGGCTCAACATCCCAGTCATTCAGCATCAGCAGTGGAGTAAAGCAGGGCTGAGTGCTTGCTCCTTCACTTTTTGATATCTTCTTCGCCGTTCTCTTAAGGCAGGTATTTGGGACTGCCACTGAAGGCATATACCTCCATACAAGATCTGACGGCAAACGTTTTAACCCATCAAGACTCAAGGCAAAGACCAAAATAAGATCAAGATGCATAAGAGAACTACTTTTTGCAGACAATGCAGCACTGACCACTCATGCAGAAGAAAGTCTCCAACGGCTCATAGATTGCTTTGCTGCTGCCTGCAAAGACTTGGACCCACCATCGGCCTAAATAAAACACAGGTGATGGAACAAGATGCTGGTGCGCCTCCATCAATCCAAATTTCTAATTAAGAACTGAAGGTTGTCCATGAGTTTGCGTATTTGGGGTCGATAATATCAGATAATCTTTCCCTAGAGACATAAATTGACAGACGATTTGGAAAGGCAGCCACAACACTTTCCAGGCTAACTAAAATAGTTTGGGAGAATAATAGACTAACAGAGCGTACAAAAGTTCATGTATATAAAGCTTGTGTTGTTAGCACACTACTCTGTGGGTCTGAATCCTGGACATTGTACTCAAGACAGGACAGAAAGTTGAATTCCTTCCATATGAGATGTCTGAGACGTATCCTGGGCATAACATGGAAAGACCACATAACAAACGTGCTTGAAAGAGCAGATATTACCACACTGCACTCCCTCCTCAAGCAGAGATGCCTCCAGTGGCTGGGCCATGTATCTCAAATGGAGGATGAACGTATTCCCAAGGATCTCCTTTACGGAGAACTAGCCACAGGAAAGAGGCCAACCGGAAGACCCCAAATGCGAAATAGGGATGTTTGTAAACAAGATATGAAAACCCTTGGAATAGATCCAGACACGTAGGAAAGAGTTGCAACAGACAGATGTTCCCGGAGAAGAGAAGTACGAAACGGACTGGTGCTTTTTGAGCGCAATCTGATCCAACAAACTGAGGATAGGTGGCACAGGCATAAAACGCAGTCACTTACTGCGGGACTTGCCTCGTCTTACAGATGTGGAAACTGTGACAGGGATTGTCACTCTCGAATTGGACTATACAGTCACCAGCGGTGCTGCCAGGCACCTCCCAAGCGGCACAACTCTATAGTCCTTCAGGACTGAAAGAGACCTACTACTACTACTATGCACCTGACGACATAAAGCAAAATATACCAGACAATAAATTGTGCAATGGGCTGTATGTGTTTTCTTTGGTCAGATATGAGGAAAATATGTAATATTTGTGAGGTTCAGTCTTGAAAAAGAATCAGTAGTTTTTGTAGCTCCTTAACATGAAAGTATTATCAGTGTTTGGTAAGGTTAATTATTTTGGGAAAAGATGGTTACATTTTTAGTTTGATTGTTTTGTGTGGTTGTCCTTTGTTTGGGAAAAAATGTTGATGGTTTCTTTTTTGTTTTGTATTAGCTCGCTTTGAACATAAGTATAGTCCATACATGTGCTACAACTTCTAGTGCACTAGACTGATTTTATGTGTGGATTAGATTTCCCTATTTCCAGTGTCCCTCGCCATCAGGCGAACCCACCCTGACTTCTGGGGTACTTGTAATTTACGTCCCCAATTTAAAAGGGTTGAACCCGCTACCTTGGCATCAGCACACTGGAAGTTTAAAAACGAGCTCTCTTATTCATTCAACCATGCTGACCTCCATGTTGATGGTTATTAATAAAGTTAATTTATTTGTAATGAAACATTTGAAGTTGATGTTTTTAATGAAACATGTGAAGTTGATTTTTTAATGACACATTTGAAGTTGATTGTTTTAATGAAACATTTGCAGTTGATTTTTTTAATGAAACATTTGAAGTTGATTGTTTTAATGAAACATTTGCAGTTGATTTTTTTAATGACACATTTGAAGTTGATTGTTTTAATGAAACATTTGCAGTTGATTTTTTTAATGAAGCATTTGCTTGCTTGCTTGCTTGTGTTCGTTGGCTTGAGCTCCAACGCGAAGTCCTGTATATCGGATGAAGGCATCCTGTTGTCCAACATCAGTGTGATGTCATACAGGACCTGAGGTTTGCGTGAGTATCCGTTGTCCCATGTCTGGCTTATTGGTGTGCAGACTGGTGGTTCCTCGCCGTACAGGCAGACACTCTCCGACTTCGGAGGAATCGGTGATCCTATTGACTTTAGCCAGGAACCCGAAGGGACCTGTTGCCCAGGACGCGTCAATAGGTCTTGGCCAGTATATAACCCGGCCCTGGTGCCTTGGAAACACCTCTGCGTCCCAATGAAGCATTTGAAGTTGATTGTTTTAATGAAACATTTGAAGTTGAATTTTAAATTAACATTTTAAGGAATTTTGTCAGATATTTTAAAGTTCACTCATTGACGTAATTTATGACGCTTCTACACTTTCTTGTGGTGACAGGCAGTATATGGAGGAGATGGTGAAATATGTGGAGAGAAATCCCAAGTCTTTTGTGGCTTCCCATTGGAAACAAGAAAACATACTCAAGTAGGTAACGATAACATGTATATGTTTACTATATGTAGACATTTATTGTCTTTTATGGGAGGTATTATAATATGATTTCTAGTGTGTGAATGTTTGTGCGTGTGTGAGAAAGAGGACTAGTGTGAGTGGATGTTGCTGTTGTTTTGTCAAACCTTTGGAAGACTGAATTTTAACTGTTAGGTCTTATGTGATGTGTAACCAGTAGAGGCCGAGATGAATCATTTCTAATATTTCAGCTCTTTGGATGAGAACATCCGCATAAAATGGGTCTAGTTATCTGGGTCAGTATATGTGTAATACTAATCACATCAATCATGAAAGATATGTTCCTGATATCATATTCAAGGTCCAAATGGCACATAATAGCTATTACTAATACTATGAGAGCCGGCTTCCTGGCTTAGAGGTTACGACTTTTCTCCGTAATCTCGTATACTCTCGTGGTTAACGTGATGACGGTGAGAATCAGCGGTGGTTCGAATCGCATCGGTGACCTACGGGGTATGTGAGCCGGCCGCTCAGAAAGCAATGGCAAACTACTGAGCGCAATCTTGCCAAGAAATCAACATACAGCTGAAAGATGCTGGTGTTGACAGCGATGTCCTGTAAAGGATATGCCAAAAAAAAAAAAAAAAAAAAAATACTATGAGGGTAAGTTAATAAGTAAGTCACAAATGGCTGTAGAAAAATAACTAAATATGATAACAACTTGAAACCAGTTTATTTTTATACATACATTATCCCTTTATTTCTCAACATAATTTCCACCAATATTGATGCACTTATCCCATCGAATTATCAGTCCTCCCAAACCGGCTGCATAAAATTGTGTGCCTTGTTTTCATTTACATGCCATCACACAGAACTGTGTGACTTACTTATTCGTAATATTATTATTCATGACTTATACTCGTAACATTTTCTACCCAACTATGCACCGCTTTGCGGGAAATTGCTAGGGACTAAGTCCACTGAAAACCCACCATGCGGGAGACATTTCGCGAATGATGCCGAAGTTGAATGTGAAGTGAAAACGTGGTTTAGAAAATAGGGCATGCAGTTCTACGCAGTTGGTTTGGGAGGACTGATAAAACGATGGGATAAGTGCATCAATGTTGGTGGAAATTTTGTTGAGAAATAAAGGGACAATGTATGTATAAAAATAAACAGGTTTCAAGTTGTTATCATAGTTAGTTATTTTTCTACAGCCATTTGTGACTTATTTATTAACTTACCCTCGTACATGTCAGCTGAAAAACGTGATGACAAATGAAAAACTGGAGCAAGAGAAGGACAAAGATAAATACCCAGATTGCTTGGTCAGGTAGTATGGTTGGGACAAGAACACAGACATGATGCAAGACTTTGGTGATCGTCCATGACTGTTAGCATGGTGATGATTATTTCTGCTGCTGCTGTTGCTACTACTAATATATGTATTTGTGTATGTGTGAAAATTGTATGTTAACTGACAAACTTAATAAAAACAGAGCAAGGGGAAGACGCAGAGAGAAATGCCAAGATGGTTTGGCCAAATAGCACAAATGGAGCATAGACACAGACCTGGTCTAAGACACTGCTGATTGTATGAGATGACAAACTATACTTATCCATGCATATCGACATGGGACATTATGATGATTCTGTTAATTTTATCATTTTGTGTCGACAATATACAGAAACTTACCCGCTTCACTAAGGCATGGCATAAAACATGGGCGAAGTGGTCAGGCCGTCTGCCTCGGGCTCCGAAGGTTGTGGGTTCTATTCCGGGCTGCGTCCTTCAGTTCACAAGTGCATTTATTCGGAGAAACCTGAGGGTCATCGTTGGAGCTATGGAGTTTGTGCTTTGTGCGACACTTTCCATGCTGCGGAAAGAGACTGAACCATATGGGATAAAACCCCGGTATAATGAAGTCGACCTTGTCGACTTTTAAGTGACTTTTTTATAAAACATGATGATGATTCCGTTAATGTTTTAATTCTGTGTCAACAATTTACATAAACTTACCCGCGCCACTAACACACGGCATGCGACATGATGACAATTCTGTTAATGTTATCATTGTGTGCCAACAATTTACATAAACCTACTCACTCCACTAACACAAGGCATGTGACATGATGACAATTCTGTTAATGTTATCATTGTGTGCCAACAATTGACATAAACTTACCCACTTCACTAAGACATGACTTGGGGCATGATGATAATTTTGTTCATGTTATCATTTTGTGTTGACAATTTACAGAAACCTACCCGCTCCACTAAGAGATGCCATCAACCCACGACAGTGGAGAAAGCTGTACACGCTACATGATGTCAACTCCGCTCTGTCCAAAGTCCAGCTTGTGGGGTTCAGTGAGAAAGTGGTAGGTGGGGCTATCTGCTCTTCATATCCTTTCTGTGCCAGTATTTTTCTGTTGCCTCCTATAGTGTTTTTATTTTCCATTTATGGGTTTTATTTGCTTTTGTTTTTCTGGTTTATTGTTTTGTCTCATGTGGTTTTTGTAGCGTTACTATTTTTTTTTTCTTCCGTAGTGTTTTGTCATTTTAAGTTTGGTGTGGCCTTTCAAGGCATTGGTCCAGGTTCAGTCCATAGACATTTCAGGATTACTTTCAACCCGCACGGATTGACCCAGCCTTGCAAAATTGGTACCAGATAGTTTTCAGAATTTTCTGGAAATTGTTTGGGAGGGCAAGGGTGGAAACTGATCAGGCCATCACATTTTGCCATGGCCTGGAATATGTGAAGGCATCACACTTCACATCCCAACAACAGAATCTGCCATGGGCCTGCCTTTAGGTTTGACACTGCTGTGTGCTGGGAATACAGATGTTTGCCTTTGTACAGGATGTTCTAGTAAACAATTATTGTGAGATGTTTGTCTGTCATTGTACAGGATATTTTGGTAAACAATTATCTAGAGACATTTGTCGGTCTTTATACAGGATATTTTTGGAGCCCTGACTGTCACCCCAGCCAGTTCTGGTTGCTGCATTGGTAGTTGCAACTGGGTTATTCAGTCAAAGTATGAAAAGGTAAGTTTACTTCTTTTCTTCTTTCTTTCTTTGTTAATCACATTGTTTTTTCTGGGAGCCTCAGAATTGCTGTTGCTAGCACGTTCACCTGCCAGCCCTGTGGTCATGTGGTCGAATCCCCACTGAGTTCAGGATTATGTTTTAATTTACCTGGGCCTCAGGTTGGCCCAGCCTAAGATGGGGACCCAGAAATGTTCTAGGAAATAAAAGACGTCGGCCTGATGACCGCATCATCCATTGAGTGCCGGTAGGTCTATAGTCTGTACAATTATGTGGCTAACACCATATACCCAATAGACTTTGAAGTGTGATGGGTTTTTACCTTTTTTTTTACTTATGTTCAGAAGAAAACTAATATTTTTTTTGTTTGGTGGTGAATATATTCTGAAAAAGTAAAGAACAAATGTATCATTTTTCAGTGTAGTCATAGCAGCATTCAGTGCAAGCCCTCCAGCGACGATAAAGTGCTTGGATACCTGACGAAAAAAATCCTTTTTGTTGCTTGTGTAACCACTCATGCAACACTTGCTGTATCTCTTCACAGAAGTCACGTCCTTCTGAAACTTCCTACTCCACTCATACACTTGCTGGACTTACAGGCATGCATCACCATACTGGACCTTCATTCACCGATAAATTTCTATAGGTTTCACCCCTTCAATGATTTTAAAAAAAAAAACGGATTACAGAATGCTGTCCCTCTTTGGTGCATGTCAAAAGTGGGGCAGCCATATTTAAACTGTCCGTATCATGTCACTGTATACATCTGTACCATGATGTCACGATCTTAACACGACATCATTAACAATAATATTCACGGGTTACAAGACAATGGCATGGATATTGTAATTTCTATCACACTTTTAAAGTTTTCATTTGAAGCCCCCTCATAATTTTAAGTCACTGTTCGGGTAGGCTGTTGCACTAATCACTTCAACACCACAGCTGCCCATTTGTGCATGTGCGTGTGTGTCTGTTTGCCTGCATGTTTATGTGTGTTTGGATGTCTGTACATTTGTATTGTTTAGTATGTTTATATGTTTATAAATGCAGCGCTGGCACTGTGGCAAAGGGGTTGCGAATGCAATTCACAATCCCACATACTGCAGGTGATTTGAAAGCAGACTGCCTTGCATGGTTTTCATACAGTGGTTTGAGTGCCAGTCGTTTGGAAAGTGATGGCAAACTACTGAATGTAAACTTGCTGAAAAAATCACAACAGCTGAACAAATGCTGGGGTTGATTGTGACATCCTGTATAGGATATGCAACAAACTTTTAAAATGTGTTTTTTATATGTTTGTGTATATACATGTATGTGTGCGCAGGTTTGTGCTGGTAATGTAGAAGACTGCAAGGTTTTACTTCCTACTCAACCTTTAGTTACAATAAATATGGTAAAAACAGAATGGGATTAGATGTAACTTAACCAAACCATGGGACCGAACATGTCTATTGTTTGATCTCTGCATTTGACCCATAAGATTGTGTTACTGCTTGCATTTAAACAGGTTGTATTTTGTGTTTATGTCTCTAGATTTGTTACGTAGCAGGGACATCCACGCTGACAACACATCCCAGGGTAAGTGGCCGTTCTTCTCATTCATATTTACTTATATGTGCTTGTGAAATTGTAGCATGTATACTGTGTGGTTCTGCTTGGGCAAACAATATTTATTCCTAAGCCTAGAATACAACTCCTGGCACAGGATCCCACAGTTGCAACAAATAATAATTATCATGTGCCACTAGGTGTGGGTATAGTCCTGTTTAACCATCTCACATGATTACTCATCTTGGATTAGGTATGTGTTCTTGTCCCAATTATTTCATGTGGCCAAGCCACCCAGGCATTTATGTCTTTCTCTTCCCCTTGCTACTTTACCTTGAGTTTTCCAGTTATCACAACATTTTCAAGTTCATTTCTCCTCAAAACCTCAGAAGTCGGAGTGGGTTTGCCTGAAGGTGAGGGACACTGGTATTAAGGAAAGCTAATCCACACGCATAAATCAGTCCAGTGCTATTAGAAGTAGTAGCAAATGTGTGTGGAACTATGCTTGAGTTCAAACAAGCAAACGCAAACCCCACCCCCCCCCCCCCCTCCCCACACAAACACACACTCACCCCCTACACACGCACGCACACACGCGCATTCACGCGCGTGTACACACACAACAACAACTGACTGCTTTACTTCCTGTTTGTGTGCATGCTTCTGCTCTAGTGTGAATTTTTCTCTTTTTAAAAACAAATTGTGTTACTTTCCTCTTCGTTACCGTTATGTTTCCGTCCCCTTCTGGGTCTAGCCCTCTTCTTCCTTTTCCTTCTCCCCTCTCCCCTACCTCTTCTCTTTTGCTTCATATTCTCCCCGCTGGCTGTTGTAAAAGGTATCGAGCACATGCATTCCATTGCTTCGGCGATAATTCTGTTATTATCCATAGTTGGTTTGATTTGAAGGCAGGAACTAACCGGTCACCCTAGTAGAGCCTGCCTGCTAGGAAAGGGGCAGGTAATGTCCCTCAGGAGTCAATATGCCTGGCGCTGCCCCACCTGCATACCACACATTCCACGTTCACGACCAGCTTACCCATCGCCATTCAGTCATCGGCATGTCGGTCCACCTTTAACTTGGGGGTTTATAATAAGAATTTTCCATCTTCTAGATGGGCTGCTATAATATCTAACGAACCCCATCTACCCAGGGACAAGACGTTCTGGTGCCTCAACCTTCCTGACGAACACATTAGACAAATGTATACGGGGTACAACAAACAATTAGCACATAATATCTATCAAATATCAAATAGTTTATAATACAATCAATCAATCAATCAAGTGCCGTCTCCGCAATGAAGGTTGGCTGCAATGGATCTCCAACACTGCCTGTCTCTCGCCTTGACTGTACATTCTGTTAGGCTGATGTTTGTCCATTTCTTGATGTTATCCTCCCACTTGTATCGTTGTCTACCTCTTGCTCGCCTGCCCTCAACCTTGCCTTCCAGTATGGTTTTTATAAGAGTATCATGTCTTTTAACGTGGCCAAAATATTTCACTTGTCTCCTCTTTATTTCTTTCATCAACTCTCTCTTCATTCCCAGTTTTTCTAGGACCTCTGCATTTGATTGTTTATGTTTCCATGAAATACGACATATTCGTCTGTATATCAACATCTCCAGGGCTTCTATGCGACTTTCTAGTTGCTTGTTCAATGTTCAGGATTCCGCGCCATACAGTAACGTTGAATATACTTAGCATTTGACAATTCTCAATTTTAATGCGTTATTAATCTCTCTAGATGTTAATACTGATTTCATGCCGTTGAGAGCATTTTTGGCCATTCCTATTCTCTTTTTGATTTCCATTTCACTTCTGCCATCATCTGTTATTATATGTCCAAGATAAGAGAAACTTGTTACTTGTTCTAGTATCTGCCCGTTTACTGTGATGTTCATTGATGACCTTTCCTTTTCACTGCTAATTATCATAGTGTTTGTTTTTTGGATGTTAATATCTAAGCCACATTCTGCACTGTGCCTGTTTACTTCTTCCACTAGGTCTTGCAACTCTTGCTCACTTTCTGCTAGTAACACGGTATCGTCAGCATATCTAAGATTGTTTATGATTCTTCCATTGATGTTGACTCCAGGCATTTCAACTTGTTTAAAAATTCTTTCTGTATATAGGTTGAATTTCACTGTTGAGTCATACTGGGAAAATATTTTGCAAAATTCTAGAAAAAAGATTACTTTAGAACCCCAGCTAAGCAAAACACAGCTTGAATTTAGGAAAAGCAAAGGATGCACAGAGGCCATTTTTGCTCTTAGACAACTTATAGAAAAATCAATTGAATTCAATGAAACACTCTACTTAGCCTTTGTCGACCAAGAAAAGGCATTCGATAGAGTAGATAGAAACAAACTG
This sequence comes from Cepaea hortensis, assembly GCA_963921405.1. NCBI lineage: Eukaryota > Metazoa > Mollusca > Gastropoda > Stylommatophora > Helicidae > Cepaea > Cepaea hortensis. The sequence continues at coordinate 30,303,186 of OY992879.1, read as the reverse complement.
TGGGAAATCCTTAAACAATATGGAGTGAGTACACATCTAACAAACCTATGTAGAAGTTTATACAACAACAGTGAATGCATAGTAAGAGCAACTGGAGGACACTCAGAACCCTTCACCATAAGATCTGGAGTACGACAAGGTTGTGTCCTGTCCCCTCTTGTTCATAACATATATAGACAACATATGTAAAGAAACCAGCCAAGCAGGGACAGCAAGAATACCGCATGACGAGAACACAGAAGAAGAACCATCTGCAAATCTAACCATTAGAGAACTCCTGTTTGCGGATGACCAAGCACTAATAGCAAAATCAGAAGCTGAATTACAAGACCACATGAATAGTCTAAACGAAATGTGTAGGGAACATAACATGAAATTAGCACAAGCAAAACAGAGGTAATGACTAAAAAGAAGAACAAACAACAACAATTCACCTAAACGAACATCCCTTGAAACAAGTAAAGAGCTTCAAGTACCTAGGAAGTATAATATCATCAAATAGCAGATCAGAAGACGAGATCGAAAATAGGTGCAATAAGGCAAATCAACTCATTGGACAAATTTCACCAATACTAAAGAACAAACATGTATCAATAACTACTAAGAAAGCACTTTACAATACAATCTTCCTGCCAACTCTATGCTACCAATGCCAAACCTGGACAATGACAGAAAAAGAGAAAAGAAAAATCACAACAACAGAAATGAGGTTCCTGAGAAGAATACTCAACGTATCAAGAAGAGATAAGATCAGAAATGAAGAAATCAGGACTAAAGTGGGGGTTAAAGCAGCACTAGATTTTATCAGAAAGCAGCAAGTCAAATGGTTTGGCCATGCAAGTAGGTTACCAGTCAACAGCATACCACAACAAGCAATGATGTACAGACCAGATGGAATCAGAGGAAGAGGCCGACCACGTAAACGTTGGACGGAGGGAATAGCAGAGTCCATGGGAATATCGATATATGAAGCCCATAATCGGGCACTCTCACGAAGTTTATACTTCACCTCGACACTGCAAGGTACAAGAGGAACATGATGAGATGAGATGAGATTAGTATAGGTTGAAGAGGCTTGGGGACAGTATACATCCCTGCCGTACTCCTCTTTTTATCTCTATAGGTGACGAATAGTTATTACCGCATCTAATGGACGCCACTTGTTCCCCAGTACAAGTTACTAATAAGTTTGATGTCCTTTCCATCTACTCCTATATCTTGAAGGCATGTAATTAGTCGTTCATGTTGTACTCTATCAAAAGCTTTCTTGTAGTCTATAAAACAAACATATATTCTTTTTTGAACTTCTATATTGTTGAATTACCTTTGCTGTCTTTGGGATATTACATGGTGAGGTCCCAATCTCTTCCACGATGGCCAGCCATGTTCACTATTGTGTCCTGAACACACCTCATGTGTGCCACACACTCTGCTGTTTCGCTTTCGAGGCCGTTGATCTATTTAGATTCATCCGCCTTCTACACTGTCCCAGTCTTTGTGTACTAGGGATGCACATTCCCTTAGTAGGATATTTCCCCTACTTCACTCATTTAGTTTAGCCAGTCAGCCAAGACTGTTGCCCGTGGTGTGGCCACTGCCATACACAAGTGATATTCATGGAGCCATACACGAGCTAGGTAAAGAGATGAGATTCAAATAGGATCCTGGTCTATCTCTTTGAGATATGGCTGCCACTCACCGTGAGGTACTATCCCTCTCTCTTTACCCTGGTTGGTGGACTGGATAGCGGTCGTCCTGCATTCTCATCGAATTGCTCTCCGTCTGGTTGCACGAACCTCAGAGCCACATATTTTAACTCCGGGACTGCCACAGGATCCGCAATCTCACCGGTGCTCTTTAACGTGTATACGAGCAAAATTGCAAACCTAGAAGCACCAGGGGTTGGAAGATACTAACATTTGCAGATGATATTCTTGCATATAGGCAGAGGAGAGATAAGGAGCAAACAGCTCAGATGCTACAGGCGACAGTAGACAACGTGATTGACTGGTGCATTGAAATGGGTGCTGTCATCCACCCGGAAAAGGCAGCTGTGTTGTGGTGCTCTCTGGACAACAGGATTGTGAGAGATGATGCCCCAAGCCTCACGATAGATGGTGGAAGCGTCAACAGAGAGAACAAACAAGTATCTGGGAATCACATTTGACAGGAGCCTGTCCTTCAAGGATCATGTGGAGACGGTTGTGACAAGATCTCAAAAGTGACTCAACGCACTTAAAACTAATGCTGCAATGGACATAGAGCAGAGAATGCTTTTCAGACTATACCAGCACTTGATCCTCTCAGTGATTGATTATGGACTAGAACTGCTCACTGTCTCAAAGAGTCAGCTGGTGAGATTGGAGCACATACAGAACGAGGCTATGCGGGTCATTCTAGGATGCTCAAGAGACACTCCACTGGTGTGTATGTGGTACATCCTTGGTTTGCCGACTGTTGCTGGTAGGCTCAAGTTGATGCAGGCGAAGGCATACCTCAGAGTAGCTGCTGACACAGATCACCCGTTGCATGAGGCGCTGGACATAGTTAAGGGCCAGCGACTGATAAGAGGGAAATCATGGATGGCTCAAGCGGAGGATACGATCAGACAGGTGTGCATCTTGGAGAACATCAGGCAAGGAGAGGAGTGGGTCAGAGTGTCAGCAGAGCAGTCAGACTTGTGCAGAGTTATAATCACATTGAGCCGGGAGTGCAGGGAGTGGCCAGCAGGGGCCACAGAAGTGGAAATCCAGCAACTAATTCAGGATAATGCTCGCCCGGGTGATGTGATTATCTACACAGATGGCTCGGTGTTGAGAGGTAGTAGAAGTGCCTGTGGGTTCTTGGCAAAGGCTAATGGTCGACGTTTATGGGAGCCTGGCAGGAGAGCCTGGCATATGATACCACAACATCTAGCTTAAGAATGGAGGTGGAGGCAGTCAATGCAGCTTTCTGCTGGATGGAGAATACGACACACACACACATCGTGATTGTAACTGACTCAGAAAGCATGCTGAGTAGGGTGAGGACAGGCAAGCTTCATGCAGAATGGCTTGCTTCGCTTTGGAAGTCACGGGTGGCAATCATCGTCTGGATCTTTTCTCCGGGTCATGCTGGTGTGCTGGGGAATGAACAGGCAGACAGATTGGCTGGCTCTGCAAAACTTGGTGGAGTATTGATGCATGATAAGGCAGTCGTGGTTGCGGCCTTGTGGGAGCATGTGTACACTTCAGAGGAGCAAATGGATCACCATGGTCTGGCAAGAATGCGACAGCGAGGAATGACGAGGGGATCTTGCCGATGCTCGACGCTTAGAGGAAAGGTGAGACGCACATATAATCAGATTGCTACTGGTACTATTGGAGTTGGAACTCTTCGCTGGCTTTTGAGGATGGGGATGGAGCGCTTATGGGAATGCCCCGAATGCTGTGATGTCGGTTCCTAAATCAATCAATCAATCTCTTTGCCCTACACCACTTATAATATATAAACCAGAACATTCTATAATATATAAACCACCTATAATACAATACACAGCCAAAATCACTGCACAACCCTGTGTTAGTGCATGGAGAAAGCCCAGATGGTATCTTCTGTGTTTCTTTTCTCTGCCAATAACCGCTACAAACTGTTCCCCATCGTATTTGAACATGTTGAGCAAATGTCCATTCTTAGAGCATATGTGGAAATGTCCTGAGTGCAATGATGTCAGTTCTTAGTTCAACTCAACTCAACTATGTTTACTTATGGTGGTTTATATTGTATTTTACTTTCTCCTTAATGCAGCCAATGGATCAGGCACCACTCAAGAATGCAGACATCTTGATTCTGAGCTGCTTTACACAAACGCCTTTATCATTGCCAGATCCAATGATAGGAGAGTTCTGTGTCAATGCCGGTAAGTTGACAGAATAGTGATTCCGTCACCCCAGTGCCTGAGTTAAGTGTATTGGGTGACACTGTGAGCTGTGAATTTCATGTGGAATACTTTTATTTCTGTCTGCGATGGTTTGTCTTGTGAGCTGCATGTTCAGAAAAATGACGGACAGCCGGTTGGTAAACTAGCTGGTTTTGCCTTATTGCTTGAAGAGATTAGAACAAGAATTACCATTGCGAAGGTAGCCTTTTGCAAGATGAAAAACATACTGACCAACAAAAAGATATCAATTGAAACGAGAAAAAGAGTGTTGAGATGCTACATAGAACCTATACTTTTGTATAGATGTGAAGCGTGGACAATAAGCAGTCAAGCTGAAAAACAGCTAATGGCTGTGGAAATGTGGTTTCTGAGGAAAATGCAAAGAATACCATGGACAGATAGATTAACCAACGAACAAATCCTTCAAGAAACAAATGAAGATCGTAAACTGATTAGAGACATTAGACGTAGACAGTCAAAAAATTTTTGGCCATGTTATGAGAAGAAATGAATTGGAGAACTTGGTGACAACTGGCAAGATCGAAGGGAAGAGACCAAGGGGAAGACCTAGAAGCAAATACCTGGATGGCTTGGCCATGTGGCATGGTCAAGACAGGAACACAGAGCTGATCCATGACTCTGGTGATCGAGTGAGATGGCAGAACATGACCGCCCACGCTTACTGGCATGGCACATGATGGATGAATTTGCCTTATACAATAATGTGTGTGCTGTTTTCTAGTGAATGCCACTTCAACGATGAACTATAATTTTAATGGTGGACTGTCGTGTGTGTGATTCCAGCAGTGGTTTGTTGGGACTGCTGTCTGTTCTGCTTTTCACATGTGACAGTGAGGAGCATTTTGTGTGATATTTACTGGCATAGGAGCAGAGCAGTATGGAGTGACCCTTTGCTGTGGAGTTGGAACCTCAACTAATGACTATAGTTTTAATGTTATACATCAGTTAATATTTTATTTTTGCTTTTTACACCCTTAATCCTGGAGTAGTAGATTGAACATCTAACCTTCTCTGATAAGGACAAAAATCTAGGAGGACCCCTGCGCAGATTGCACATGTCGAACATGTTCTGGCACTTGGTAGTTGAACAGAGTAGGTTTTATGGTGCCTGGGGTGAACTTAGAGACTTATAAATACAGTGGTTGGAAAGTTTTTTTTTAAAAATTATTTTGTAGTCAGTCCTATCCTTTTGGTCACACCCATGTTCTATGTTGGTAGTCACACTATGTTCTAGGTTGGTAGGCACACCATGTTCTAGGTTGGTAGTCACACCATGTTCTAGGTTGGTAGTCACACCATGTTCTAGGTTGGTAGTCACACCATGTTCTAGGTTGGTAGTCACACCCATGTTCTAGGTTGGTAGTCACACCATGTTCTAGGTTGGTAGTCACACCATGTTCTAGGTTGGTAGTCACACCCATGTTCTAGGTTGGTAGTCACATCCATGTTCTAGGTTGGTAGTCACACACATGTTCTAGGTTGGTAGTCACACCCATGTTCTAGGTTGGTAGTCACACCCATGTTCTAGGTTGGTAGTCACACCCATGTTCTAGGTTGGTAGTCACACCCATGTTCTAGGTTGGTAGTCACACCCATGTTCTAGGTTGGTAGTCACACCCATGTTCCAGGTTGGTAGTCACACCCATGTTCCAGGTTGGTAGTCACATCCATGTTCTAGGTTGGTAGTCACACCCATGTTCTAGGTTGGTAGTCACACCCATGTTCTAGGTTGGTAGTCACACCCATGTTCTAGGTTGGTAGTCACACCCATATTCTAGGTTGGTAGTCACACCATGTTCTAGGTTGGTAGTCACACCATGTTCTAGGTTGGTAGTCACACCATGTTCTAGGTTGGTAGTCACACCATGTTCTAGGTTGGTAGTCACACCATGTTCTAGGTTGGTAGTCACACCATGTTCTAGGTTGGTAGTCACACTATGTTCTAGGTTGGTAGTCACACCCATGTTCCAGGTTGGTAGTCACACCCATGTTCTAGGTTGGTAGTCACACCCATGTTCTAGGTTGGTAGTCACACCATGTTCTAGGTTGGTAGTCACACCCATGTTCTAGGTTGGTAGTCACACCATGTTCTAGGTTGGTAGTACACCATGTTCTAGGTTGGTAGTCACACCATGTTCTAGGTTGGTAGTCACACCATGTTCTAGGTTGGTAGTCACACCATGTTCTAGGTTGGTAGTCACACCATGTTCTAGGTTGGTAGTCACACCATGTTCTAGGTTGGTAGTCACACCCATATTAAAGGTTGGTAGTCACACCATGTTCTAGGTTGGTAGTCTGGCTTAAAGCGATGCTTCTTCTTCTTCAGCGTTCCGAGCCATTGAGGTTCTTTGCTGCAAATACAATCCGTCTCCATTCGTCTCTCTGGTGGACCTTCTCTTGCCAGTCGTTGATTCCAAGTGCTTGTAGGTCTGTACATGTATTATCTCTCCACCGCCTTCTTAGTCTACCTCGGGGTCTACGGTCATTTATTTCCTGAGTGTAAGCGAGTTTTATTTCCCTATTATCTTCCATTCTTTCTATATGCCCCAGCCATTGTAGTCTATTAGCCTTCATGATACCAGTGATTAGCGGGGACTTAAACAGATCATAAATGTCTTTGTTACTTCTTCTTTTCCACTCTCCACTTTGTGTATCCCTAATGGGTCCAAAGATGCGTCTTAAAATTTTGTTCTCAAAGGTTTGTAACAACGCTTCGTCTCCTTTCGTTGTACTCCAGGTTTCAGAGCCATACAGCACAACTGGTCTGATCAGTGTTTTGTATATTGTGATTTTGGTGTTACGAGATAGCGCCTTTGATTTTAGTAGATGTTGTAGTGCATAGTATATCTTATTTCCAGAATTGATTCTAGTTTGTATTTCTTCCCTTATGATGTTGGAGCAGTTGAAGATCGTACCCAGGTATTTGTATGTTTCCGTTCTTTTAATGGTCATATTATCTATTTGTATGTGGCCAGAGTTTCTAGCCATTCCGTCTCTTGAAATTACCATATATTCTGTCTTATCTTGGTTGATAGCCAGTCCCATCTGTTGGGCTTTTTCCTTTAAGTGAGTTAATATTTCCAATGTCTTTTGTTCACTTTGCCCTATAATATCTATATCATCTGCATAACCAAGCAGCTTGGATGTTCCTCCAATATCACATTCCTCCTTTACCTTCCTTACAACTTTCTCTAGAGCCAGATTGAAGAGTAGCGGCGATAGTGCATCACCCTGTTTCAAGCCAGATGTTATTTGGAAGGGGTCTGATTTCCTGCCTTTATATGTTACTATATTATAAGTATCTTCCATGCATAGTCTGGTCATGTTGATTAACTTCCTTGGTATTCCAAATTCCTGCATAGCATTCCATAGACTATTCCTATGGACACTATCATAAGCCTTTTTAAAATCCACAAAAATGTTATGGAGATCTCTTTTATATTCCCAATGTTTCTCGGCTATTTGTCGTAAGATAAATATCTGATCTATTGTTGATCTGTTTTGTCTAAAACCCGCCTGGTAGTCACCTAATATGTCTTCTGAATATGGTTTTAGTCTATTTAGTAATACTGCGGATAGTATCTTATAGCTTGTGGACAGTAGTGATATTCCTCTATAGTTTCCACATTGGAACTTGTCTCCTTTCTTAAAGATAGGTATCAATAATGACTCTTTCCAGTCATGGGGTAATTCTTCTGTCCTCCAGATTTTTATTATTAGTTCGTATAGCTTTAGATGTAATGCATGGCCACCTGCCTTTATAAATTCAGCAGCAATTCCATCAGTCCCAGTTGCCTTATTGTTTTTAAGTCGTGTGATTACATATAGGATTTCTTCAAATGTAGGTTCTTCAATTTGTGGTTCGCATGTTAGAACCTCTTCTTGTGAGAAAATGTTACTTGGAGCTTCACAATTTAGTAATTCAATAAAATATTCTTTCCATGTGTTGCACATTTCCTCATTGGTATTTATCATATTCCCATTTTTATCTTTTAAACCATATGTGTTTTGTTGGTGCCCTCGTTTCATTGACTTCAGTTCTTTAAAAAATTTTCTGGATTCATTTTTCTGGTGATTAGTTTCCATATCTTTGATTATATTACTCATATATTCTCGCTTCTGCTGTCTGACTATTTTTGTAGCCTCTTTACATTCATTTCTATAATGCTCTTCCTTTTGGATGTTATTGATGTCATTTAACCATACATGTCTGGCATTCTTCTTCCTAATGACTGCTTCTTCACATTTTTGATTGAACCATCTGTTCTTTCTATGCGTGGTTAACACACCGAGACATTCTTCTGCGGTAGACTGAATTGTATTCTTGATGTTCAACCAAGTTTGGTCAATGCTTTCCTCCAAAGGGTTTTGCAGAGTTTCAAGTTTACATTTTATTTCATCCGTAAATTTCTCTTTGACTGTAATGTCTTGCAGTTTTTCTCTGTTATATGTTGGGTGTAATCTTTGTAATTTAGTATAGAAAGATCTGTTAAGTTTTATTTTAAATTTTGCTCCAACGAGGAAGTGGTCACTGTGGCACTCAGCTCCTCTATAACTTCTGACTTGCTGTATGTTTGATGCATTTCTGTTGTTAATTAAAATGTGATCTATTTGATTATAGGTTCTCTTGTCACATGATTTCCAAGTTTGTTTGTGTATATCCTTTCTTTGTAGTCTGGTACTGCTAACCTGCAGTCCTTTGGCTTCTGCCAGGTTGATGACTCTCCATCCATTATCATTTGAAGTTGTATGTAGGCTTTCCATACCGGCCACTTTTTTATTAGTTTGCTCTCTACCTATTTTTGCATTGAAGTCTCCCAGCACAATCAGGATGTCCTGTTTGGGGGTTTCTTCTATGACATCTTCCAGATCATTATAAAAGTCTTCTTTAATATCATCTTCTTTCTCTTCAGTAGGTGCATGTACATTAATCATCGTTATACTTTTCCATTTACCTTTTATTCGTAATTTACTAATCCTGTCATTAAAAGCTTTAAAGTTTAAAACGTTCCCCCATAACTCTTTTTTGATGACAAATCCTGTTCCTAATTCATGTTTATTTTGGGTGTTTCCTCCATATATTATAATCATTCCATTTTGCTCTAAAGTACCTTCTCCTGGCCACCTTATTTCTTGGATTGCTGTTATATCCATTTGATATTCAATCAGCTCCCGGGTTAGTTCTTCGGCCGCTCCAGCTCGATATAGTGTCCGTACATTCCATGTTCCAAATCTCAAAAGTCCTTTAACGTTCCAAGGTCGTTGTCCAGATAAGTCAGTCCGATATCGAGGCTCATGTATTTGTTTCGTAACAAAGAAAGGTTTTTACAAAGGTGGGGATGTTAACCCCACGCTTCAACCCCCAACCTGGAGGACCAGGGTGTTTCTCTTTGTCTGTTCTCTACCCTTTGACCTGTCCGGCTTGGGAGGCCCTGCTGGTAGCTACGCTACCGCCGGCATAGCTCTCAGGGTCATTGAGAAACTCAAGCTCCCCCACCACGACAAGGTGGAAACACCATCGGGGGAGTTAAAGCGATGCTAACCGTAAAAAATTTAATTCCATAATACTTAATTTGTATGGTCTGTTATGGTATAGGGTTTGATATTGAAGACTGATGATCGATAAAATATTGTCAAATTGACTTTGCACTTAACGGTTGCTATGGAAACAAAGATGAACAGTGGCCATATTGAATTTCTTAATGTACCTCTAAAACATTAATTTTTTAATGTACAGGCTAAATTCTTTGTTTTATGTGTAAATAAATAGACCCTTTACAAGTTTAGTAGAAAATTTTAATGATATCTCTTTGCAGTTTTTTTTTCTTCATAATTTGAAAATTTTAATGACATTTTTTTTTTTAGTGCAGCACAAAAACTAAAACTTAATTTTCAAGATTGCTCTACTCCCAATGTAAGTGATATAATAAAGAATATCTCTGCAAATTTTGATTAATATCTAACGAATAGTTTAAAAAAAATTGTACCTATGTATAAAAAAACTGGCGAAATGAGAAAACGGGGAAAAACGAATTATTTTTTTTGTTTTTTATTACTAATACACTCTTTTACACAGAAAAACAGCTTAAAACTGTACCTGACTGTTAAAATAGTCCTGCTGAATATGCAGGACCTCCCTCCAGGGCATGCAGCTCACCTTGTCTCTTCAGTTTGGCCGCTCGTACAGTGTCGTGTCTTTTAGTTTGTTTGTCCTTCTTGTACTTCAGACTATTTCTTACTTGCTTCTGCATCCTAGATGTTCCTAGTCTGTGCATATGCAGGCCTGTAGAAGGTCCATAAAACTGGGCAGTGTCTTGGGCAGCAGCAGCTCCAAAGTTGAACTCTCTTGCTGCAGTTACAACTGCAAACTGAACGCGCTTGCGAGAGGCAAAGTTGTCTTTAGTGCATCAAGCCCATATCAAGCTGTGTAAACACTCATTTGAATTCTGAGTTTGTCCTGACACACATCTACTAAGTAGTTTAGTGTCAGACAGCTTTTCATAAATTGGCAACAGATATTTCTCAAGCTTGTCACGGTTGAGCCATGTGTGTAACATCTTGTCATGAGGACCTGGGACCTGATGCTTAGCCAGGACGGATTGAAAAAAACACCAAGATTGCTCTCCACTTGGGCACATTTCATGACGTGGACTTTTGTCTGTTGAAAAACAGTGATGCAGTGAAGCCATAACACTTTTCCTCATGGACTCTACACTTGTGTTGTTTCGTATGGCTCTATTGTAATAAATTGTCAGCCTACGGATGGCATTTTATATAAGCTGACCTTTACCGCGTCCTCCTAGGGTCACACCTTGCTTTCGGCAGTCAGCAACAGCATTGCGGAGTGCTGTTCCAAGGAGTTTATTGACATGGTTGATACACTCCTCTTTGTCTATCTGAATGTCATCCCCATATGGTTTGATCTTGGTAAGTTCTGCAAATGTTTTGGTGTCACTATCAGAAAGTATTGATGTGTAGCGAAGTTTATGATGGGCAGGAGACCGTCGCCACAGCAGCCTCCACCTCCATCATTCCAGCAGATCCTGTGAAATTGTTATCACAGTTTAGAAGATGTTCTGCCTTCCATGCTGCAAATTCATCTGGTTTGTCCCTGGAAAGTGTCTTACCAGTGGTTTCCCACACCTGGCAATATGTGGACATAACATGGGCATCTATGCAAAGTCCTGTAAGAACATCCACTGCACAGCCAACTCCAATGTGGGATGTGTGGCCTCTAGTCAGCCAAGTGCCATCAAAGCTGACACTAATATCTAGCACATCATTGTCATGTAGAGTTATCCCTGACTGTTGTGCATGAGCCTGTCGAACATACTTTACGGTTTGAGAGAAAACAATGTCCTCCAGATTTTTTATCTTTGAATATAGTTTATTCGCTTTGCTGTGAAATGTTTTGAGATGAAGACCTTGCAGGTTCATGTTTTCACAAAAATTATTGAATGTTGTTGCACCCATCCCACAAACTAATGCTGAATATACTGACTGGCTGTTGACAGCAAAAGATCTATCCCCATCATTACTTCTTGCAGATAGGTATCTTCCACACACCACTTCTTCACAACAAGAGCAGTAAACCTCTGCATACACAGCTAATCCCTTGGCTTTCTTGCTGTCAGTTTTCAAAATAAGACTAGCATTTTTACAAACTGGACAACATAACAATTTGATTATTGCCTCAATTTCTGAACAATCAACTAATGCTCTTTGTTCCCATTTTTGATATCCATTGTCGTCACCAGAAGCATACTTGCTGCTAGTGGATGTTGTGTATTTATATGTATCTCTTTTAAATTGGCTTCGGGTAATAAAAGAATCACTTCCACAACTTTGAGAAGAACATGATAGTACTGATTCATTCAGATTCACTGTCAAAACACTTGGATTTGGAAGAAGTGGCATGTGCACTTTAGCTGTTTCGCTTTCAGTAGTTTCAGAATTGTCTGTATCGTTTACGACATTCTGATAGGCTTTTTGCTGCTTACGAGCATTTGCGAGGTGTAGTCTGAGAGATTTCTTACGTTGAGTAGATGACTCAATGTTAAATTTCTTAGAACGAGGCATATTTCAATGCGTGTCAATCTGTCGTCAACAATGAACGTTCAGCACGTCGCGAGGTGTAAACAACACAAAGCCGCCATTTTGGAAACCCACGTGATCAGTTTCAGCCATCGGCGAACGCGGATTACTTACGGTGTTCCATATATGGAAGTTTCCGGAAGACGATAGATACGAAAAAACCTGATGTACACAGACAAGTTTCAGATTAGACGAACTCAGAATTTCACGAACAGTTACGGAAGATCGCGACCTTTCCAATGATATCTGACACGTGCGTGTAGTGTGTTCGCGAGATATCGTTGCTGGGGTTTGAAAACCGTCAATTTCGCAACAATTTTCAATAAGTAGACAATTTGACACCTAGGGTGGGTTCAGTAAATTATGAATATTGCATTAAAATAACAGTTTTTAAACAAAAACAAGTACAGAATCTGATAGAAGACATGATAAGGTGTCTAAAAATGAACTATTCCAAAAATAGCCAAATTGACCAATAATCGATGTTTTTACGTCGCCTTAAGAGTTAAAACTCACGTGCTTCCAACCAACAATACTAGGTCGAAAATCTAACAGTACACATCTCCTATTCTACAAAGCTGGCTCTGTTGCAAAGGGCTTATGAATTCAATTCATAAATCTGCATATTGTGCTCGAAACACAGCTTTGGGCGATTTGACAGTAGAATGCCTTGCATTGTTTTCCATACAATGCTGTGTGTGCTGTTAGTCCAGAAAGCAATGACAAACTACTGAACATAAACTTGCCAAGAAATTACAAACAGCCAAAAAACACTGGCTGTGAAGTTATGTAACGGATATGCAGCTAACTTGATCCCACATCGTCGTAACTTTTCTTCTTACAAAAATGTCCACAGCTGTGACGGTGAAGAATGGAGGGAATGTTCTAGTTCCCTGCTATGCATCTGGGGTAACCTTTGACCTGTTTGAATGCCTGTCGGGACATCTGGACCAGTGTGGACTGTCTGGTGTGCCGATGTACTTCCTGTCTCCAGTGTCGGACAGTACGCTGGCGTATTCCAACATCTTCGCTGAGTGGTAAGTCAGTCTTGTTTAATAAATCACTGGAAGTATCGGAGGCTGGTGTGATTTAGAGGTTCTTTTGTGTTTAACTTGAGAAGACAGGGGTAATGTGTGTGTGTGTGTATATATTATATTTGTGTGTGTCAGGGAAAGAATACCATGGACAGACAGAAAAACCAATGAGCAAGTCCTACAAGGGGCAAATGAAAGCCGCAAACTGATTAAAGAAATTAGACGTAGGCAGTCATATTTGTTAGCATGTTATGACAAGAAAACAAGACTAGAGAACTTGGTGACAAATGGCAAGATTGAGGGGGAAAGAACAAGGGGAAGGCAGAGAAGTAAATATCTCGATAGCTTGACCACATGGTATGGCCGAGACAAGAACACAGAGCTGATCCAGACTCTGGTGATCGTGTGAGATGGCAAAACATGACCTCTCACGCTTACCGGCATGGCACATGTCAGGGGTCGTTAGGCAGAGGGGATCTAGGACATCATTTGTTTTTTCTTTTCGCGTATCCTTTACAGGACATTGCTGTCATCATCAGCATCGTTCAGCTGATTGTTGATTTCTTGGCAAGATTACGCTCAGTAGTTTGCCATTACTTTCTGGGCTCACATACCCCTAAGTTACTGACGCGGAGAGAACCTCCACCGATTCTCGTGCACATCACGTTACTCACGAGAGTATACAGGGTTACAGAGAAAGTCGCTAACTCCTAGGCCAGGGAGACCGGCAGGACATCATTTACTGATGATGAAATAAAATATGGTCAGTGCCCTTTGAACTGTTCCGGGCTCTCCACGCTCTGTTATGTAATATTGTCTAGGGGTCTAGGCTTGCTCTTTTGATTATATCTCTGCCCAAAGCCATTCGGGCCCTCTACTTCTTCCTCCTCATTTTGAAACCTCTATTTATTTGCACTCGCCTGCTTTGCACTCAAGCGTAGTCATTACTTGTGCTACAGCTAGTGAATGCACTGGACTGATATTTTGTATGCAGATTAGCTTTCCCTAATACCAGTGCCCCTTGCCATCAGGTGAACCCGCCCTGACTTCTGAGGTGCTTGTAATTTACGTCGTCAAGTCAAGGACGACGTCAACATTTTAGTCCAACTGACTGGTGATACATCGACATCAGCACACCAGAAGTGTAAGAGCGAGCGTTCTTATCCATTTGGCCATGCTGACCCACCACTGACAGTGTGACAGCAGGTTATGTTGCATTTCTTAACAATGCATTGCACAGAATGATGACACATTTCATATCATATAATAGTCGTTTCATTTTACATAATCAAGATAATAATTATCTCAAAGGACAACTAGTATAATAAACATTCTCCTAACTGTGGTATGTTACATCTACCTTAGCTATTTATAATTGCCATGTCAAAAATTAGGTTTAGTGAGCAGTGTATTATTGATTATTGCACATTTTCCATGCATTTATAATGCATATTCTTTCTGTTGTTGCCTAAGATTAGCTTCATAAGTGATGTATGAATGAAATAATGGATGAGAGGAGAGAGATATGAAGGGCAGAATGTCAGACGGGCCTGCGTGCTCAATTTGTAACTTTTAAAAAATAAAGTTTTGTTCGTTCTGCAAAACTCTGTAGCTCCAACGATGACCTCCAGGTATCTCCTGAGACATCACACTCGTGGTCTGAATGACATAATCTTGAAACTATCCCATGACCTTCGGTGTGTGTGACGTGTGGCTTGACCACCTCATCGTGGAGACCCACAGAAGTAACCCTGAAAGAGACGGTGATGGGCTGGTGAAGATCTCAGGCACACATGACTAAATCCGGAATAGACGCATAATGAACACTAACCTCTGAAGAGGAAGTTTTGAAATGTATGTTTGTTTCTAAATTGCAGGTTGTCCTCCGGTAAACAGTCAAAGGTTTTCTTACCTGAATGTCCGTTCCCCCACGCTGATGTAAGTAGTGGGGCAGTGTGATGGGGGAATGTCTGTCTCTGTTATTTGTAGGCATCATTGACATAGAACTGTTTTAATAAGTATCAGTTATCAGTTAGGGTGTCTTCATCATTGCACTCCGGACAGGTCCATAGGTGCTCAGATCCTCCCCCACGTGGTTGCGGCCTTGTGGGAGCACGTGTACACCTCGGAGGAGCAAATGGATCACCATGGTCTGGCAAGAATGCGACAGCGAGGGGTGACGAGGGGATCTGGCTGACGGTCGACACTCAGAGGAAAGGCGAGACGGACATATAATCAGATTGCTACTGGTACTATTAGAGTTGGAACTCTTTGCTGGCTGCTAAGGATGAGGACGGAGCGCTTATGGAAATGCCCCGAATGCTGTGATGTTGGTTCCTAAATCAATCAATCAATCAATCAGATCCTCCCCCCAGCATATGCATCAGCGTTTGGTGGCTAATAGTGCCAGTTCTGTGTTGGTTGAGTAGGCACCTCGTTTTCCCGATGTACTTCTCGTGTCTGGCCGTGCCAATTCTTACTCTCAAGTCTTTCATCCTGGGCAACGATGTGGATTCACTGACGTCAAAGTCCTCTGTTCTTGAGATATCTTTAAGGACGTTAATAACATCGGCATGATCCATGGGCTGGCCATCTACAGGGGGTGCAGAGCCAGCCAGTTTATCAGCTCAGTCATTTTCCTCGACTCCCGCATGTCCCGGGATGAAGATGACTTTACGGACAACAGACTTCCGCAGCGACTCAGTCCACTGTCTACGTACAGCTCCAGCTTCGACCTTCTGAATCATGCTCATTGAATCACTTAGTACACATACATTGGTATACAGCTGTGATTCCAGCTATATGAAAGCCCGTGTAACTGCCATCACCTCCATCGTCATGCTGCTCGTGGTCATAGAGTGGGCACCACTGGATTCTTGAACGGTTTGGCCCACTGAACGGGCTGTAAATGCCCATTCACTTCTCTGCTTCTTTACAACAGATCCATCTGTATAGATGGGCACTTCGGGGCTATCTGAGTGTTCATAGATGAGCGCGTTAACCTCTGCATTGACAGTGGCAGGGTTCTGCTCTCTGCACCGTCTGTCGAGTGTGATAATGCAAGAGAAAGTGCGCTTAAAAGCTGGAGGCACCGGCACCCTTTCCTTGCCGGGGTTGATACTGGTAAGACTGCAGACCTGTCTGATATCTTCCACCCGACCCATCCATGATTTGCCCCTCTTTAGCCTGTCACCCTTTTCTCTGAATATAGCGTCATGCAGAGGGTGCTGCTCATCTGCAATTATTTTTAAGTATGCACGAGCTCTCCAGATCTTGATCCTGTGGTTCATTGTCGGGAAGTCAAGGAGGTATCTCATTGCTACACAGCTGGTGTCTCTCGTGCAGCCCAAAATGATGCGCATAGCTTCGTTTTGTACCTTTTCAAGTCTTCCAATCTGATTAGGGCTGACAGTGAGGATGGTCAAGGCATACTCAATGGGTGAAAGCACCAGTCCTTGGAACAGAAGTATTAGCAGTCTTTGCTCGATATTGGCAGTCGCCTGTATCTTCACTATGCATCCACACAGAATTCTTCCAGCTGAGCCTCTTGCTGTCGTCCACCCATATGTGAGGTTGTCTTCCTCTTGCACACTTTCCCTCCAAAACATTCCTTTCACACAGATTTGTCACAGTGGGACTCTGGAATATGTGTAGAGCATTGTTCTTATGTTGGTACCTGGGGGTGCAGAGTTTCCCCTACACACGAGTTCTCACAATGTCAGCTCATCACAGCATGTGGTGATTGTGTTCCTTGTAGAACTAGTTTGTAGTCTTCAACATGCTTCATCACAGTTAAGAACTTGGTCGATCCTTCCTTTATTAGCCAGTCAGGTGTCTAGGATGCTCCATGTCAACTCACCACAACATATGATTAAGTTAACAATGAAACGACTTCTGATCCCCAACATGGAGGATAGACGATTGAGCTGTTAAGGCCTCTGGAGTGGTTATGCTTGTGGCTACTGTTTGCTTACACATTTTCCTCATGTTGGACTGGTAGTGCATGGTTCCGTCACCATGGATACTGAGTTGAGTGCGTGGAGTGATACTGAGTTATGGATTTTGTGTGGAGTGCTTTTACATCTGTCCTCGGTTGTTTGTAGCATGAACTGCATGTTCAGAAAAATGGTGGTCAGTTGGTCGCTGAACTAACTGTGGTGCCTTATGCAGTAATGTGTGACTGCTTGTTTTCTAGTGGCTGTTGCTTCCATCGACAATGAACTGTATTTTTTGTGGCGGACTTTTATGTTGGCATTCTGGCACCGGCTTTATGCATAGTATACCTGTGCAGGGTATTGGTTTGTTGAAACTAGAGCTTTCCCACTTTTCACACGGGGCAGTGAGAAGCATTTTGTGTGACACTCGCTGGCACCGGAACGAAGCATAATGGGGCAACCCTTTACCATAAAGTTGGAACCGCGACTAACTAACTAACCAACCAACTTATCAACCAACCATCTAACCAACCAACCAAGTAAATAACTAACTAAACTAACTAACTAACTGTGAAACTTGTTTGTAGTTCTCAGCCAGCTTCATCACAGTAGAGACCTTGGTCTGCCCAGAATGCCCCACGTGGACATAAAGACAGGTTTTGGTGAGTATGAACTCAGACCCTGAAAGTCAGCAGACCACCTGGAGCTGGTCTTCATACAATGATATGAGTGTTGGTCGTTCAGAAAGCAATGGCAAACTACTGAACGTAAAGTTGCCTAGAAATCAATGCTAGGGTTGACTGCAACATCCTGTAAAGGACGTGCAATAACATATCCTTGATGGTGGAGTACAATGACATCTTTTATGAGCAATCAAAATAAAAACACTTCAAAATGTTGACTTCTCATCCTTGACTTGGCAATGTAAATTACAAGTACCTCAGAAGTTGGCATGGGTTTGCCTGATGGCAAGGGACACTGGTAATTAGGAAAGCTAATCAACACACAAAAACCAGTCCAATGCACTAGAAGTATGCACATGTGTATGGGCTATGTTTGGGTTCAAAGTGAGTGAACACCCCAAAAAAAAAAATGAAACAGTCACTGCCAGTAAAAAACATACTCTAATTGTTTATTTTATATTGCATCTACAGCTTCTCAGCAAAGGAAGGTTAAAAAACTTCTCCAGCATTCACAGTGAGTTTATTTAGCTGTCACAATTAATACACCCAGATTGCCTTGATTGCTTGATTGAGAATATTTTTCTGTTATGTTAGTCACTTTATGAAAGTACCCAGATTGCCTTGATCGCTTGGTTGAAAATATGTCTGCCGTGGTAATCACTTGAAATTCTCGTAAAGATGGTGCTTTCACTCCATGTTGGCTGGAAAGCCAATACATCAATCTTGCTCAGATAGATGCTAGCCCTTTTCAAGGATTGGGCAAGATGAATAGCGGTGTGTCAAACTCAACGTGTTAAAACTCAGTTTTCCAAAGGGTCACAAATTACCAACCAACTAGCTACATAGCCAGTGGGCCAGCCAGCCTACCTAACTACCTACCTCGCAACCTATCAACCAACCAACAAGCCGCATAACCAGTGGACCAACCTACCTACCTAGCAACCAACCAGCCACATAACCAGTGGAGTAGCCAGCCTACCTACCTACCTACCTCTCAACCTATCAACCAACCAACAAGCCGCATAAGCAGTGGACCAACCTACCTACCAACAACCAACCAGTCACATAACCTGTGGACCAACCTACCTACCAACAACCAACCAGTCACATAACCAGTGGACCTATCTACCTACCTACCAACCAACCAGTCACATAACCAGTGGACCTACCTACCTACCAACCAGCTACATAACCGGTAGACCTACCTACCAACCAACCAGCTACATAGACAGTGGACGAACCTACCTACCAACCAACCAGCTACATAACCGGTAGACCTACCAACCAACCAGTTACATAACCGGTAGACCTACCAACCAACCAGCTACATAACCAGTGGACCAACCTACCTACCAACCAACCAGCTACATAACCAGTGGACCAACCTACCTACCAACCAACCAGCTACATAACCAGTGGACCAACCTACCTACCTACCAACCAACCACCTACATAACCAGTGGACCAACCTACCTACCAACCAACCAGCTACATAACCAGTGGACCAACCTACCTACCAACCAACCAGCTACATAACCAGTGGACCAACCTACCTACCAACCAACCAGCTACATAACCAGTGGACCTACCTACCAACCAACCACCTACATAACCAGTGGACCAACCTACCTACCAACCAACCAGCTACATAACCAGTGGACCAACCTACCTACCAACCAACCAGCTACATAACCAGTGGACCAACCTACCTACCAACCAGCTACATAACCAGTGGACCAACCTACCTACCAACCAACCAGCTACATAACCTGTTGACCTACCTACCAACCAGCTACATAACCTGTGGACTAACCTACCTACCAACCAACCAGCTACATAACCAATGGACCAACCTACCTACCAACCAGCTACATAACCAGTGGACCAACCTACCTACCAACCAACCAGCTACATAACCAGTGGACCAACCTACCTACCAACCAACCAGCTACATAACCTGTTGACCTACCTACCAACCAGCTACATAACCAGTGAACCTACCTACCAACCAACCAGCTACATAACCAGTGTACCTACCTACCAACCAATCAACCAGCTACATAGCCATTGGATCTACCTACCAACCTACCAACCAACATTCTACATAGCCAGATGACCAACCTACCTACCTACCAACCAGCTACATAACCAGTGGACCAACCTATCTACCAACCAGCTACTTAACCAGTTGACCAACCAACCAACCAGGTACATAACCGGTGGACCTACCTACCAACCAACATTCTACATAGCCAGATGACCAACCAACCTACCTACCAACCAACCAACCAAGCAGCTTCATAGCCAGTGGACTTAGCAACCAAGCAACTGCATAGCCAGTGGACCCACCTACCATCCAGCTACATAGCCAGTGGGAAATAGTGGGGAAAGCTAATTTACATGCAAAAATCAGCCCAGTGCACTAGAAGTAGTAGCACGTGTATGGACTATGCTTGAGTTCACAGCGAGCAAACATAACACAGAAGAAGTGGGCGCCATGGTAGGGCAGCGGCTGGCATGCTTGCCTGCCAGCCAGTGATCATGTGTTTAAATCCCCATCAAGATGGGCATTGATGAAGCAATTGACCTGACCCCCAGGTTGAGCCAGCCCAAAACGGATACCAGGAATTGTTGTGGGACTCCAACATGGAGATGTTTCTTTGGTACTGGGTCAGGAGAAGCATCTCTACATCAGCCTCACTCCCAAAGATGCACTTTCTTTTCAGGGCCCAGGCGTCCTGGATGCTGGTGCATCAGACTTAAGAGTTAACACTCGCAGACTTTCACAGGATTCACAACCAGTCAACCAACTCCATGTAGGCCTGTAGTCTGAACTGATTCAGTGCCAAACACAAAACAGGTTTGCACCAAACACGGTGCACAATCAAATGAACAAGTATTATCACATAATTTTCCATTCACTGAGCATTGAAATTGTGGAAGATACCATAGGGAATAAAAAACACTATGACCCTAGTATGATGCTATAACGTCCTTCTGTTTGAATTGGGGGTCCCATTTGGAATTCATGATGCTGTGGTACTGAATCAGTTCAGAATCTCTGGGTTGCATCTAGCATATCAAGACATTGTATAATATGAATAAAATTTGGTGGGACTGCGGTAAAGCTGTGAAAATGTAAACAATATAAAATAACACAAAGTAATGCAGCTTCACATAAGTTCACATAGGTGCCCATAAGCTGGCACTCTCCCGCTGTTTACAAGAGGAACATGATGAGATGAGAATGCAGCTTCACATAACAGAATTACAACACATACAGGACGTTGCAGCGACTAGATTTACATTTTTCATTTTTCTTCATTGCTTTATTTTTTTCATCTTTTTATTCTTCTCATCCCGTTGTCACGCCTCAATGTAGTTACCGGAAGGTCATCTCTGTGACTATATGTTGTGTTTTGTGTATGTATTTGTTTGTTGATGAAGGCTAGTCGCTGCAACATCCTGTATGTGTCGTAATTCTGTTATGTGAAGCTGCATTACTTTGTGTTATTTTATATTGTTTACAAGACATTGTATGTGCCATTGTGTTAAAAATGGAAATCGTACCATGGAGTACCTTTCTTTCACAGGGTACTAACTAAGCTGTCTAGAGAACATTTGAAGACAAAGTTACTAGATATACATGTCACTTCCTCTATATGTTCCATTCTGCAGATTTAGATATATTGTCCTTACCAGCTATTAGTTTAAAGTGCTCTTAACTTTTGTGCTAACACAAGCAGTATGAATAATGAAGACACAAACAATAGATTGCACGATTTATTGCCTACATATTTCACTGTATCTCGTCAGGTACATACTGCAGAAATTACACAACATAAACTAAAGTAGTTAGCAATATGATCCCAAATTGTGTATTAGTATTAACACTGTAATCGTTTATTTTGTTGTGTTTTTTTTTGTTTGTTTGTCCATCAAGAATGATGATGACCATTCATTTCATCCAGTGGGGTTGAAGGTGTGGAGCCGTGGGTTCTAAGATGGCTGATAAGGCCTATTTTGGCTCGAAATGTTCTTTGACAATGTGGACAAAGAATGCTTGACGTCTCTGGAGGAGGATTTCCTGCAGTGGTTTTTCTGTCCTGCCTTTTCTTCACAGCTCTTGCAGTCCTGGTTGCCTCACATATAACTGCACCTTTGCGCAATGATGCACGCCACGAATTTCGGTCTCTGGCTGCAGCCTCCCAGGTGTCATGATGAATTCCAAAAGCATTCAGTGAAATTTTCAGAGTGTCTTTAAAACGTTTCCTCTGGCCACCTTGGGAGCGTTTACCACAACGCAGTTCGCTGTAAAAAATTCGTTTAGGGAGCCTGTGATCTGGCATGCGAGTCAAGTGACCAGCCCAGCGAATCTGATTCTTCATCAGTAGAGTGTGGATACTGGGTATGGATGCTCTTTCTAGGACTTCAGTGTCTGGAATCTTGTCTTGCCATTTAATCTTCAGTAGCTTCCTTAGGCAGACTGTGTGGAAGTGGTTTAATTTCCTAGCGTGTCGCTGATAAACAGTCCAGGTTTCACAAGCATATAGCAGTGTGGATAATACAACTGCTTTGTAGACTTTTAGCTTTGTTTGCAGGCTTATTCCAGTTCTGTCCCATACATTCTTGTACAGTCTGCCAAAGGCTGCACTGGCCTTGGAGATTCTTGCATTCACTTCGTCATCGATTGTGGCAGCTTGTGACACGGTGCTGCCAAGATAGGTAAATTTGTCCACAACACTTAGTCTATGATCATTCACTTTGATATTCGGCACAGTGTGATTATTCCCTGGAGCTGGCTGGTACATAACTACAGTCTTCTCCAAGTTGATATTGAGCCCAAAGTTGGCACAGGCATGTGAGAAAGCTGAAACATTATGTTGCATGTCCGCCTCTGAGTTGGCGTATAGAGCGCAATCATCAGCAAACAGGAGCTCTCTGACTGTGCCACTGTCAATTTTGGTTTTGACGTTGGATGAAGAATGACTTGCGCGATGACTTGGATTAAAGTGAGGAAGAGTTGCGCAATTCGTCGACCTCACTCTCTCGCCTGAGTCCATCAGAGTCCAGTGGCAAGACAAGTCGAGACGATTGGAGACGAATACAGGTGCAGTGGATGACCAGGGCGCTCTACGTGCCTTGCCGTGCTCATTACGTTCCACAACGCTTTGCAGGTAAACGCCGTCTTGCCCGTTGAATCAGGAATGATTTCTTCCGCGCAGTCTGCCGAATCCTGTCTTCACATGCTGGGTAGGCATACCCTAGCTTACCTCTTGGTTTGACACCAAATCGGATACCCATGCCTGGTTTAGCCAGCCTCTCACAGCTGTTGCCCGGGGGGTGGCCGCTGTCGCATGCTGACAGCTACTAGGAGCCACAGGCACGAGCTGGGTGTCAGACTTGGACCAGTGGGGGATGGGTCCTGAAAGGACATGAGAGCCATCCTTACCAAAGGTGCTACCAATGCCTGACACCCCGTACCCCCCAATTTTGTTGTAGCATTTGTTATATAGCATCCCAATAAAATTGTTGTTGTGAAGAAGAAAATATATTATTGTTTTCATAAATCACTGTAAACACTTGATTTTCAGCTGGCCTCACTACAGACTTCCATACTCCATGTATCCTGTTTGCTGGACACCCGTCGCTACGTATGGGAGACATCGTTCACTTCATTGAGCTGTGGGGAAACTCTTCGGCAAACACAATTATTTTTACTGGTACTTTTGTTTATATCTTAACATAGCAAAAAACAAAGATAATGCATACATATACAACTAACATGGAGAAAGAAATATATGTTAATGGGGAAAAATTGGAGGTGGTGGAAAATTTTGAATATCTTGGGTTATTAATTACCAACAATGGTGACACAATGGAAGAGGTTAAAAGGTGAATACCTATTGCTCTTCAAAAACTCAAACAACTGAATTAATTGTGGCGCGGGACATCTTGCTTATGACAGAGAAGTTTTGCAGAAAGTTGTTATGGGAGCGAGGTTCTGCAAAGGATATGCTACTGAATGAATGAATGGTACTTTTGTGTATTGTTTGTTTGAACTTTTCTTTACATACCTTGTCAACTGTCATGGCAGATGATGTCTATCCTCAACTTTTACTTCGGCAAACACAATTATTTTACTGGTACTTAGTGACAACTAGCAGTCTTGATGGGAAAAGAGCAAGAGAGAAACAGAGCAATAAATACCTGGATGGCCTGATCAAATGCCATAATCAGGACGTGAACACAGGCCTGAACAGCATGGCACATGATGATGATGAAATGTGCTGGTAATTGGTTATAAAAATGTTGTGACTTTTTGTTTTATTTGTCTTCTCTGCTTGTTTAATCCAAAAAGTGATATGCAGTATTTTTAATTCTAGATTACCATTCATTTAAGTGTTATCTCCACAGTGAAGGTTGATGTCAGTGAATCTCTGGCATTTTCAGTTCTACCACCAATTGTCTTCACAGACACTACAGCAAACCATCCAGCCCATTTTCCCTCTATATACCTAATTCCCTCTTGATCTACTTATGTGTATATGATTGTCAGGGGTGGTTAAGGCAGGAGTATGGCTAAGGTTGTTAGCACATAATTATGATAATTCTTGAGATCATGTCACAGGTCGGTAGGATATTATCTTTGCTATGCTGAATTAGTCTTGTTTCTTTGCTGGCCTGCATCTGGAGATCCAATCCTCCGACCTGCATCTTGTTCTCATCTCATTTATTCTACGTTGTCTAGGTATTCTTACTTGTTATTGTGCCAAAGTCCAATGGTTTGTGCTGATGTTTATTATGGTAGTTTGTTATAGTACTTTATGTCAGGTCTTAGTCAGATATGACTGAGCTACCATATGACAGTAGACGGTACTACCTGCTTCTGTTAGCGCCAAATGTTGGGTGACACTTTCCAAACCCGACGCCCCACATTGTGCCAACGGCTTCGGGTGGAGGAGCGCAATTGGGGAGGGTACAAGCCTTATCTTAGTGCAATCTAAAGACTAAATGTCATGGCAGGGCAGACCAGGCCCTAAGCCTTGGTTGGCAACTGGTCTAGGATCGAAGCTCCGACAGACAGGCAGGCAGACAGAGCATTGCTTTGCTGATCCAGCAGCTTCTGCAACTTGTCTTGTTCCAGGCGTATTGTGTTTTCCTCTGGAGTACACTAGACAGGCCGAGAGAGGGATCATGTTGCATGGGCAACACATGGTCTCTAAACTCAGCCCAGGCTTTGTGTTATGGAAAGGTATAACTCCATTTTACAAACTATCATCTGTCAAGACGGCAAGGTGCCAGTCAGTTATAGTACTACCCAAATGCCATACAGGCATAGAGGCCTTTGACTTCCTCCTCACACTGAAAACACAAACAACACACTGAACTATGAAAGGACTGTATATAAGACCAACAGGTTTCACATCCCATTCTTATCAAATCAGGAAGTCGATTCACAGTCATGTTATCTCTTGTTAATATAATATAAAATAATATATCTCTCACTGAACATGCACATGGCGGGAAATCACTTGTCATCGCCAGCTTGGCTTTCCTGTCACAGTCTCAGCTTGATTGTCCCTTTCAAGAGTATTTTCAACTCTTCTGTTTAGTCGATGCATGCAGTCTCACTCAGCGCATGCTGCACGCTCAAAAACTTGCCATGAGCTCACTTGGCTCCTGTCACTGATATACTTCACACAGTTAGTTGATAAACGTCATACTTTAAGCTTATTTACTTTATACATTTAGCAGATTTCAATCTCCGAGCATTGTAGCGGCCACTTTCTGAGCGTGAGTGAATTTATATACCACCATCCATGTGATCAACATAGAACAATTAGTATAATGAGTCACATCACAAAGATTTTGCTAAGAATTATCATGCAAAGAATGAAGAAGAAGATACAACCTGAAATAGGGGAAGAACAATGTGGGTTTGTAGAAGGAAAGGGTACAGTAAATGCTGTGTATATGCTGCGAACAGTTATTGAACGTGCTATAGAAGTAAACAAGAATATACATCTTTGCTTTATTGACTATACAAAGGCTTTTGATAGCGTTAGACATGTCAGCATGGTGGATATGCTTGCAGATCTACAAATTGATGGGAAAGACATTAGACTTATAAAAAACATATATTGGAAACAACAAGATGCAATAAGGATTGATAATGAAGTGGGACAGTATCAGCCAATTAAGAGAGGTGTTAGGCAGGGATGTGTGATGTCTCCAGATCTTTTTTCCCTGTACAGTGAAAATATTTTCAGAAATGTAGAGGATATAAATGGAATCAGCATTGGAGGACGAAACATCAATAACATTAGATATGCAGATGATACAGTATTAATTGCAGACAATGAGCAGGACCTGCAACAATTAGTAGATGTGGTTGTTGTACACAGTGAGCAACTGGGGTTAGAATTAAATTGTAAAAAGACTCAGGTTATGGTCGTCAGTAGGAAGGAAGAAGTGCCACAATGTAATATACAAGTAAATGGAAATATTCTTCAACAAGTGAATCGGTACAATTATCTTGGAACAGTTATAACATCTGATGGGAGATGCCTTGAAGAGATTAGAACAAGAATCGCCATGGCGAAAGTAACCTTTAGCAAGATGAAAAACATTCTGACCAATAAGAAGATGTCAATTGAAACGAGAAAAAGAGTGTTGAGGGGATACATATGGATGTGAAACTTGGACAATAAGCAGTCAAGCTGAAAAGCATCTGATGGCTGCAGAAATGTGGTTTCTGAGGAAAATGCAAAGAATACCATGGACAGACAGAAAAACCAATGACCAAGTACTACAGGAGACAAATGAACATCGTAAACTGATTAGAGAAATTAGACGTAGACAGTCAAAATTTTTTGGACATGTTATGAGAAGAAATGGATTGGAGAACTTAGTGACAACTGGCAAGATCGAGGGGAATAGACCAAGAGGAAGACCGAGAGGAAAATACCTGGATGGCTTGGCCACATGGCATGGACGAGACAGGAACACTGAGCTGATCCACGACACTGGTGATCGAGTGAAATGGCGAGTCATGACCGCCCACGCTTTCCGGCATGGCACATGATTGATTGATTGATTGAATCACAAAAAGCATATCTCAATAGAAGTTAAAAGTATACTCCAAAGAGGGTGGGGTTTTTCCCTGACACCCTTGATCTACTTAAATACATTCTGATATACTTCATACTTTAAGCTTGTTTACTTGATACGAGGGAGATTCACATGAAAACCTTAAAAATGTGATAGAAATTACAATAACCATGCCATTGGCTTGTAACTTGTCACTATTGTTGTTAAAGATGTCAAGAGTGTTATGCATGTGGCATCACTGTGCAGACGAACATAGTGATGTCATAAGGACAGTTTAAAGATGGCCACCCCACTTTTGACATGCACGGAAGAGGGGCAGTGTTCTATTGTCCATTTTTTATCAGTGAAAGGGTGAAACTTATAGAAATTCATCAGCGAATGAAGGTCCAGGATGGCGATATATGCCTGTCAGTCCAGCAAACTTGTGAGTGGAGTAGAAAGTTTCAAAACAGACTGCGACAGTCTGTTCACGACCGAGTCAGGCACACAATATAGTGACCCATGAAATGATTTTTCTACAGGAATCCTAGCACTTTATTCTTGCTGGAAGACTTGCATTGAATGTGGTGGTGACTACATTGAAAAATGATACGTTTGTCCTTTACTTTTTTAGAATATATTCACACACACACACACACAAATATTTAAGATTATTCCTTTGAATCCCCTTGTACATTTAGCAGATGTACTTCAGTTATTCATCCATGACTAACTTCTGTCATTTATTTTACCCACAGAGCCTGACTTCCCTCACCTAGATGCTCTGGCACCATTTCTACCTTTAGCTATGCGGGTAAGACCTTCTGTCGACTAGTGTGCAGCAACAATCGAGCATCGGTTGTTTACTTACAATTGTTAACTTAGCTTGGCCAAATGGTATAATTGGGGCAGGAACACAGGCATGGTCCAAGACTTTTGTGATCTGTAAGCACAGATGCCATATACAATATTTTGCATCATTTCTGCAAACTGATATTGTTCAAATGTGGAGTATGTTATCCCCACAGTAGTCTAAGATTTAAAAGGAAGTCCTTCTGTTTGCATAGCAATGGCTGGAATCACCTAATCGTTAATGCTTCACATTCAAACAATATCAGTGACTATGTCTTTAGTATTTTAGCCAAAGCTTTTTTTTTCACATCATACTATGCAGTATATATAGAACTCTACAGTATGCATGTGACGAGATACAGCCAAATATGCCAGGCAAGAAATCATGCTATATGTTGTTGGTGGCTTCTCTGTTATAATTCACTAATGGAATACACTGTTTTGAACTATTGTGATCATGTCATTTAGCAAACTATTATTAAAAGTCGCTTTAAAGTCAACAGGGTCGACTTCATTGCACTGAGTTTTTATCCCATATGGCTCAGTCTCTTTCCGCGGAGCGGAAAGGTCACACAAAGCATGAACTCCATAGCTCAAGCGATGACCCGCAAGAGTCTCCGAAAAAATGCACTCATGAACTGAAGGACGCGGCCCGGATTTGAACCCACAACCTTTGGAGCCAGAGTCAGATGGCTTGACCACATTCACCACAGAGACTCCCAGAAAACTATGCAGTGTTTACAGGGGATGTCAGTTGCAAACTATGATTGTTCAGGATGGCACATAATGATAATTCTATCTTCCAGCATATATCAGTTGCGGAGAAACCCTTGAGGCCATAAAATAGCATGAGGAAACTACTAAGAGGCATTGATCAGTACTTATAGAAGTAAAGACATGAATGTCTGGTTGGCCAAGTGCTGAAGTACATTAGTTGATTCATCGAGGCACTGCCGTCATGTGGAGGGGGGCAGGCTGCAATTCCGGTGTGCTGTGGCTTTTAATTGTTATATTGTCCACTGTGTCTTCTGATCTCTGCCTGCTTTATTTGTATGAGTAAGTAAATAAAATAACAGACCCATTTTATATTTTTTGTAAATAAATTAATGGATCCATTTTACATTGCTTGCAAATAAAGTAACAGACCCAATTTACATTCCTGGCAAATAAAGTAACAGACCCAATCTACATTCCTGGCAAATAAAGTAACAGACCCAATTTACATTCCTGGCAAATAAAGTAACAGACCCAATTTACATTCCTGGCAAATAAAATAACAGACCCAATTTACATTCCTGGCAAATAAAGTAACGGAACCAATTTACATTTCCTGGCAAATAAAGTAACAGACCCAATTTACATTCCTGGCAAATAAAGTAACAGACCCAATTTACATTCCTGGCAAATAAAGTAACAGACCCAATTTACATTCCTGGCAAATAAAGTAACAGACCCAATTTACATTCCTGGCAAATAAAGTAACGGACCCAATTTACATTCCTGGCAAATAAAGTAACTGACCCAATTTACATTCCTGGCAAATAAAGTAACAGACCCAATTTACATTCCTGGCAAATAAAGTAACAGACCCAATTTACATTCCTGGCAAATAAAGTAACGGACCCAATTTACATTCCTGGCAAATAAAGTAACAGACCCAATTTACATTCCTGGCAAATAAAGTAACAGACCCAATTTACATTCCTGGCAAATAAAGTAACAGACCCAATTTACATTCCTGGCAAATAAAGTAACGGACCCAATTTACATTCCTGGCAAATAAAGTAACAGACCCAATTTACATTCCTGGCAAATAAAGTAACGGACCCAATTTACATTCCTGGCAAATAAAGTAACGGACCCAATTTACATTCCTGGCAAATAAAGTAACGGACCCAATTTACATTCCTGGCAAATAAAGTAACGGACCCAATTTACATTCCTGGCAAATAAAGTAACGGACCCAATTTACATTCCTGGCAAATAAAGTAACGGACCCAATTTACATTCCTGGCAAATAAAGTAACGGACCCAATTTACATTCCTGGCAAATAAAGTAACGGACCCAATTTACATTCCTGGCAAATAAAGTAACGGACCCAATTTACATTCCTGGCAAATAAAGTAACGGACCCAATTTACATTCCTGGCAAATAAAGTAACAGACCCAATTTACATTCCTGGCAAATAAAGTAACAGACCCAATTTACATTCCTGGCAAATAAAGTAACAGACCCAATTTACATTCCTGGCAAATAAAGTAACAGACCCAATTTACATTCCTGGCAAATAAAGTAACAGACCCAATTTACATTCCTGGCAAATAAAGTAACAGACCCAATTTACATTCCTGGCAAATAAAGTAACAGACCCAATTTACATTCCTGGCAAATAAAGTAACAGACCCAATTTACATTCCTGGCAAATAAAGTAACGGACCCAATTTACATTCCTGGCAAATAAAGTAACGGACCCAATTTACATTCCTGGCAAATAAAGTAACGGATCCAATTTACATTCCTGGCAAATAAAGTAACAGACCCAATTTACATTCCTGGCAAATAAAGTAACAGACCCAATTTACATTCCTGGCAAATAAAGTAACAGACCCAATTTACATTCCTAGCAAATAAAGTAACAGACCCAATTTACATTCCTGGCAAATAAAGTAACAGACCCAATTTACATTCCTGGCAAATAAAGTAACGGACCCAATTTACATTCCTGGCAAATAAAGTAACGGACCCAATTTACATTCCTGGCAAATAAAGTAACGGACCCAATTTACATTCCTGGCAAATAAAGTAACGGACCCAATTTACATTCCTGGCAAATAAAGTAACAGACCCAATTTACATTCCTGGCAAATAAAGTAACGGACCCAATTTACATTCCTGGCAAATAAAGTAACAGACCCAATTTACATTCCTGGCAAATAAAGTAACGGACCCAATTCACATTCCTGGCAAATAAAGTAACGGACCCAATTTACATTCCTGGCAAATAAAGTAACGGACCCAATTTACATTCCTGGCAAATAAAGTAACGGACCCAATTTACATTCCTGGCAAATAAAGTAACGGACCCAATTTACATTCCTGGCAAATAAAGTAACGGACCCAATTTACATTCCTGGCAAATAAAGTAACGGACCCAATTTACATTCCTGGCAAATAAAGTAACGGACCCAATTTACATTCCTGGCAAATAAAGTAACGGACCCAATTTACATTCCTGGCAAATAAAGTAACAGACCCAATTTACATTCCTGGCAAATAAAGTAACGGACCCAATTTACATTCCTGGCAAATAAAGTAACAGACCCAATTTACATTCCTGGCAAATAAAGTAACAGACCCAATTTACATTCCTGGCAAATAAAGTAACAGACCCAATTTACATTCCTGGCAAATAAAGTAACAGACCCAATTTACATTCCTGGCAAATAAAGTAACAGACCCAATTTACATTCCTGGCAAATAAAGTAACAGACTCAATTTACATTCCTGGCAAATAAAGTAACAGACCCAATTTACATTCCTGGCAAATAAAGTAACAGACCCAATTTACATTCCTGGCAAATAAAGTAACGGACCCAATTTACATTCCTGACAAATAAAGTAACGGACCCAATTTACATTCCTGGCAAATAAAGTAACGGATCCAATTTACATTCCTGGCAAATAAAGTAACAGACCCAATTTACATTCCTGGCAAATAAAGTAACAGACCCAATTTACATTCCTGGCAAATAAAGTAACAGACCCAATTTACATTCCTGGCAAATAAAGTAACAGACCCAATTTACATTCCTGGCAAATAAAGTAACGGACCCAATTTACATTCTTGGCAAATAAAGTAACGGACCCAATTTACATTCCTGGCAAATAAAGTAACGGACCCAATTTACATTCCTGGCAAATAAAGTAACGGACCCAATTTATATTCCTGGCAAATAAAGTAACAGACCCAATTTACATTCCTGGCAAATAAAGTAACTGACCCAATTTACATTCCTGGCAAATAAAGTAACGGACCCAATTTACATTCCTGGCAAATAAAGTAACGGACCCAATTTACATTCCTGGCAAATAAAGTAACAGACCCAATTTACATTCCTGGCAAATAAAGTAACAGACCCAATTTACATTCCTGGCAAATAAAGTAACGGACCCAATTTACATTCCTGGCAAATAAAGTAACAGACCCATTTCCCATGCCTGGAGGTATATCGGGTATATGAGGCTAGCCCCGTGTTGTGTGTAGCTCAGTCTATGTAGTCATTGCCAGGTCAGATGCCTTTACTTCTTTAAACATTTACTGGTTCCCATATTAGGCTGGCTCAACCTGGGAGTCACATAAATATTTATTTAATGTTCCACCTTGAT
Source organism: Cepaea hortensis (assembly GCA_963921405.1). NCBI lineage: Eukaryota > Metazoa > Mollusca > Gastropoda > Stylommatophora > Helicidae > Cepaea > Cepaea hortensis. Next base: position 30,271,167 of record OY992879.1, on the reverse strand, counting down.
GGGGATTCAAACACATCATCATCAGGCAGCAGGCCAGAATACTAGCCAATGTAGTCACCACTGTGCTCAATCAAAGTCCCCCAGCGCCGATAAAGTGCTTGGATTCATGTAGAAAAATATAATCTTGGTCGTGTGTCTAACCACTCATGCACCACCTGCTGTAGGTCTTCATAGAAGTCACGCCGTTTTGAAACTTCCTACTCCACTCATACACTTGCTGGGCTGATGGGCATGCATCACCATAGTGGACCTTCATTTGCCAATGAATTTCTGTAGGTTTCACTCCTTCACTGATCAAAGAATGAATAACAGAACTCTGCTCTTTTCTGCATGTCAACAGCCTTCTTAAATCTGTCCTATTGATGTCACCATGTTCATCTGCACCGTGATGTCACGTGCTTAACACTCTTGACATCCTTAACAACAAGGTTGACAAGTACAAGACATTGGCATGTCTGTTGTAATTTCTATCACACTTTTAAGGTTTTCATTTGAAGCCCCCTTGTATAAGTGCCAATTAGTAATGGTAAAGGGCTTCTTTTGAAAAACTGAGGTGCATCAGGCAATATAAATTCAGTATCTTTGAAACCACAACGTAAGATAAAATTAACTCGGTATCTTTGAATGCACAACTTAACATGAAGTATAAATTGTGTACCTTTGTTTGAACGCAGTTTAATAGGAAATATAAATTCAGTATCTATGTTTGAAAGCACAACTTATCAGGCAATACAATTTCAGTATCTATGTGTGAAAGCACAACTTATCAGGCAATACAATTTCAGTATCTATGTTTGAAAGCACAACTTATGCAATATAAATTCAGTAGGTATGTTTGAAAGCACAACTTATCGTGCAATGGAAATTCAGAATACATTTTTGAAAGCACAGCTTATCGTATCATGGAATGCAAACTCAGAATATATTTATGAAAGCACAGCTTATCATATCATGCAATACAAATTCCACATCACTGTTTGTTAGCAAAATTTCATCATTAATCTCTCACCAGGTGTGTTACTGCCCTATAGACACAAGTCTCAACTTTTCACAAGCCAACAAGTTGATCCGAGACCTGCGACCCCTGCACTTGGTGGTGTCGGAGACGTACATCAAGCCTCCAGTTTTAGAACCTCTGCGTAATGATCTCACCATTGACTTTGTAAGGAAATGATTTGTTAGTTTATATTTATATTTATAAGTCACAAACCGAGCGTGTGAGACGTAAAGTGGTGCATGATGGTGGAAATGACCACGTGTTCACATGCACCCACTGTGAACGGACATTTACAGTGGGAATTGGCCTTATCAGTCACATGCGCTACCGCCATAGGTAAAAGTTATTATGCCTTTTTAAAGCACAAACTATCGTCTGCCAAGACGGCAAGGTGCCAATGATATTAAAACAGTGGTGTGACACTGCAATGTGGGGAACATCTCATACACTGGCTGTTTTTGGGCATCATTTTTGTGGTCTATGATTGTAAATATGGGATTCTGTTTTGTTTGTTATTGCTGAAAGTGTATATTGATTTATTTGGTTGTTTTGGAATTTAAGGTTTAAAGATTGAACACAACCCACTACTGGCAACACTGATCGTATTCCATTACCAGTAGCGGAAAGTATATATATATTTTGGGGGCCCTTTTTAGCACTTGCACGTTCTGAACTTAAGTGTAATCTATACACACTACATCTAATAGCACTGGATTGAATTTTTGTATGGATTAGCTTTCTCTATTACCAGTGTCCCTCCCCTCAGGCGAATCTACTCCGACTTCAGAGGTACTTGTAATTTGCATTTAAGACAACATTTTCATCCAACTGACCGGTGTAGGGGTTGAACCCGCTACCTCAACATTAGCCCACAGGAGGTTTAAGGATACCACTGTTATCCATTCGGCCATGCTGACCTCCGAAATTATAATTATATATATGTATATGATCACTTTTATTGCACATCATCATCATCATGTTCCATGCCAGTAGCATGGGCAGTCTTAGTTCACCATCTCGTGTGAGCACCAGTGTCATGGATCAGGTCTGTGCTCTCGTCTCGTTGATAGCATGTGACCAAGCCATCCAGGTATTCATCTCTTTGTCTTCTCCTTGCTCTCTTTCCATCAAGAATCCATTTAAGGTTCAACTCACACACATTGTTAACATGGAATTCATGTTCTCAGTTTTCTCAATTAGACAGTATTGATTTATTGTAGAGAGGAATTCATCTTAAACACTTCAGTTAACATGGGATTCATCTTGTAAACATACTGATTGTAGTGAAGTGTCCGTCTTGCATCTTTTATAATTTAGAAAATGTTCATTGATTGTAGAGCCAGATCTGTTTTACATTATTTTAAAGTTAGAAAATATTTCATTGATTGCAGAGTAGTGTCTGTCTTAAATTTCTGTTAAGGATAGAAAATATTTCATTGATTGTAGAGCAAGGTCCGTTTTACATTTTGTTATAATTTAGAAAGTATTTCATTGATTGTGGAGCAGGGTCTTTCTTACAAGCTTTCTAATTTAGAAAATTTTTCTTTAATTGTTGAGTGAAATCCAGTATGCGCATTAGCTAGGTTTAAAAATATGTTATTGGTTGTGAAATATAACTCATCTCACACAATAACTAATTTAGGAAAAGTGTTACTGATTGTAATGCAATAGTTAAATCACACAAGTGCTAATTTAGAAAAAGTTTTATTGATTGTAATGCAATAGGTAAATCACACAAGTGCTAATTTAGGAAAGGTGTTATTGATTGTAATGCAATAGCTTTATCACACAAGTGCAACTATGTGGCAAATATTTTTATCTCTTGTAACACAGGAACCGTCACCACTGACATACAAACAGGGTGAGGTACTGTCCCTTCCTGTGAAGCGTCAGTTCGAGGTTGTCGAAATGGAGCAAGAGGTGAGTGAACAACACTAGTTTCTGCTGATTAGTTTTGGTGTGATAAAATATAACACTAGTTATTTCTTATTACTTTTGGTGCTGTAAAATATAACACCAGTTTCTGCTGATTAGTTTTGGTGCTATATAATATAACATAAATTATTTCATATTAGTTTTGGTGCTATAAAATATAACACCAGTTTCTGCTGATTAGTTGTCTCTCTTCTTCTTCTTCAGCGTTCCGAGCCATTGAGGTTCTTTGCTGCAAATACAATCCGTCTCCATTCGTCTCTCTGGTGGACCTTCTCTTGCCAGTCGTTGATTCCAAGTGCTTGTAGGTCTGTACATGTATTATCTCTCCACCGCCTTCTTGGTCTACCTCGGGGTCTACGGTCATTTATTTCCTGAGTCCGATATCGAGGCTCATGTATTTGTTTCGTAACAAAGAAAGGTTTTTACAAAACTGCTGATTAGTTGTGGTGCTATAAAATATAACAGCAGTTTCTGCTGATTAGTTTTGGTGCTATAAAATATAACAGCAGTTTCTGCTGATTAGTTTTAGTGCTATATAATATAACATAAATTATTTCATATTAGTTTTGGTGCTATAAAATATAACACCAGTTTCTGCTGATTAGTTGTGGTGCTATAAAATATAACACCAGTTTCTGCTGATTAGTTTTGGTGCTATAAAATATAACACCAGTTTCTGCTGATTAGTTTTGGTGTGATAAAATATAACACTAGTTATTTCTTATTACTTTTGGTGCTGTAAAATATAACACCAGTTTCTGCTGATTAGTTTTAGTGCTATATAAAATAACATAAATTATTTCATATTAGTTTTGGTGCTATAAAATATAACACCAGTTTCTGCTGATTAGTTGTGGTGCTATAAAATATAACAGCAGTTTCTGCTGATTAGTTTTGGTGCTATAAAATATAACACCAGTTTCTGCTGATTAGTTTTGGTGTGATAAAATATAACACTAGTTATTTCTTATTACTTTTGGTGCTGTAAAATATAACACCAGTTTCTGCTGATTAGTTTTGGTGCTATATAATATAACATAAATTATTTCATATTAGTTTTGGTGCTATAAAATATAACACCAGTTTCTGCTGATTAGTTGTGGTGCTATAAAATATAACAGCAGTTTCTGCTGATTAGTTTTGGTGCTATAAAATATAACACCAGTTTCTGCTGATTAGTTGTGGTGCTATAAAATATAACAGCAGTTTCTGCTGATTAGTTTTGGTGCTATAAAATATAACAGCAGTTTCTGCTGATTAGTTGTGGTGCTATAAAATATAACAGCAGTTTCTGCTGATTAGTTTTGGTGCTATAAAATATAACACCAGTTTCTGCTGATTAGTTGTGGTGCTATAAAATATAACAGCAGTTTCTGCTGATTAGTTTTGGTGCTATAAAATATAACAGCAGTTTCTGCTGATTAGTCTTGGTACTATACAATATAGCATAAGTTTCTACTGATTAGTTTTGCTGCTATAACAATTTTGGTGGTATAAAATAAAACACCAGTTATGATTAATTTTGGTGCTTTAAAATAAAATACAATTCTGATTAGGTTTGATACTATACAATAAAACACAAGTTTCTGCTTGTTTTTGGTGCTAAAATAAAACACCAATAAAACATTAAAAAATATGTGAACATATCGTCATGTAAACACCTTAAAAGTGTGGTAGAAATTACAATAACCATGCCATTGTCTTGTAACCTGCCAATATTGTTGTTAATGATGTCAAGGGTGTTAAGCACGGTACAGATGAGCATGGTGACATCATGACAGTTTAAAGATGGCCGCCCCACTTTTGACATGCACTAAAGAGGAGCAGCGGTCTGTTATCAATTTTTTTTTTATCAGTGAAGAGGTGAAACCTATAGAAATTCATCGGCAAATGAAGGTCCAGTATGGTGATGCATGCCTGTCAGTCCAGCAAGTGTATGAGTGTAGTAGGAAGTTTCAAAACGGCGTGACTTCTGTGACAGACTGTTCACAACTGGGTCAGGCACACCGAGTAGTGACTCTCAGAGTAGATTTGTCTACAGGAATCCAAGCACTTTATCATCAATAGAGGACTTGAACACAGTGGTCACTACATCTGAAAATGATACAGTTGCTCTTTATTTTTTCAGAATATATTCACACACACATAGACATTTTAAGGTCATTTGAAGCCCTCTGGTAGGTCTAGAACCATACGCCCAAAAGAGATGTAAGTCATGTAAAAGGAAGCTTGACTTTCATCAGCCAGCATTGATTTTATTACTTGGTGTGCCAAAGGAAGGTCATATGTGAATATCCCAGGTTCTATCTGGTAGCAGCACATTTGTTCGAGTTACTCGTAAATAACATCAAGGATAGGCGGTTGAACTATTAAGGCTTCTGGAGTGTTTATTCTTGTGGCTACGGTTTGCTTATGAATTTTCCTCATGTTGGACTGGTAGTGCATGAATATGTCACCCAGCAGCTACTGAGTTCAGTGAGTGGAGCGACACTGTGAGCTGTGAATTTCATGTGGAGTGAGTTTACATCAGTGTGCGGTTGTTTGTATCGTGAACTGCATGTTAGAAAAATGGCAACTGGCAGGTTGCTGAACTAGCTGGGTTTGTCTTAAGCGGTAAAGTGTGGCTGCTAGTTTTCTAGTGACTGCTGCTTCCATCGATGATGAACTGTGTTTTTCATGATGAACTTTTGTCTTGGCATTCTGGTAGTGGCTTTATGCATGTGTTCTGTGCGGGCTGTTGGTTTATTGAGACTCCTGTCTGTTCCACTTTTCACAAGGGGCAGTGAGGAGCATTTTGTGTGATATTCACTGGCACAGGCACGGAGCATAATGGGGCGACACTTTGCAATGAAGTTGGAACCTCGATTAACTAACTAACTCGTAAATATTGAATATATGTCCACAGCTGGCAAACGCCTTGGAACCTGTTGAGGTCAAACCAGGGTCAGCACTGTCCTTGGTAACAGCATCACTAGTTACTAAGGACAACAAGTTTTTGCTCAAGGTGAGTTTTTGTGGTGAAAGTGATTTCTTTTGTTGGGGAGAAATCACTTTTAGTATTCTTTATATTGATTGACAGCTGCGGGAGATTTGGCAGGAGACCGCCTTGAGCTGATTTTCATACAATGCTATGGGTGCCGGTTGTTCAGAAAGCAATGGCAAACTCGTTGAAACGGTTTCAAAAACCTTGCCTTTATTGTGTAGTGAATGTTGAATGGTTCATGATTTACATATGTATGTTGCCACAGGGAAGATGTATGTTCTCAAAATGTTCACTTTTATTGTATAGTGAATATGGAATTGTCCATGATTTACTTCTGTATGTTGTCACAGGGAAGATGTATGTTCTGAAAATGTTCACTTTTGTTGTATAATGAATCTGGAATTATACATGATTTAATTCTGTATGTTGTCACAGGGAAGATGTATGTTCTGCAAATGTTCACTTTTATTGTATAGTGAATGTGGAATTGTCCATGATTTATACTCATATGTTGCCACAGGGAAGATGTATGGTCTCAAAATGTTCACGTTTATTGTAGAGTGAATGTGAAGTGGTTCATGATTTTCATCCGTATGTTGCCACAGGAGAAATGTATGTTCTCAAAATGTTCACTTTTATTTCAAAACAATGTTTTCCCGTAGTGAATTTGAATAACGAAGACACAAACAATAGATTGCTCGATTTATTGCCTGGCATATTTCGCTGCATCTCGTCAGGTACATACTGCAGAAATCACACAACTTACGTGAATTAACTAGATAAATCCTTCAAGTCGAAATATACACATATTTGCATAGTAATGTCACTTATCTACCACAGTAATTTTAAGCTGACTAACTTTTATTTATTTGTTGTTGGTGTGCTGTACTCATGACAGAAAATTTTAGCAGCTTTCTTTGGTCTTGTGCTAAGAAGAGAGGCATTTTAGAACATCGTGACAACTAGAAAAATTAATGGGAAATCAGGCAGAGGCCAACCAAGAGAAATTATGCTGGATGGACTTATGGTTGATCCAGAATAGCAAAAACTGATATCTTTGGAGAGACATGAACACCAAGAACCGTGATCTGTAGAGAGATATGAACACCAAGGGCAGAGATCTGTGGAGTGACATGAACACCAAGGACCAAAATCTGTGGAGAGACATGAACACCAAGGACCAAAATTTGTGGAGAGACATGAACACCAAGAACCGTGATCTGTAGAGAGATATGAACACCAAAGACCAAGATCTGTGGAGAGACATGAACACCTATGCCAGCTGGCAGGGCACTTGATGGTAATGATGTTGTGCTATAGGTTCTCTGAAAACTTTTTAACCTCTACATAACATTTTAACACACCAGTAATGCATCATGTCATAAATTGATGATGTCTAAGTAAATTGATCACATGTGTTCCACAGCGACTACCCAAAGACAAAGAGACCCAGCTGTCCCGAAAGAGAAGAGCCGATGGAAGTCTGCTGTGGCGCAAGCCGTATATCTTTGGGACGCCAAGCTTGCACACCATCGTTGATGCTTTAAAGCAGGTTTGGAAAATTTTCCGATTTACTTCCTATATTGTTTGACTGAAATTTTCTCATGAGGTAACTGACGGGTAACAAGGTGAGAGGCTCGACTTCATTGCACCAGGTTTTATCCCATATGGCTCAGTCTATTTCCGCAGTTTGGCATGCCGAAAGCATCGCACAGAGCACAAACTCCATAGCTCCAATGGCGACCCCCGGGGCACTTCCGAGAAAAATGCATTCGTGAATCAAATGATGTGGTCCGGAGTCGAGCCTACAACCTTCGGAGTGCAAAGCAGACAGCTTGACAACTTCACCACGGAGATGTGTAACTCTGCTCCAACTAATTCATTGTATATTGATCAACTACTATTGTGAGTGTCCATCATTACCAAAATTGTCATTGTTGTACTGAAAGTTTCTAATGATAAGACTGACATGTAACTTTGCAGCAACCAACTCATGGTATAATGGTCAGCTACTGTTGTGTGTGTGTGTCCATAATTGCTATAAAGATCATTGTTTTATTAATGTCTGCACCAACCATCTCGTGGTATATTGATCAGCCACTATTGTTGTCTGGCAAAACATCTCTAGAAGCTTTAGAAATGGAGTTGTACAGAAGAATGCTGAAAATTCCTTGGACAGCTAAAATAAGGTACCATACAAAGAGGCTAATGCTCAAAGACAATTTGTTACGAACATCAGAAAATCCCTTGGACAGCTAAAATAAGGTACCATACAAAGAGGCTAATGCACAAAGACTACTTGTCACAAACATCAGAAAATCCCTTGGACAGCTAAAATAAAGTGCCATACAAAGAGGCTAATGCACAAAGACAACTTGTCACAAACATCACTTAAATGCATTTAACTGCGGCAAAAGCTGTGGACATGTGAGCCATTAGAAAACACAAAGTCTTGGTTGGCTTCACAAAATGACAACTACAAAAAACTGCACATTGAGATGACAAGCTTTCATCAGCATATAAAAACAAGTAACAAACTACAATACACAAAGCACAGAAATAACATTGAAGTAACTTAATCATTAATTGCAGTTCAAACTTCACGGCAACGGGTCGTCCCATTATGCTCCATTCCTGTACCAGTGAATATCACACAGCATGCTCCTCACTGCCCCATGTGAAAAGTGGAATAGACAGGGGTCTCTACAAACCAACAGCCTGGACAGGTACACTGTGCATAATGTTGCTGCCAGAATGCCAACACAAAAGTCCTCCATGAAAAACACTGTTCATCGTCGATGGAAGTGGCAGTCATTAGAAAACCAGCAGCCACACATTACTGCATAAGGCAACCCAGTCATTTCAGCGACACACCGGCCGCCATCATCTCAAGCATGCAGTTCACAGTACAAACAACCGCGGACAGTTGTAAAAGCATTCCACGCGAAATTCATAGCTCACAGTGTTGCTCTACAGTTATTGAAGTAACCATCAAGGCATACTATAGAAACGTAAAATTAAAATTAACAAGTTTCGCGTTGAACTAGTGAGTAATCCACGCTTGTGCTAAGAGTAATAGCAAGACCACAAGTATATTACTTTGACAGAAGACAGATGTACACACCTTGTAAGAAAACATATACCTTATCAGATCTCTCTAGTATACTCTGACTAAACATAATAAGTAATAACATATGATGCATACCAGCATGTCACATACAGATGATTTCTGAAGGTGTTTGAAGAAGAAGAAAGATGAATTGTTTGTTTCGTCTCCACAGCATGGTTTTTCATCAATCAAGGTTGAAGAAAGTGACACTGGCTCCATTATTCACTTGGTACGTACACATAAGTGTATGTGTGTGAGTAGTTTACCCACTTCTTGTATATGTATAAATAGTGCGCCCACTTCTTGTATCTGTAAATAGTGCACCCACTTATTCTATGTGTAAATAGTACACCAGACCGTGTCGCGTTGTGTTATAACGCGTTGGTATGGGAGCCGGTCGTTTGGAAAGCAGTGGCAAACTACTGAACGTAAAACTTGCCTAGTACATCAACAGCAGCTGACAAATGCTGGTGTTGACTGCAACATCCTGTAAGGGATATGCAACATAAAAAAAAAAAAAATAGTGCATCCACTTATTGTATACGTAAACTGTGTACCCACTTATTGTACGTGTAAATAGCTCCTAAGTGTAACATTTTACCAGGATTGTCAGATGTTCTGATATGTATTTCTCTCCAGCAACTTCTGAAACATGTACTCTATTTTTCATTCATGCAGGTGAAGGAGGACTCTCTGATCCAGGTGGATGGATCCTCCACACACATCATCTGCGACAGCGAGGATGTTCGCCTGAAACTGAAAGACGTGATGCTGAAGTGCTTGAAGCAGCTGTAGTTGCAGCAGTTCCTGCAACACCAGATGGGAGCTTGCCAGCGAATGCCTCCTGGGTTCACAAGATCTGCAGCGTTTTCATTCATCTCTAGGTGGACATTAGCCGGTTATTTCGGTTCATCTCATTTTGTTTCTCTTGTACCTTGCGGTGTTGAGGTGAAGCATAAACAGCGGGAGAATGCCCATTTATGGGCTTCATATAATGAGATTCCCATGGGCTCTGTTATTCTCTTTCCGTCATTTACATGGTGGGCATCTTCCTCTGGTTCCATTTGGTCTGTACATCATTGCTTGTTGTAGTATACTGTTAGTTGGTAATTTAGTTATAGGGCTGAAGCATTTAACTTACTGTTTTCTAATTAAATCTAGCGCTGCTATAACTCCCACTTTAGTCCTGATTTCAACATTTCTCTCCTCTTGATACATTGAGCAAGCTCAGAAATCCTATTTCCATTGTCTCATCTCATCATGCTCCTCTTGTGCCTTGCAGTGTTGAGGTGAAGTATAAACAGCGGGAAAGTGTCTGCTTATGGGCTTCATGTATTGATATTCCCATGGACTGCTATTCCCTGCGTCCATCGTTTACGAGGTCGGCCTCCTCCTCTGCTTCCCTCTGGTCTGTACATCATTGCTTTTTGTGGTATACTGTTAGTTGGTAACCATTGTGATGTTTCTTTCTCTTTTTCTGTCATTGTCCAGGTTTGGCATTGGTAACATAGAGTTGGTAGGAAGAATGCTTTTTGTGTATTTAATGATACGTATTTGTTGTTTAGTATTGGTGCCAGTTAGGTTCAGCATGGTCGGAAACAGTATTATACTTGTAGTGTTTCGATGAAGTGCTGATCAGCATCGTCAGGCGAGCAACAGGTTTAGTAGCATCAGGGTATTAAGTCGCCATCATCTAGTAGGTTCTGTGCAGAATGTTGCTCTCATCTTGGCCCATGGCAAACACTTTCTGTCTCTTGCCACTTCATCATGCCCCAGGTGTAAATAATGCAGTTTCCACCATCTGTTAGTCAACCCCGCTTCTTCTACCAAGAACCAAGCCTTTCATTACTGCTCTTTCTGAACCACTGTGATGTTTAGCTCTACCAGACCGCTGTACCCATTTTTCGGTAATTTCCGAATCGGCCGCTATACCTCTGTACCTAATTTTCGGTACTTTGCCTAGTACGTGAAAAAAATGCGTCACAAACTAAAAATAACCAACCAATCGTGGTCAAACCTCATGGTTAGCTATTGCAAATGTCTGCCCCCCCCCCCCCCCCCCCCCCCATGTGATATGTGATTGAATTGACATTGTGTGGTTTAACGTGGAAAAATTCTGAAAATTCACAATGAAACGAGTGGCTGATGAACCAAGCACTTCAACAAGAAAGAGAGATAGGTCTAAACTTTTCAGTCCAACAGCTGATCGATACTTTGGTTGATTCAGACTCTGAGGAGTCAGAATTTAATCAAGAATACATTTCCAATTCAAGTGACACAGACAGTGAGAGATGTAAGGTAGACCTATTTTCTACAATGTCTCCAAGTTCCATCTTATTCTAACCACTTGTTTGCATGTAACTAACATTTTTCTACATCATGTTGGTTTTTTCTCTATAATGCTCAGGAGCCCAGGTATAGTGGACAGTTAGGTTCAGGGCCTCAGATCTGGTAGGGTTAATATAGCCAAAGTATTTCAGTTCCGCAGACATCATGCTATTTATGGGCCTTTTCTCTTCAGTGTCCAGATCTTGTAGAATTGTAGTAATTTTCTTTCTCCCTCCCCACCACCAAAGTATTCTAAGAATGTTTCTATAATGTTGAACCTAAGAATTCCCCAATGCTGTTTAGTGGCAGCCAAAAGATCCATGACTCCTCCTGATGTTGCCACATATTCTCAGAATGTTTACTGTCACTTGCTGGTTCTGTGCTATGGGCTCTAAATTGTTTAAATGAACTCAGTATTAAACCAAAAAACAGGCATGATAGCGTGGTTGCCTGGCATCAATGATAGAACCTATGTTCCTTTTCCTTCTGTCCCCTTATCCCCCAATGAGCAACACTCATAGAACCTATGTTCCTTTTCCTTCTGTCCTCTATTTCCCCCCCATTGAGTCATAGTCCCCCAACCAGCTCACTGCAAGTTGAGCATCCTTTTACAATCTCCTGCTGCTGCATCCATGTCTTCCCGTTATTATTCATTTGCCTTTAATATTCTCCTCATGAGTTTTTGAGGTCTGCCTCTATTCCATTTGCCCTGTGTATTCCACACACAGGACTGTCTAGCCATACTATATACCCCCCCCCCCCCCCCCCCCCCCCCCCCCCCCCCCCCCCCCCCCCCCCCCCCCGTCATGTTATGTCTTGTCCGGCAGCAGCAGCTTCTCACCATTTGTTTCACAGATATTTTGGTTATCTCCATAGAACTTGAATTGATTTCATGGATATTTTAGTTGTATCCATAGAACCTGCATTGATTCACAGATATTTTAGTTGTATCCATAGAACTTGCATTGATTCATGGATATTTTAGTTGTATCCATAGAACCTGCATTGATTCACAGATATTTTAGTTGTATCCTTAGAACTTGCATTGATTCATGGATATTTTAGTTGTATCCATAGAACCTGCATTGATTCACAGATATGTCAGTTGTATCCATAGAAACTACATTGCATCACAGATAATTTAGTTGTATCCAAAGAACCTGCATTGATTCACTGATATTTTAGTTGTATACATAGAACCTGCATCGAGTCATGGATATTTTAGTTGTATCCATAGAACCTGCATGGCAAGTATAATGCACTGAGTATGTCAGATTGCGTACTGTACGTCACAGACCTCCAGATGCAGAAACATTTCATTAAATGTGGAAGATGATGATCACTAGGTTTTTTCAGATGCAAATAAGGGATGAAAAAGTGGAGAATGGTAGTAGTGGACATGCAATCCAGAGAATGAATATATCTATTTGAATTTTGTAAACTCCATGACTGTTCTACATGCGCAACAGAAGATGTTCACACACCATTCTAAAATTTAACTGAACAACACACATACTTATAAAATGTACAAAGTCAAAATCATTTTTACAACATGCCCAAATGTATTTGGGAAATGCATAAATAACAAAAAGAGTGTGGATATATGTGTATATAAAGCGAGTGTGCGGGTGCCTGAGTGTTATTATTAAATTCCATTGTTGCTGCATTCCACATGGGTTTCTTCATCACTATTTAACATTCAAAATGTACATATTTACATCTCCCATGCAGACACTTCCAACACTCAGCATGGACAGGTCTAGACACTTCCAAACACTCAGCATGGGCAGGTCTAGACTTCCAACCAACACTCAGCATGGGCAGATCTGGACACTCCAACCAACACTCAGCATGAGCAGGTCTGGACACTCCAACCAACACTCAGCATGGACAGATCTGGACACTCCAACCAACACTCAGCATGGGCAGATCTGGACACTCCAACCAACACTCAGTATGGGCAGGTTTGGACACTCCAACTAACACTCAGCATGGGCAGGTCTGGACACTCCAACCAACACTCAGCATGGACAGGTCTGGACACTCACACTCAGCATGGGCAGGTCTGGACACTTCCACCAACACTCAGCATGGACAGATCTGGACACTCCAACCAACACTCAGCATGGGCAGGTCTGGACACTCCAACCAACACTCAGCATGGACAATCTAAGACGGGGCTAAATACGGCCCAGAGCCAATGAGAAGGTTGCATCTGGAGAAGTGCAGGCCCAAAACAGTTGTGCTCTTTGTGTAGTAAGTTGCCAGGAGTAGGCTGGGGCTGTCGTTCCTGTTAGGAAGAGATTAGGTGGTAAATGGTTAGTTAACACAAAAATATTCCAAAACAGCAATGGTAAAATGGTTAACAGGAATAGATAGCTAAAACATCTGTTCCAAGGACATGTGCTTTCACGCATCGGGTATGTCCTGGCCATCCTCACTGTCAGCCCTACACAGATTGGAAGACTTGAAAAGGTACAAAACGAAGCCATGCGCTTCTTGGGCTGCACGAGAGACACCAGCTATGTAGCAATGAGATACCTCCTTGACTTCCCGACAATGGAACACAGGATCAAGATCTGGAGAGCTTGTGCAGATGAGCAGCACCCTCTGCATGACGCTATATTCAGAGAAAAGGGTGACAGGCTAAAGAGGGGCAAATCATGGATGGGTCGGGCGGAAGATGTCAGACATGTCTGCAGTCTTACCAGTATCAACCCTGGCAAGGAATGAGTGCCGGTGCCTCCAGCTTTTAAGTGCACTTTCTCCTACATTATCACACTCGACAGACGGTGCAGAGAGCAAAACCCTGCCGCTGTCAATGCAGAGGTTAACGCGCTCATCTATGAACACTCAGATAGCCCTGAAGTGCTCATCTATATAGATGGATCTGTTGTAAAGCAGCAGAGAAATGCGGGCCGAACCGTTCAAGAATCCAGTGGTGCTCACTCTATGACCACGAGCAGCATGACGATGGAGGTGATGGCAGTTACACAGGCTTTCGTATGGCTGGAATCACAGCATTATACCAACGTGTGTGTACTAAGTGATTCAGAAGGTCGAAGCTGGATCTGTACGTAGACAGTGGAATGAGTCGCTGCGGAAGTCTGTTGTCCGTAAAGTCACCTTCATCTTCATCCCGGGACATGCGGGAGTTGAGGGAAATGAACGAGCTGACAAACTGGCTGGCTCTGCACCCCCTGTAGATGGCCAGCCCATGGATCGTGCGGCCAGCCCATGGATCGTGCCGATGTTATTAACGTCCTCAAAGATATGGCGAGAACAGAGGACTTTGACGTCAGTGATTCCACATCGCTGTCCAGGATGAAAGACCTGGGAGTAAGAATCGGCACAGCCAGATGCGAGAGGTACATCGGGAAAACAAAGCGCCTCGTCAACCAACACAGATCTGGCACTATTAGCCACCGGACGCTGATGCATATGCTGGGGCGAGGATCTGAGCACCTATGGACATGTCCGGAGTGCAATGAAGATACCCCAACTGATAACTGACTGAACAGCTGAAACAACTAATGTAGGATCTCAAGTGTTAATTATATTCATGTGTTTGCAATGTTAATTATATTCATGTGTTTGCAACCAACAAAGTGGAAATCAGGGGGCACCACCAAACAAATTCCCCAAGAATAATCTGATGGACATGATTATGATGTTCCTCCTGTGTCAGTCTTCAGACAGAATATCCTGGCCTGACAGCCTCAACAAGCTAAGATGTCCTTTACAGGATGTCGTAGTTCAGCATTTTAACAATTTACTGTTGTTTGCAATTGCTTTCTGAACGACCGGCACTCATACCACTGTATGACCAGCGCAGGGCAGTCTGCTTCCAAATCGTGCACAGCTTGTTTTAAGTGTGTTGTGTGGAGGTTGCTAATTTAACAAGGCAGACATTTAAATAAACAAGCACTTGAGACGACAATGATGTAATATAACTAATCGACTTAAAAAATACAAAACCACTCTGATAACCTACTCCATCCATGAAAGAACCATGGCCTCCATACACAAAATCAAACTGCATCGATTACTTCTAGGTTTTTCCTCCCCACATGCCTGGTCTGAAGCAAGTGATGGCGATCATGGCTCTAGACCAGTGTTTCCCAACGTGGGGCCCACGCCCCACAGGGGGGCAATTCGATAGTTAAGGGGGGCATTCGAAAATGGAAGAAATCGGCTGGACATAAATAACAAAACGGGGAGACTTGAGTCTGAAGTTAAGTAAATTGGAACCGGATATAAAATCTCTTTGCAGCAAGCATCAAGCGCAAGGATCTCTTCTTCTTCTTCTTCAGCATTCCGAGCCATTGAGGTTCTTTGCTGCAGATACAAGCCGTCTCCATTCGTCTCTCTAGTTGACCTTCTCTTGCCAGTCGCTGATTCCAAGTGCTTGTAGGTCTGTATGTATATTATCTCTCCATCGTCTTCTTGGTCTACCTCGGGGTCTACGGTCATATATTTCCTGAGTGTAAGCGAGTTTTGTTTCCCTGTTATCTTCCATTCTTTCCATATGTCCCAGCCATGATACCAATGATTAGGGGGATCTTAAACAAATCATAAATGTCTTTAAAGCTTCTTCTTTTCCACTCTCCACTTTGTGTAACCCTAATGGGCCTAAAGATGCATCTTAAGACTTTGTTCTCAAAGGTTTGTAACAAGGCTTAGTCTCCTTTAGTTGTACTCCAGATTTCAGAGCTATACAGCACAACTGGTCTGATCAGTGTTTTGTATATTGTGATCTTGGTGTTGTGAGATAGCGCATTTGATTTTAGCAACCATATGTGTTGTGTTGTTTCATTGACTTCAGTTCTTTAACAAACTTTCTGGATTCGTTTTTCTGGTGATTAGTTTCCATATCCTTGATTATATTGCTCATATATTCTCGCTTCTGCTGCCGAACTATTTTTGTAGCCTCTTTACATTCAGTTCTTCTTCTTCTTCTTCTTCTTCTTCTTCTTCTTCTGCGTTCATCCGGAGAGTTTTTTTTTCGGACGTGGTTGCGTTGTGCCTGTTTACAGCAGAGCTGCGTTCTTTCGCCGTTAGGCCGACACATCCGACTTCTGAGGGCATTTGTTGACCGGGTTAACCTTTCCGCGGGTTTCGTAGGACGTTTGACTCTCACTGTTGTGGTGTTATCCCCCATCCCAGCTGGCCCATTTAGAACAGATGAAGACATAATGGTCAGCCCTCAAGGGAAGGCAGGGGCAGACCATGGGCATTCCCCACCATCCAAGGAGGCTTCCATAATTGCAGAGCCGACACTTAGTGCTCTGGTACTTGGCTCACCCAAGAAATCGTCACGTCCTGCTCTTGGCTGCTTAGCTTCACTTCCATATATTGCGCCTTCCGTTCACCACAGGCTGTTCCTCTGGAAACCAGAGGAGTGCAGTCTGCTGATGACATCCACATAGTGAGCTTTTGATTCGGACTTTCCACGTAATGTATTTGCTATCCAAGCAATATTCCATGTCGTGCCACTGGGACGCTTTTTCCACCTTTGATGACGCCCACACAATGAGCTTTTGATTCGGATTTGCTAGCCAAGCAATATTCCATTTCATACCTCTGGGGCACTTTTGCTACCGACATACCTGTGGATTGAAATGTGGCCGTCTAAGTATTTCTTCATGCACCTTTAGATGTCAACCTGAATGTAGTTAAAGTAAGCGGCGGTCAACTTGAGCTTGTTGATATCTCCATAGAGCTTGTCCTCAAATGAAGGAGGTGTGGGCCAAAATATCTTTCTCTGTTCTGCATATATTGGGCAAACCTGCAGCAAATGTCTAGCTGTCATTTTACCAGTTCGACAATTACATTCATCGGTATCTCCTATCTTTAGTTTATTGAACAAGTGGTATTTCAGCATGTTATGTCCTGTGCAGAGTCTGAAGATTGCTACTTGTTCTCTTCGTTCGAGTTTGTAATATGCATCATCTTTCTGGTGGCCTGTATGCTCTGATTCCCATTTGGTTCTATAAGTGCTTTTTATAAACCTCTTTGCCTCATTATAGGTAATGTCTATGTCAGGCTAAGGTAGTTGTCCATTTTCTTTTGCCAGTCTGCCAGGCTCTTCATTTCCAGGTATACTGCAATGTGATGGGATCCACTGTATTACAACTTTTTTGGATTTCTGACATAGTCCATGGAGTGCTGCTCGTCTGCTAATTTTGTGCTGTTTTTGCTCTTCGGTATCGAGACAGCTGACTTTGCATCTGTGAAGATAGCTATTTGCTTCTCTTTATTTTCCTCCATCAGGAGCATTTCTGCAGCAGTTTTCAAAGCTTCTACTTCTGCTTTGAAGTTACTTGAAAATTTTCCAGTTGCCACTGACTGTTTTTTTTTTCTCCATTTTTTAAATTTAGGAGAATTCCTCCTACTCCATTTTCTATTGAATTTTTGGCTGATCCATCTGTATATGCATGGGTCCAATTGCTGCTTGGGTAATGTTCTTTTATGTAGTTTAGAGTGATTTTTCTTCTTTCTGTTTCATTCTGAGTGTTCTTGTTCTCAGTACCAGGAATGTTTTCTATCATCTCAGGCAGTTGCTGCTGTCTCCAAGCTGGGAACTTGTGTGCATTGTAAATGGGCTTGACTGTTGATATGTTAAGTATAGGAACTGCCCTAATCTTCTATATTGCTCTTCATTTTGAATGTTATTGATGTAATTTAACCATAACTGTCTGGCACTCTTTTTCCTAATGACTGCTTTTTCACATTTTTGATTGAACCATCTGTTCTTTCTATGCATGGTTAACACACTGAGACATTCTTCTGCGGTGGTTTGAATTGTATTCTTGATGTTCAACCAAGTTTGGTCAGCACTTTCCTCCAACGGGTTTTGTAGAGTTTCAAGTTTACATTTTATTTAATCTGCAAATTTCTCTTTGACTGTAATTTCTTGTAATTTTTCTCTATTATATGTTGGGTGTAACCTCTGTAGTTTAGTATAGAAAGCTCTTTCAAGTTTTATTTTAAATTTTGCCCCAACGAGGAAATGGTGGCTGTGACAAGGATCTCACCAAATTTAAATAATAAATAATTACTAACAATTAAAATAATATAGAAAAATCTTTCATTAAAATTAATTTGTACTTAAATTTCAGTTCTCCATTATATTTTTTGAAAATTTACTTACTGTGTTTGCTCAATAATTTCCTAGTGATTTCTTCCTAAAACCTATAATTCAAGTTTCTTTAGTTAACATTTCAATTTTTGAATATTAAAAATTATGTATATGTTAAAGGCTGGGGGGCATAATATTTTTTAGAAAGGCTTAGGTGGGGCATAGCACAAAAAAGGTTGGGAAACACTGCTCTAGACGCTCCTCTGTCAACAGATATTTTAATGAAGTTGGTGGTGTTTATATTATTATTTGTTGTCATGTTTTCCACAATGTTTCTCCTCCACCTATTCTCTTGATAACATCATCATGTACCATGGGCAGTCATATTCCGCCATCTCACATGATCACCAGAGTCGTGGATCAGCTCTGTTTTTGTCTCCATTACACGTGGTGAAGCCATCTAGATATTTACTTATCTGCCTTCCCCTTGTTCTTTTCCCCTCAATCTTGCTAGTTGTCACCAAGATTGTCTGCTCATCTTCCACGTCTCACACCCATACAAACGTCCACGTCTCAAACCCATACAAAATTACAGTTCTGTGCAGCACTTCAACACTTTTTCTCATTGACATACTCTATTCATTTTATATCTTTTCCATTGGGACGCAGAGGTGTTTCCAATGCACCAGGGCCGGGCTATATACTGGCCAAGACCTATTGATGCGTCCTCGTCGAGCGCCCTGGGCAACAGGCCCCTTCGGGGTCCTGGCTAAAGTCAGTAGGATCGCCGATTCCTCCGAAGTTGGAGAGTGTCTGCCTGTACGGCGAGGAACCATCAGTCTGCACACCTATAAGCCAGACATGGGACAACGGATCCTCACGTAAACCTCAGGTCCGGTATGACATCACACTGATGTTAGACAACAGGATGCCTCCGACATACAGGACTTCGCGTTGGAGCTCAAGCCAACGAACACATGCAAGCAATCATGTCTTTTCCATTCAATGTTGATTAGCGGCAGCCAATACACTGAATGTTTATTTTCTTCTTTATCCACGATATTCTCAACATGTTTGTCAAGAACCACATCTTCTCTGTCCACAATATTCTCAACACGTTTGTCAAGAACCACATCTTCTCTGTCCATGATATTCTCAACACGTTTGTCAAGAACCACATCTTCTCTGTCCATGATATTCTCAACACGTTTGTCAAGAACCACATCTTCTCTGTCCATGATATTCTCAACACGTTTGTCAAGAACCACATCTTCTCTGTCCACGATATTCTCAACATGTTTGCCAAGAACCACATCTCCACTGCCTCCAGTTTCTCTATCATTTCGCTGCCTGGAGGTCAGCACAGGCAAATGGATAAGAGCCTTTGCTCTTGAACTTCTGCTGTGCTGATGCCGCAGTAAACAGGTTCAACCCCTACACCCGTCGGTTGGATTACAATTTTGACTTCTCTTCACGGATTTGGGGAGTAGATTACAAGCACCTCAGAAGTCGGTCGGAGTGGGTTCACCTGATCACGAGGGACACTGGTAACAGGGAAAGCTAATCCACAAGCAAAGACCAGCCCAACTATGCTTGAGCTCAAGGTGTGAGAGCTAACGTCACACACACAACACTGTCCAGTACTATCACAATGAAACAGCACACAACTTACACGTTGACATTACTGGGGATGGTAGTGTCAGCCTCTGTGTCCTGTTCAGCCATCATTTTCTGCACATCCCACAGACGTATACTGTCATCTAGTCCACCTGAGGAAACAGTAGTTCTCTTCAAACCATTGCTGACTATCATATTTATTTCTACACCACGCATCTCTGAATAATTCAGTCGTTACATGGCCACAGCAGCCATCATATTGTTGGATTAGATTCCTGTATTGGATTTTAAATATCTCTTATAGATGGCTCTGTTTTTCATGTCTCTCTCAACTGCGTCTGCGTCTCTCTCTCTCAGCACCCTCTAATAGATGGCTGCTGAATTTCATATTTTGCATCTCTCTCTTTCCTTATATATATATATATATATATATATATATATATATATATATATATATATATATATATATATATATATATATATATATATATATTAAAAAAACATCTGTCTCTTATGCCACTCCATCCATCCATCATGTGCCATGCCGGTAAGGGTTGGCGGTCATGTTTTACTATCTCACTCGATCACCAGAGTCGTGGATCAGTTCCGTGTTTCTGTCTCTTATGCCACTAGACTTATTTAATCTCTCTCTCCCTATATAGATATATAAATAATTTTTAAAAAACATCTGTCTCTTATGTCACAAGATTTATTTAATCTCTCTCTCACAGATGCCTCTAGTGGATCTCTCTCATCCTCCCACTTTCTATTTCGCATCTCTCATACCCTCCTCTCTATAGCACATCTCTTGCTATTTCACATCTCTCTCTCATCCTCCCCTTCTCTATTTCACATTTCTCTCAGTCTACATCCTCTCTATTCACACCTCTCTCACTCTCCACCCTCTCTATTTCATATCTCTTTCACTCTCCATCCTCTGTATATCATATGTCTATCACCCTCTATTTCACATATCTGCCACCCTCTAATTCACGTCTCTCACCTTCTATTTCACATCTCTCTCTCTCTCTCTCTCACCCAACCCCAAAGCTCACAAACACCCAAGTACCTACCAGAAGCCAGGATAGTGCCGTCCCGGCTAAAACACAGGGAATAGATGATGTTTGTGTGACCCTTCAACTGGGCCACCACGGTCCCGGTCGACAGGTCCCAGATAATGACCAGGTTATCTGCACCTGGTAGAACAGAAAATGATTGACAGATCAGCACCCTATATGAACCAACTACACTTACAAAGTAACACAGAAGATAATGGAGAAGAAGAAGAGGATAAGCTAGGAAATCTACATTTTGACAGCTAACTCAGGTAGCAGATACATAACAAGTTGCTACATCATAGCCAGCACACAACATTCTTAATCCTTTGCAGATACTCCAGACTTGGCAGATCATGTTATGTACTATCAAAACGTCATCCCAAGTTACAAACTATCTAAACTTGCCATCCCAAGTTACAATCTATCTAAACTTGCCATCCCAAGTTCCAAACTATCTAAACTTACCATCCCGAGTTACAATCTAAACTTGTCATACCAAGATACAAACTATCTAAACTTGTCAGAACTAGTTACAAACCATCTAAACTTGTTAGATCATGTTCCAAACTAAACTAGCTATCCCAAGTTACAAACTATCTAAACTTACCAGATCAAGTTACAATCTACACTTCTCAGATCAAGTTACTATCTAATCTTGCCATCCCAAGTTACAAACTATCTAAACTTGCGATTCCAAGATACAAACTATCTAAACTTGTCAGATCAAGTAACAAACTATCTAAACTTGCCATCCCAAGATACAAACTATCTAAACGCCATCCCAAGTTACAATCTATTCTAAACTTGCCATCCCAAGTTACAATCTAAACTTGCCATCCCAAGTTACAAACTATCTAAACTTGTCAGATCATGTTACAAACCATATAAACTTGTCAGATCATGTCACAAGCTAAACTTGCTATCCCAAGTTACAAACTATCTAAATTTGTCAGATCAAATTACAATCTAAACAACAGTTATAAACTATCTAAAATTGTCATCCCAAGTGACAAACTGTCTAAACTTGTCAGATCATGTTACAAACTATCCAAACTTGTCAGACGGAGTTACATAACTAAACTTGTCCGAACTAGTTACATACACTAAACATGCCAGACGGAGCTACATACTATCTATGAAGATAAGCACTCTCACACAAAGAAACAAACTGCACACCTACCCGCACTAGCCAGGTACCTGCCATCAGGACTAAACTCCAGGCAATGAATGGTGCTCTGAAACACATGAAGCATTGTTATAATAAATTAGATTCCATGATGGAACTACAACAGTCAAAGCAGCATCATCATGTGCCATGTCAATAAGCATGGGCGGTCATGGCTGGCCAAGCCATTGAAGGATTTACCTCTCTGCCTTCCCCTGGCTCCTTTCCTATTAATCTTGCCAGTTGTCAATAAGTTTATTTCTCCTCATAATTTGCTCATACAATCTTGACCATCTACATCTAATTTCTTTAATCAGTTGACAGTTTTCATTTGTTTCTTGTTGGACTTGCTCATTGGTTTTCTCGTCCACACATGGTATTTTTCTCATTTTGTTTTCAGAAAAAGAAAAAAAAAACATCTCCACTGCCATTAGATGTTTCTCAGCTTGTCTGCTCATTGTTTATACAATAAGAAATTTAAAAAAAACAGGTACGTATCAGTCCTGTGAAAAAGTGACAGATACTAAACACAACCACAGTGCCCATACGTTACAAAGAACGCTACTATCGCAAACATAAATCACATGGGGAAAATCCAAAACAATCAACAACAAAAATAATAAAATAAAAATAAGTATACTGCAACACAATGAACGTTGTTTCGATTATACTAATCTTCATCAGGAACAACACAAACAAAAGAAAAACTTTAAATTAGAAAATTTAATATTAAAACAGATCTAAAGAAAAACATGAAATTAGAAAATGTAATATTATAAAATTTTCTAATTTCATGCTTTTCTTCAGAACTGTTTGTGTTACTCCTGATGATGATTAGTATAATGTACCACATAGTTGGGTATTTGTGCAGGATAAGGCACATGTGGCCGATGCCCTTTGGAATCGTGTGTATAGTGCAGAAGAACAGACAGATCATCACAGTTAGATTTGCAGAGAACGGTGCTGCAGGGAGTGACTAGCGGATCTGGCCGACACTCATAACTCCAAGGAAAGGCCAGACGGACACATAATCAGACTGGTGCTGGTATCATTAGTATTGGGACTCTTCACTGGCTGTTGTAGATATTGATGAAGCATCTATGGGAATGTCCTGAGTGCTGTGACGTTGGATCTTGACACAACTCAACTATCAGACAGCACTTCTACTCTACACCCAGCTGTAGAAAGAGGAAAGGCTAGAAATAATGATCAATACCTTATGTCCGGTCATAATTCGGACACAGCTGCCGTTCAGCATATCCCAGAGACGGACACTTTTATCACTGGAGCCTGTTGCTACATAGTTGGAGTTTGGGTGGAATTTACAACACTGAAAGTAAAGCCATATAAACATTGATGAGTTTGTAATGCACGAAAATCAAATGGTAATGCATGAAAATCAAATGGTAATGTATGAAAATCAAATGGTAATGCATGAAAATAGAATGGTAACATATGAAAATCAAATGGTAATGCATGAAAATAGAATGGTAACATATGAAAATCAAATGGTATTGTTAGTTAGTCAACAGATCATCTTCATTGCGTATCGAACCATTCAGTCCATAAGTGCTCGGATCCCTTCCTCAGTAAATCCCACAGCATATAGCAGCTCACAACACCAGTTTTCTGTTGGTTTATTAATCTTCTCTGGCTTCCTGCGTAGTCCTCTTGTCTGGCCACACCTCATTTAACTTGCTGTTCTCGCAGTCTGACCGTGGTTGTAGATTCAGTCATCACTTGGTTCTGGCAAATGTCTTACTTCTTGTAGAGCATTCAGAATATCCGCCTCATCCATGGCTCTTCTGCCCTCGACAGTAGCCTGTCAGCTTGCTCTTCTCCTTTAACACCCGCATGCTCTGGCATGAAAATGAAACTAATATTTTCCAGCCATGACCGCCCCAGAGATAGCAATCACTGTCTTCGGACTCACCCCATCTCTATCTTCCTGAGCATACTCACTGAGTCACTAAGGAAGCATGCCTGAGTGAAGGTCTGTGCCTTGAGCCATGTCATTGCTTTACTTACTGCCATGACTTCCATAGTCAGACTACTTGTGATCACGGCAAAAGCACCAGAATCCTCCTTCACAATTCTCCCTCCAGCCTGAACTATAGAAGACCACAAACTTCTCATGTGTTAAATGGCCGACCCATCTGTGTAAATGACAGCATCACCCTCTAAAGAATTCTCAAAGATCAAAGCCTGTACTTCTGCTTCCACAGCAGCCAGATTTTCTTGTCTGCATTTTCTGACTAATTGAATGCAAACTGAAAAGGATGTACCAAAATATGCTGACATTTGTACCCACTCCTCGACAGGTTCTAAGTCCTCAAGTGAACACACCTGTTGAAGAGTGTTTGCGTTGACTCTAAGGTAGGCACAAGCTCAGCAAATTTGTATTGTCCCCCATGGTTGGAAAATTGAGAAGGTAGCGCATCGCTCTGCATGCTGTATCCCTTGTGCACCCAAGTATAATATTTTGTACCGTCTTCATTTGCTAATGGCTGAGATTCAGGATCGCCATCACATACTCAAAAACAAAGGATCGGGCACTCGAATATAAGACATAGATAACACTGCTCACAATTGAATGGCATTGTATGAAAATCAAATGGTAATGTATGGAAATCAAATGGTAATGTACGGAAATAAATTGGTAATTATGAAACTCAAACAGTAATGTATGATAATCAATTGGTAATGTACTACAATGGTAATTATGAAAAGGTTAAACTACACACTCACATCTACGTCTGACAGATGTCCAGCAAATATCCTGATCGGCTGGGGGTGGTCTGTGGCCCAGATTCTAGCTGTCCTGTCGTGTCCAGCTGATACAAAGTAGTAGCCGTGGGGGCTGGTCATCACATCAAGGGCAAAACAAACAGCAAAATTAACATAAATAAAGTGGTTTAATGAACATTTGTATTGCATTAACTATTATGATATGGAAATAGAAGGGAACTTTCTTAAACAAGTTGAGAATTTTAAATACCTTAAGGCAATTATAACATCAGATGGAAGATATACAACAGAGATTAAGAACAGAATAGGCAAGCAAAAGCTGCATTTCAGAAAATGAAATGTATCTTATGCAATAAGTCACTATCATTGAATGGAAGAAAAAGAATGTTGAAGTGCTATGTAGAGCCTGTTTTGCTGTATGACAGTGAATCTTGGAATGTAAATTAACAAATCAGGAAGAACTTAGAAGCAACAGAGATGTGGTTCTTGAGACAAATGTTATGAATTCCTTGGACTGCTAGATCAACTAACAACGATTGCCTCAAAGACAACGCTTTAAACTTGAACATTATATACAACAATAAGAAAGAGACAAACAGCTTTCTTTGGTCATGTGATCAGAAGAGAGGCATGGGCTAACCAAGAGAAATGACGATGGATGGACTGAGAAGATGGCATGGAGAAATATCATTAGCAGAGTTGATTCAGAACACCAAAGACCGAGATCTGTGGAGAGCCATGAACACCTACGCCAGCCGGGGGACACTTAATGATGATGATGATTATTAACTACAGTATTTTCTTTGTTGTTGTTGTTGCATATCCTTTGCAGTATGTTGTGATAAAACCCAGGTCGATTATCTAGGACATTCAGTAGTTTGCCATTGCTTTCTGAACAAGAGGTCAATGTTTCAGTCAAACTTAATGCCAGTGCAGGGAGTGATACCTCTACCCTGCTATAAGTGGACCACAAGATTCAGAGCAAGCAGTCTTATCCTTTCACCATGTCGACCTCTATGAAATATGTACATAAATTGCCGTCAACATTAAACAAATTATTTTCCTAGTTATTTCGTCAAGCTGAGGCTCAGGATCTGATGTGTTTACAACCAGCATATCACTGAAATGATCAGCATATACATCTGACAGCGTATGCTGAGAGAGGTGGAGCACCTATGGGTTTGAACTGAGGGCTAAGATGACTGTTAGGACAAAGAGTCAACAAGGCTATGTGAATAGACATAGCAAAATTGGACTGTTGAGATAACTCACCTGAACACAACATCCCAGACTGGAAAGTTATGTCCCTTGTAACACACCAAATTTGTCCAGATATATAGGCTCCATAATCGAACTGGATGAGGCAAATGTAAATGGAAAATGTTCACAAGACAATAAATATTCACAAACAATTTCACAAGAAATAAATATTTAGAAACAATTTCACAAGACAATAAATATTCAGAAACAATTTAACAAGATAATAAATATTCAGAAACAATTTAACAAGATAATAAATATTCAGAAACAATTTCACAAGACAATAAATATTCAGAAACAATTTAACAAGATAATAAATATTCAGAAACAATTTCACAAGATAATAAATATTCAGAAACAATTTCACAAGACAATAAATATTTAGAAACAATTTCACAAGATAATAAATATTCAGAAACAATTTAACAAGATAATAAATATTCAGAAACAATTTCACAAGATAATAAATAATTGGAAACAATTTCACAAGACAATAAATAATTAGAAACAATTTCACAAATTAATAAATATTTAGAAACAATTTCACATGACAATAAATATTTAGAAACAATTTCACAAGAAATAAATATTTAGAAACAATTTCACAAGATAATAAATATTTGGAAACAATTTCACA
This sequence comes from Cepaea hortensis, assembly GCA_963921405.1. NCBI lineage: Eukaryota > Metazoa > Mollusca > Gastropoda > Stylommatophora > Helicidae > Cepaea > Cepaea hortensis. The sequence continues at coordinate 30,244,249 of OY992879.1, read as the reverse complement.
AGACAATTATTTAGTATTTTGCAATCACTCAAATTCTACAGAAAAGTTCTTAGAATATCATGGACCAAGAAAAAGAATAATACTGAAAATTCTAGCAGATGTGAACATCAAAGAAAACAGGTACATAAATAGTGTCAGGTCTCGGGAACTGATATACACCGGTCATATGAAACATCTTGGAAATCACTGTGACGGAAAGCGTGGTTCCTGGAACCAGAGGCACAGTGACGGAAGGCGTGGTTCCTGGAAACAGAGGCAGGGTTCAACCAGCATAAGAATGGACATGGGACATGGCAGTCAGCTGGGGTATGAAGGTGCACGAGGCAGGGTTCGACCAACACGAAGATGGACACAGGACATGGCAGACAGCTGGGGCATGGAGGTGCATGAGGTAGGGGAAATGTCAAGAGATCGAGAGGCTTTTTGACATGTCATGATGAGAATGGTGTTCTGCAAAGGATCTGCTACATGAGAAGATGTTTGGCATGGGAACTGGTCATCCCTTCTCCTATGTTATGAACTAGTATACGTGAAGCCCTCACACTTCACACCCTAACAGCCGAATGCACTCAGGAACAATCTTCAGCTTATGTTTTAAAGGATTCACAAATAACCACCACCTGGAAATGTAACAGTATACACATTATGCAAACCACATTACACACAGCATGCAAACCACAGTACACACAGTATGCAAACCACAGTACACACATTATGCAAACTAACACGACCAAACAACTGACCAGTTCCATCATCAGAACATGACAGGAGGTAGGCCCGGTCAGGACTGATGCTGGTGGCAAAGACTGTCCCACCATGGCCGACCAACAACTTGTTATCACAAGCAGTCTTATCATCAAAGATCCTTTCCATGACATCATCTGTAATATGAGACACAGGAGAGTTGCACAGTAAACTTTCAATCATTCATTCAATAGGACATCCTTTGCAAAACCTCGCTCCCATAACAACCTTCCGGAAAATTTCTTGATCATAAGCAAGATGTCCCGCGTCCTATACACCCATCTGGAGATCATCCACCACATCCTGCATCCATTTTCTCTTTGGCCTTCCTCTTCCTCTCTTCCCAGGCATATACAGTAAACAACTTGTTATCACAGGCAGTCTTATCATCAAAGATCCTTTCCATGATATCATCTGTAATATGAGACACAGGAGAGTTACATAGCAAACTTTCATTCATTCATTCAGTAGGATGTCCTTTGCAGAACCTTGCTCCCATAACAACCTTCCGGAAAATGTCTTGATCATAAGCAAGATGTCCTGTGTCCGACACATTCATCTGGAGATCATCCACCACATCCTGCATCCATCTTCTCTTTGGCCTTCCTCTTCCTCTCTTCCCAGGCATATACAGTAAACAACTTGTTATCACAGGCAGTCTTATCATCAATGATCCTTTCCATGACATCATCTGTAATATGAGACACAGGAGAGTTACATAGCAAACTTTCATTCATTCATTCAGTAGGATGTCCTTTGCAGAACCTTGCTCCCATAACAACCTTCCGGAAAATGTCTTGATCATAAGCAAGATGTCCTGTGTCCGACACATTCATCTGGAGATCATCCACCACATCCTGCATCCATCTTCTCTTTGGCCTTCCTCTTCCTCTCTTCCCAGGCATATACAGTAAACAACTTGTTATCACAGGCAGTCTTATCATCAATGATCCTTTCCATGACATCATCTGTAATATGAGACACAGGAGAGTTACATAGCAAACTTTCATTCATTCATTCAGTAGGATGTCCTTTGCAGAACCTCGCTCCCATAACAACCTTCCGGAAAATTTCTTGATCATAAGCAAGATGTCCTGCGTCCGATACATCCATCTGGAGATCATCCACCACATCCTGCACCCATCTTCTCTTTGGCCTTCCTCTTCCTCTCTTCCCAGGCATATATAGTAAACTTACATGTATAAAATAGTGTCATGGCTACTACACCTAAGTGAAGGCAGGCGTGCTAGCGACCTTGATAGCAAACTCCACTAGTAATGTTATGAGCAAGGCTGGACACAGGTTCGATGCTTGTCAAAAAGAGGGGAATATTGGCCACCTATTCCCCTGTACATTCAGGCCTACAAAATGTCATGTGATCGTAGACTTTTTTTTTTTTTTGTTCGCATATCCTTTACAGGACATCGCTGTAAACATCAGCATCTTTCAGCAGATTGGTTATTTCTTGGCAAGATTACTCAGTAGTTTGCCATTGCTTTCTGAGTGACCGGCTCACATACCCCATAAGTTACCGACATGGAAAGAACCGCTACCGATTCTCGCGCACGTCACATTACTCACAAGAGTATACGGGATTATGGAGAAAGTCGTGTAACCCTTAGACCAGGGAGGCTGGCGATCGTAGACTACTGCATGGATAAAATGCTCCACATTCGAACAATATCTGAGACTACAAATGAAGTCTTTCAGACAAAATATTATTCAAAACATTCCTGTAGTGAATGTGAATAATGAAGACACAAACAATAGATTGCACGATTTATTGCCTGGCATATTTTGCTGCATCTCTGCAGGTACACACTGCAGAAATCACACATTAAATAAAGAAATTTGATAAATCCTTTAGAAATATGTTAGGCAATAAAGTGTGCAATCTATTGTTTATGTCTTCTGTGTTTGTTTAAATTTACTAAAGGGAATGCATTGTTTTGAACTTCAGCGTTGCATTTTATAATCATGACTAAAGGGCACAGTAAAGAATGAGAGAGTAACATGAATGATAGAGTAACAAGAATGATAGAGTAACAAGAATGTTAGAGTAACAACTTTAGCACAACATTATAAAGTCATGGCTGAAGGGACAACAGCATGGCAACACCACTCACTGACCTGCTTCTTTGTCAATCAGGTCTAGGTCATCTGGGTCCTTCATGTCTCGAAGTTTATTCGGGGTCAAGGACCAGACGCGGATGTTGCCATCTGTGAAACCTGCTGCCAGGATACTGGAGTCCTCGGATATGTCCACACACGTGACGCTGGAGTTTGGAACATCGTACAGTTAATTTAAGAACATAAACATTGTACAGTTAATTTAAGAACATAAACATTGTACAGTTAATTTAAGAACATAAGAACATTGCACAGTTAATTTCAGAACACAAAAATCTTTAAATTTCAGAACACAAATATTATTAATTTCAGAATACAACAATTAGTTAATTTGAGAACACAAACATTATACAGTTAATTTTAGAACATAAACATTATGATTGTAGAACATAAACATTAAACAGTTAATTTCAGAACATAAACATTTTACAGTTAATTTCAGAACACAAACACTGTACACAAGGCAGCTGCTTCCTTCTGGAACCACATGTAGGACAACAACCGCCACTAATATAAAAATGCTAGCATGCTTACACAGCAGGTCTCTGTGGCATAGGGCTTACGGACGCAATTCTTAAGCCCGTTTACCCACTTTCAAAACACAGCTGCGACCGATTTGGCAGCAGACCAGGTTGCGCTGGGTTTTAACGAGTTGGCATGGGAGCTGGTCATTCAGAAAGAAATAGCAAACTACTGAACGTACACTAACCAAGAAATCAACAGCAGCAAAATGCTGTTGTTGACAGCAATGTCCTGTAAAAAGGATATGCAAAAAAAAAAAAAAAGCATGCTTGCATACTGACTCAATAGTCACATGTTCAAATCCAAATCATGGTAGGGATTGTTTAAAAACTGACCTAGGTTCCCAGATCAACCCAGTCTAAAATGGGGTACCAAGAAATCATCTGGGAAGTAAGGATGAGCTGACCACATCATCCACGCTGTCACCTGACCATAAATACCTGTCACAGGAATAGTCTGTTTCACTTGAGTCAGTTGTACAGATATTGATTTTTGAGCTTATGCTCCCTTAATAAAAGCAATCCAATTTCTTCTTGCTCTTCTCGTATTCTCAATGGGGAGTGCAACAATCGATCCATGACAATTCACGGCCAGGCAATGTAATCATCTACACAGATTATACAAAAATGCCAGGCAATAAATCGTGCATTATATTGTTTGTGTCTTCTAAAGGGAATGCATTGTTTTGAACTTCAGCCTTGCATTTTATAATCATGACTAAAGGGCACAGTAAAAAAATGAGAGTAACAAGAATGTTAAAGTAACAAGAATGTTAGAGTAACAAGAATGTTAGAGTAACAAGAATGTTAAAGTAACAAGAATGTTAGAGTATCAACATGGGGGTTTGGTGCAGGAGAACCTGCATAAGGCTTCTACCAGAATGCCAACAAAAAAGTCTGCCACTAAAATTAGTTCATCTCGATGGAAGCGGAAATCCCTAGAAAACAAGCAGTTGCACACACATTACTGCATAAGGCCAAACCAGCTATTTCAGCAACCAGCCGTCCACCATTTTTTCTGAACATGCAGATCACAATACAAACCACCATGGACAGATGTAAAAGCATTCCACATGACATCCACAGCTCAGTGTTACTTCATGAGCTTAACTCAGTAACTGGGCAACGGAACCAATCCAAAATGCTTTAAAAGCTCAACAGCCTATTCGCCATTGGATTCGATTGGACCATCAGTCTGCATGAAATTAATGCCCCACATCTAAGCTATTGAAGCCCAAATGTCCATGCGATCATGTATCTCAGGACCTGTGCATCCCCAGCTCTGTGAACCAATTCTAGTACATAGAGAACGTCTCCTTCCATGGAGGCATACTTACCCCTGGTAAGCATTAAGGAATGTGTAGAAGCAGACAGATGGAAGGTGGTTGTGATCCAGTTTGACCCTCCTTTTGGCTTCCCGGAATGCCATAGCTCTCTCCCTCAGATCCTGATCTTTCCTGTTAACATAAGTAACATTAATGATCTAGCTAGGCTTTCAATTATACAAGCATCACAGAAAAGTTCTACCATAAAACACAAACTACATTTCCTTAACATTTAGTTTCATCAAATATCTGAAGACCTAACACAATGATGTATTTACAGTTCAGACAAAGGAATTCTGTTAATCAAATATCTAAAGACCTAACACCATTATGTACTTACAGCTCAGGCACAGGAATTCTGATAATTAAGGGGGTCAATCCCTGGTTGGTGAACTGGATAGGGCCTCCTGCATTCTCGTCGGATTGCTTTCCGTCTAGGTGCATGGACCTCAGAGCCACATATTTTAACCCGGTACTGCCACAGGGATCCGCAATCTAACCGGTGCTCTTTAACGTGTAAACGAGCAAAATTGCAGACCTAGAAGCACCAGGGATTGGAAGGATACTAACATTTGCAGATGATATTCTTGCATATAGGCAGGGGAGATAGGGAGCAAACAGGACAGGAGCTACAGGCGACAGTAGACAAAGTGATTGACTGGTGCACTGAAATGGGTGCTGTCATTCACCCGGAAAAGGCAGCTGTTTTTGGTGCTCTCTGGACAACAGGATTGTGAGAGCGGATGCCCCAAGCCTCGCTATAGATGGTGGAAGCGTCAACAGTGAGAACAAATTGAAGTATCTGGGAATATGGGAATTTGACAGGAGCCTGTCCTTCAAGGACCATGTGGAGACGGTTGTGACAAGATCTCAAAAGGGACTCAATGCACTTAAAACTATGGCTGCAATGGACATAGAGCAGAGAATGCTTTTCAGACTATACCAGCACTTGATCCTTTCAGTGACTGATTATGGACTAGGACTGCTCACTGTCTCAAAGAGCCAGCTGGTGAGATTGGAGCGCATACAGAACGAGGCTATGCGGGTCATTCTGGGATGCACCAGAGACACCCCAGTGGTATGTATGCGGTACATCCTTGGTTTGCAGACTGTTGCTAGTAGGCTCAAGGTGATGCAGGTGAAGGCATACCTCAGAGTAGCTGCTGACACAGATCACCCGTTGCATGAGGCGCTGGACGCAATTAAGAGCCAGCGACTGATAAGAGGGAAATCATGGATGGCTCAGGCGGAGGAAACGATCAGACAGGTGTGCATCTTGGAGAACATTAGGTGAGGAGAGGAGTGGGTCAGAGTGTCAGCGGAGCAGTCAGACTTGTGCAGTTATAATCACATTGAGCCGGGAGTGCAGAGAGTGGCCAGCAGGGGCCACGGAAGTGGAAATCCAGCAACTAATTCAGGATAATGCTCGCCCGGGTGATGTGATTATCTACACAGATGGTTCGGTGCTGAGAGGTAGTAGAAGTGCCTGGGGGTTCTTGGCAAAGGCTAATGGTCGACGTTTGGTGCAGGAGAGCCTGGCATATGATACCACAACATCTAGCTTAAGAATGGAGGTGGAGGCAGTCAGTGCAGCTTTCCGCTGGATGAAGAATACGATACACACACACATCGTGATTGTAACTGACTCAGAAAGCATGCTGAGGAAGGTGAGGACAGGCAAGCTTCATGCAGAGTGGCTTGCTTCGCTTCGGAAGTCACGGGTGGCAAGCATCGTATGGATCTTTTCTCCGGGGCATGCTGGTGTGCTGGGGAATGGACAGGCAGACAGATTGGCTGGCTATGCAAAACTTGGTGAAGTATTGATGCATGATAAGGCAGACGTGGTTGAGGCCTTGTGGGAGCAAATGAATCACTATGATCTGGCAAGAATGCAACAGCGAGGAGTGACGAGGGGATCTGGCCGACACTCGACATTTAGAGGAAAGGTGAGACGCACATATAATCAGATTGCTACTGGTATTATTGGGATTGGAACTCTCCGCTGCCTTCTGAGGATGGGGACGGAGCGCTTATGGGAATGCCCCGAATGCTGTGATGTCGGTTCCTAAATCAATCAATCATGATAATTCAATATCTGAATACCTAACACAATTATGTACTTACAGCTCAGGCAAAGGAATTCTGTTAAGGGGCGGAGCGTTAGGATCATTTTTTGACTTCTTCATCAACAAGGGATCCTTCTTTGATTTCTTTTTCTGGAAAATGGCACACAATTCAATAAGGTATCAATGTGTTCATATTCAGATTATCATTATGTACTATGGCGATAAGCATGGGTGGTCATGTTTCACCATATCACACAATTACCAGATTTTTAGATCAGCTCTGTGTTCTTGTCTCGACCATGCCACATGGCGAAGCCACCTTGATATTTATCTCTCAGCCTTTCCATGTTTCTTTTCCCCTCAATTTCGCCAGTTGTCATCAAGTTCTCAATTTTATTTCTTCTCACAACATGTCCAAAGAATGTTGTTTGTCTGCGTCTAATTTCTCTAATCAGTTTATGGTTTTCATTTGTTTCTTGTTAGTTAGTTAGTCGACAGATCATCCTCATTGCACATCGAACCATTCAGTCCATTAAGTGCTCAGATCCCCTCAGCAAATCCCACAGCAAGTAGTGGCTAACGACACCAGTTCTGTGTTGATTTATCAACTTTGACTTCCTGCATAGTGTTCTTGTTTGGTCATACCTCTTTTAATTTGCTGTTCTCGCAGCCTGACCATGGTTGTAGATTCACAGTCATCACTTGGTTCTCGCAAGAGTCTTACTTCTCGTAGAGCATTCAGAATGTGAGCCTGGTACATGGCGCGTCCGCCATCCACAGTAGCCTCACCTGTGACCTTGTCAGCCCGTTCATTTCCTTGTACTCCTGCATGCCCTGGCACGAAGATGAAGCTAATAATTGCCAGGCGAGACCGCTACAGAGACAGCAACCACTCTCTTTGGATGCACCCCATCTCTATCCACTTGAGCATGCTCATTGAGTCGTTAAGGAAACAAGCCCTATTGAATGTCTGTGTCTCGAGTCATGTTATTGCTTTACTTACTGCCATGACTTCCATAGTCAGGCTGCTTGTGGTCTCAACAAAAGCACCGGAGTCCTCCTCCACAATTCTCCCTCCGGCCTGAGCCGTAAAGGCCCATGAGCTTCTCAAGTGTTGGACGACCGACCCATCTGTGTAGATGACAGCATCACCGTCTAGCGAATACTCGAAAATCAACGCTTGTACTTCAGCCTCAACAGCAGCCAGATTTTCTGCATTGTCTATCTAGTAGGATGCAAACTGAAAAAGACGTACAGAAATCTGTTGGCACTTGTACCCACTCCTCGCCAGGTTCTAAGTCCTCAAGTGAACAAACCTGTTGAAGAATGTCTTGGGCTTGACCCGTCCACGACTTTCCTCTTTTTAACCTGCTGCCCTTCACCTTCCTAATTTCACTATGCAGTGGATGTTGTGTGTTTGCGTTAACTCTGAGGTAGGCGCGTTCCCTGCAAACTTGTATTCTCTCTTCAATGGTTGGAAAATCAAGAAGGTAGCGCATTGCCCTGCATGCTGTATCTCTTGTACATCCAAGAATAATGCACATAGCTTTGTTCTATATCCTTTCCATCCTTTCTATTTGCTTACAGCTGAGAGTCAGGATTGCCATCGCATACTCCAAAACAGAAAGGACCAGCTCCTCGTATAGAAGACATAGATGACGCTGCACACAGTTTGCTGTCGCCATCACCTGCATCGCAGCCAAGCCCCGCTTGGCCTTTGTTATCACATGGTCTATGTGCTCATTATAAGCCAGGCTTTGATCAAAACGTATCCCTATGTAGTTCATTGCCTGCGTTCTTTCCAGTCTCTGAACACAGATTTACAGTTGGTGTTGGAGTGTTGATAATATGATTATTCAACGAGAACCATGTCACTGTTGTCTTTGTTGGGTTGACCATTGCGCCAGCTTCATCACACCAAGTACTTATGCAATTGAGTTTGGTTTGTAGTTCCACAGCAACCTGATCTATATCCTTGCCCTGACGATACACTAAGACATCGTTGGCATATGACAATGTCCTCCCCGGTCCATTGATCTGCTCACTGGTGATTCTCAGTGTAGGCATTGAACAGTACCGGAGATAATGGTGATCCCTGTGGTAGGCCAGGATATATTGTTGTTGGTTCCGAAGTCCAAATGCCACATCTAAAAACTACTTTCTGTTGGAAGAGGGCTGCAGCGATCCAACTAAGGAGGAAAGGGGTTATCTTGAGTTCAAGAGTTTGTTTCTTATAGGACTTGCTAATTGGTTTTTCTGTCTGTTCATGATATTCTTTGTATTTTCCTCAGAAACCACATTTACACAGCCATGAGATGTTTTTCAGCTTTCTGCTCATTGTCCACCCTTCACATCCATACAAAAATACAGGTTCTATGTAGCATTTAAACACCCTTTTTCTCATTGCAATTGAAATCTTTTTATTGATCATGTTTTCCATCTTGCAAAAGGCTAACTTTGCCACAGCGATCCATCTAAAACATAGCTTTAAGCATTAAATTAAATGTATGCTGAAAAAACCAGATCATTGTTCTAGACTATGAAAAGGGCAATATGGAATTAGAGAAATGAAATGGGTTGAAGTGAAACTGGAGAAAATACGTAAAACTGTAGAAAATACATGTCAATCAACAACAATAGAAAGTGGAATAGGTCAGCTTCACAAGAATACAAGAATAAGAAAGAAAATGGACTTTGAGGTCAGAAAACCATCAGCACACAAAAACACAAAGACACGGACACTACATTGAAGAAGAGTCTGCTGTCTCACAGAACTAATCACACGCTTATCATAACTATTGGCAGTCAAGTTAAATCACACCATAAGATGCAACTGCCACAATGCAGAGCAGATGGACAGTGGTTCCAAGATTGGTTGTAACTGTTTTATTTAAAAATATTGTTCCAGGTTTTTGCTGTACTTTAATGTTAGTCCTTAGACTAGATGCCCTGCAGTAAACCATGAGCATATTTCTAAAATCCTGTGGTGATGGGTACTAGATGAAGAGGTGCTCTAGTCTTGGGAGATATCCAACATCTGACTTCTTATCTCCTTCACTGCCTCCCTCTTCAACCTCTAGGTATCATACCTATGACTTCTCAACTACCTCACTGCCTCCTACATCAGGCTTCTCAACTACCTCACTGCCCCATCCATCTGGCTTCTCATCTCCCTCACTGCCTCCTACATCAGGCTTCTCATCTCCCTCACTGCCTCCTACATCTGGCTTCTCAACTACCTCACTGCCTCCTACATCTGGCTTCTCAACTGCCTTTCTGCCTCCTACATCTGGCTTCTCATCTCCCTCACTGCCTCCTACATCTGGCTTCTCAACTACCTCACTGCCTCCTACATCAGGCTTCTCAACTACCTCACTGCCCCATCCATCTGGCTTCTCAACTACCTCACTGCCTCCTACATCTGGCTTCTCAACTACCTCTCTGCCTCCTACATCTGGCTTCTCAACTGCCTCCTACATCTGTCTTCTCAACTACCTCTCTGCCTCCTACATCTGGCTTCTCATCTCCCTCACTGCCTCCTACATCAGGCTTCTCAACTACCTCACTGCCTCCTACATCTGGCTTCTCAACTACCTCTCTGCCTCCTACATCTGGCTTCTCAACTGCCTTTCTGCCTCCTACATCTGGCTTCTCAACTACCTCTCTGCCTCCTACATCTGGCTTCTCAACTACCTCACTGCCTCCTACATCTGGCTTCTCAACTGCCTCTCTGCCTCCTACATCTGGCTTCTCAACTGCCTTTCTGCCTCCTACATCTGGCTTCTCAACTACCTCATTAAATCCTACACCTGGCTTCTCAACTACCTCATTAAATCCTACATCTGGCTTCTCATCTCCTTCGCCGCCTCCCTCTTGCATTGTTCACATTCACAGCATTCATTTGACAATGTTTTTTTCCATGTGAATGTAAAATGCACAACAGATAATTGATGTACGAAAGATGAGTGATTCGAGGGCTGAATGTAAGACAGAACTGCGTGCCCAATTTGTGACCCTTTGAAAATAAAATGTGTTCATTCTTCAACCTCCACATAGCCTACCTGTGACCTCTCATCTCTCTCACTGCCTCTCACCTCAACCTCAAGGTATCTCACCTTTGGCTTCTCATCTCCCTCACTACCTCCCTCTTTAACCTCCACATATCCTACCTGTGACCTCTCACCACCTCCCACCTCAAACTCCATGTATCTTACCTTTGGCTTCTCGTCTCCATCCGCACCATCCTCTTCCTCGTCCAGTAAAATATTCAGGTCTGGTTCTTTCAGCAGGCCATAATACACTTTGGCTTTATTTGCTAAAAACATGAGAAACAAACAGTCAACCCGCAATGTAACAGACTATGGTAAAACATCTTGTTTTTAACAGATCAATAACACAATACGTTAGTTAATAATCAACAGCTTAAATCCTAACTGAAGAATATTTAAATATTTGAATAACTAAGATACAAACAATAGATTGCATGATTTATTGCCTGGCATATTTTGCTGAATCTCGTCAGATACATACTGCAGAAATCACACAATATAAATTAAAGTAACTAGATAAATTCTTCAAGTTGAAATATACAACACATATTTACACAGTAATTTTAATTGTCTACCACGGTAATTTTAAACACACACACAATGGTCGCATGTTAAAGCTGGCAGAGGAAATTGCCGTTCATCTACAGAAACCAACTCTGTGCAAACAAAAAGACATCATAGTCAGTTTACAATTACCACGGTAGACAATTCAAATTACTATGTGAATATGTGTGTTGTGTTGTATATTTCAGCTCGAAGGATTTATCTTATTGCTTTAGTTTATGTTGTATGATTTCTGCAGTATGTACCTGATGAGATGCAGCGAAATATACCAGTCAATTCTTGCAATCAATTGTTTGTGTATTCGTAATTCAAATTCACTATGAGAAAACATTGTTTTTGAACCTTTAAACATGTTGTTTCATCTGTTATTGTGTCTACATCAAGCAACATTCAAGGATGGTCTTCCTAATCTCTTCCTTGTCAGTTGTGAGGTTTCCAACTAAGGTGCTCTAATGCCAACAGACAAGCTTGCTCATTGTCTTGTACTCCGGCATGATTGGATAAGAGCACATGCTGATGCTGAGGTAGCAGGTTCAACCCCTACACTTGTCAGTTGTACTAGAATGGTGACTTCTCGTCCTTGATTTGGGGACGTAAATGACAAGTACCTCTGAAGTTGGAGCGGGTTCATCTGGGACACTGGTAATAGGGAAAGCTAATCCACATACAAAATCAGTCTAGTGCACTAGAAGTAGCAATGGAAACTACTAGAAGTAGTAGCACATGTGTGGACTACATTTGAGTTCAACGCCAGCGAGCGAACAGGAAAAAAAACCAAAAAAAACTAATATTTGTTAAGTTCTTTCTATGAGCTCCACACTGATGGTTCATTTTATACACTCTCAGGCACCAATTAATGAATGTTTCTAGTTTAATTATAACTGTTTTAATTGTTCTCCATATCTCTGATCCATACTCTAGCATTGATTTAACATTAGAGTTAAACATCACAACATTTGTTGGAGGAGTATCCAATATATGCAGAACAGAGATTATTTTGGCCCACACCCGCTCCACTTGAAGACAAACTCTATGGAGCTGTCATGAAGCTTAAACTGATTGCTGCTTTCTTTGCAATTCATTCATATTGACACCTGAAGGTGAACCAAAAAAAAAACAAAAAGAAGGCATATTCTAAGTTTGGTGCCAAATTTAATTTCCTATGACTTCCATAAATTTCCTAGTGATACAAAAGCTATACAGGGCAGAATATAAATGCTATCACACTATAAGGGGGCTTCAAATGATCACTTTATATGAATGAGAGAGAGAGAGGAGAGAGGAGAGAGAGAGGAGAGAGAGAGAGAGAGAGAGAGAGAGAGAGAGAGAGAGAGAGAGAGAGAGAGAGAGAGAGAGAGAGAGAGAGAGAGAGAGAGAGAGAGAGAGAGAGAGAGAGAGACTATATTCTGAAAAAGTAATGAAAAAGTAAAGAACAAATATATCATTTTTCTATGTAGTCACCACCGCATTCAATGCAAGTCTTCCAGCAAGAATAAAGTGCTTGGATTCCTGTAGAAAACAATTTTCTCGGTTGCATATGTAACCAGTCACGCACCATCTGCTGCACCTCTTCATCACACCGAAAAGTTCTGAAACTTCCTACTCCACTCATGCATTTGCTGGACTGACAGGCATGCATCACCATACTGGACCTGCATTTGCCAATGAATTTATATTTCTTTTTTTCCACCCCAACACTGATAAGAAAAGACGGATACAGAATGCTGCTCTTCTTTGGTGCGAGTCAAAAACTGTAATTTTTATCACACTTTTCAGTTTTTTATTTGAAGTCCCCCTTATATATGAAAGTATGGACACAATTACGGTGCAGGTTGACTACAGCGACTAGAGTATTTACCATCTTTGTCCACTTCTCCTAGAAGTCCTCCACTGGTGGCCTGGATCTGCTGCTGAGTGCGGGGAACCCCATCAAACACTGGAAGAGAATATATTAACAAGTTAAATAACTGTATCCACGTGAGATGGAAGATGCATCACAGAGATAAAGAACAGAATAGGACAAGCAAAACCATATTCTATCACATGAAGAACAATTTATGCAATAAGCCCTTGTCATTGGAAGTTAGAAAAAGAATTCTTTCATGTGACATAGAATGGCTGCGAATCATGGACAATTATTAACAGGCCCAAAAATAATCATTAGAAGCCTTGGAGATGAAGTTTTACAGAAGAAAGAATGAAAATAAAAGACAGGCCAGGCTGTCCATGTTATATGTCAGGCTGTCCATATTATATGCCAGGCTGTCCATATTATATGCCAGGCTGTCCATGTTATATGCCAGACTGTCCATGTTATATGCCAGGCTGTCCATGTTATATGCCAGACTGTCCATGTTATATGCCAGACTGTCCACGTTATTTGCCAGACTGTCCATGTTATATGCCAGACTCTCCATGTTATAAGAAAGATTGTCCATGATTGTCACACATTTTCATGTTCAAGGTGTCTGCTATGACCTGTGCCCATCTCTGTGCTGGTTGTATCTGCCTCTTCTTCCAGAAACCAGGCCTACCATCACTGCCATCTCCAAGCCACTGTGACATCTATTATGTCCACAGTATTTCACTTTCCCAGACACAGTGCTGTTTATAAGCCAGTCTCCTCTCATGTTCAGATGTAGAATGTCATCATCATCATCAAGCGCCCTGCCAGCTGGCATAGCCGTTCATGGTTCTCCACAAATCTCGGTCGTTGGTGTTCTGATGTCACAGCCTCAATTTATCCAGCATCATTTCTCTTGGTCTGCCTCTGCCTCTCTTCCCCTCGATCATTCCAGTTGTCACGATGTTCTCCAATGCCTCTCTTCTCATCACATGACCGAAGAAAGATGTTTGTCTCTTTCTTATTGTTGTATATAATGTTCTAGTTTCATTAGCCTGTATCAGGCAGTCGTTTTCAGTTACTCTGGCAGTCCAAGGAATTTGCAACATTCGTCTCAGGAACCACATCTCTGTTACTTCTAATTTCTTCTTAATTTGTTCATTTACATTCCAAGATTCACTGTCATACAGCAAAACTGGTTCTACACAGCATTTCAGCACTCTCTTTCTTACATTCAGTGATAGTGACTTATTGCATAAGATACTCTTCCATTTCTGAAATGCGGCTTTTGCTTGTCCTATTCTGCTCTTAATCTCTGTTGTACATCTTCCATCTGATGTTATAAATGCCCCTAGGTATTTAAAATTATCCACTTGGTTAAAAATTTTCCCTTCTATTCCTATGTCACATTTTGGTGTCACCATTTTCTTTGATATCACCATTGTTACTGTTTTCTTGATATTCAAGGAGAGTCCTTTACTTGCACTCTCTGTTACTACAATGTCCAACAATTGTTGTAGGTCTGTTAAATTATCCACCAATAATACTGTGTCATCGGCATAGTGTATATTATTTATATTATAACCTCCAACTAGTATTCCTGGCATCTGTTTGATCTCTCTCATTATCATTGCGGACAGATTGGCTGGCTTTGCAAAACTGGGTGGAGTATTGATGCATGACAAGGCAGACGTGGTTGCGGCCTTGTGGGAGCATGTGTATACCTTGGAGGAGCAAATGGATTACCATGGTCTGGCAAGAATGAGACAGCGAGGTGTGACGAGGGGATCTGGCAGACGCTCGACGCTTAGAGGAAAGACGAGACGGACATATAATCAGATTGCTACGGGTACTATTGGTGTTGGAACTCTTCGCTGGCTGCTGAGGATGGGGACGGAGCGCTTATGGGAATGCCCTGAATGCTGTGATGTCGGTTCATAAATCAATCAATCAATCATTGCTATATAGGGAGAAGAGATATGGTGACAAGACACACCCCTATCATATTCCTAGCTGTATCTGTTCATAACTACCCTCTTTATTTCCCATTTTAATTGCTGCTACTTAGTTCCAGTAAATATTCTTTATTATTCTTAAATCTTTTCCATCAATGTTGATATCTTCTAACATTTTAATCAGTTCATCATGTTTTACTTTATCAAATGCATTAGTATAATCTATGAAGCACAAATATATGTCTCTCTGTTTCTCTATTGACCTTTCTATTAGTGTCCGTAATGTATAAATTGCATTGTTTGTGCCCTTTCCCTCCAGAAATCCATACTGTTCTTCACTAATTTCCATGTTTATTTTCTTTCTGGTTCTTCTCATTTTGATTCTGAGTAGATGCTTACTGATGTGGTGTATGAGATTAATTGTACGAAAATCTTCACATTCAATTGCTTCTGGTCTTTTTGGTATAGCTATAAATACAGATTTCAGCATTTCGCTCTGTAAATATCCACTGCTGTAAATATCATTCAACATTTTGGTTAATATATCTACTCCAAATTCTCCCAATACTTCTAATTCTTCTACTGTGATTTCATCTGGCCCAGCTGTTTTTCCTTTCTTCATACGTTTCATAGCGTCAGCGACTTCTTCTTTTAGAATAGGTGGACCTTCTAAGTTACTTTCTTCTGTTAATTCTTCCCTTTCTCCATCATGTAATTCTCTTATATACTCATTCCTCCTCTCCACTATAACACCCTCCTCCAATAATATCTTTCCTGTTTTTCTTCTTCTTCTGCGTTCATCCGGAGTTTTTTTTTTCCAGATGTGATTGCGTTGTACCTGTTTACAGCAGAACTCCGTTCTTGCGCCGTTATGCTGACACATCCGACTTCTGCGGGCATTTGTTGACCGGGTTAACCTTCCCGGGGCTTTCCTGTTTTTGATTTCAAACACCCTGTGGAATGTCAGCAAGAACTTTTCTGCAACATTTAAGTTAAAACAGCCTCAATTTTCTTATTTAGTAATTTTAGTTTTCTTTAATGTTCAATTTTCTAAATTATCTTCTTAAGTAATTTTAGTTTTTATTTAATGTTTAATTTTCTGAATTTTCTCCTTTAGTAATTTTAGTTTTCTTTAACGTTCCGATATAGAATGTCAGTAAGAACTTTTCTGTAACATTTAAGTTAAAACAGCCTCGATTTTCTTCTTTAGTAATTGCAAAGGTCCACGATTCACTGACATATGTTGTCATAGGAAACATGTATATCTTCCCTTGTTTTTAATCTGTATTCTGGAGTTGTTCCACAGGTCCTTTAATCTGTTTAACCACAGCAATGCTGTGGTCAACTACGTCTGATTTAATCATCGCAACTATAACATAGCTCCAGAAATCAGGGTTAGATGTCACACCGACCTAGATCTTAAGGCAGTTTTTCGAAGTGTGACCCATCATCAGAATGGGTCCCCAATCTGGCCAACATTCTGCGGACATGAAGTTCCACTATTGATCTTGCACACCCGGCTGGTTTAGGTGTTTGGAGAGAGGAACAAGAGCTCTGTATCAGTCCCTGTGGAGTTCTTTGGTACAGCTCTTTAAACCAACCATACTCCTATAGATGTGAGACATGCTCAGGACTCAAAACGACCTAAATATCAATGCAAGGATGTTACAACTAGTCTTCACTGCGTCACAATTAAACGACCACACTCCGGTAGATGCGAGACTTGCTCAGGATGACATAAATGTCAATGCACTGGAGTTACAACTCAAATCTTCACAATCAAACCACCATACTCCAACAGATGTGACACTTGCTCAGGACTAAGGACAACCTGAATGTCATTGAATTGTAGTTACAACTCAGTCTTCAAAATCAACCAACCAAACCAACAGATGCAGGAGGCCTTTTTGTCTTATTTTCCTCTGTGCCCTAACCTAGGAGAGCAGCAACAAAGACAGAAAGAGCCACAGGCTAAATAAATGGTTACCGTCAATGAAAAGATGATCCTGAATGATCGTCAGCAAAGGAGACAACCTTTTCTCCTGTAAATGCCTCTTCAGATGTGTGTAAGAGTCGCGGGACATTCGCAGGATAAATTTGCTGGTTCTGAAATTATCATACACAATGCAATATGTTGGTTCTGAAATTATGAACAATGCAAATTATTGCTTCTGAAATGATAAACAATGCAAATTGTTGGTTCTGAAATGATAACCAATGCAAATTGTTGGATCTGAATTGACGAATAACAATGCATAATAGTGATTCTGAAATTATAATAAACTTAAACTGCTCACATTAAAAGGGGTTATTGTGGCACAGTGGGTTTGTATGACTATCTGCTGCGACAGTGGGCTAGATCGATCCCCGTCACAGGCAGGATTATTTTTCTTGCCCAGTACAGCTCTGGGCTTGAACTAGCATCACAAACAATAGGTCAGTTAGTTGCATATCCTTTACAGGATGTCGCAATCAACAAAGGCATTTATTGGCTGTTTGTGATTTCTTGACAAGTTTATGTTCAGTAGTTTGCCACTGCTTTTTAAATGACCGGCAATAACACCATTGCATGAAAAACAATGCAAGGTAGTCTACTTCCAAACTGCCCACAGCTGTATTTCGAACATGGTATGTGGAATTAAAAATTGCATTAGTTACTCCTTTGCCATAGAGCCGGCTGTGTAACAATGGGCACCAGAATGTTCTGGTCAGAAAAGATGATGATGAAGAGAAATGGCCAGCCCACTTCATATGCCATGACCTAAACACTTCAAACAACAAAAGCAGTGTCTGCTTTTCCTTACTTTAAAAAAAAAAAAAAAAAAAAGAAAACCAGAAATTCTGAATGAAGAACAATCATAATAAACATAGACATACAAACTGAAACTTAGGACTGATACAGGATACAAGAATGACACATTACAAGATATATGAACATACATTACAAGATATATAAAGGGCACATTACAAGATATATGAACAACACATTACAAGATATATGAACAACACATTACAAGACATATGAACAACACATTACAAGATATATGAAGGGCACATTACAAGATATATGAACGACACATTACAAGACAAGATATATGAATGACAAAATAAAGACATGAACGACATATTATATGACATATGAACAAAATATTACAAGACAAGACATATGAACGACACATTACAAGACAAGACATATGAACGACAAAATAAAGACACAAATGACACATGAACGACACACACTTGAAATTGTCCAGCAGCTGGTTGCCAGGCATGTGTTCCTTCTTACGAACACTAGAGAGTCTGGCCAGATCATCATGATGGTGCTCTTCCTGGTCCTGCCAGAACTTGGAGTAAAATTCAGCAGCTGGCGATATCCAAAGAAGATGAGAAACATTATTAGAAGCATACACAAACTTTGTTAATCGTGGTGAATATTGTATGACAATTGTTAGCTTTGTTGTCTTGTGACTGAATATATACTTATAAACATGAATCAAGAATTGATACGAAAATTTCTATTTTCAAGTACACTGGGTGCTTGGCTCAGGAAAAAGTGAGACTGCATTTCTATCCAAATGCCCCACAAAATCCACTATTAAGAAGCACAAAAGCAAACAATAACTACACCTTCCTCTAATAAGTACTCTATCCAAAACAAAATCCGCTATTAAGAATCATGAAATCAAACAATAACAAACAATGCTTACCATTCCATTCATGGCCGTTGTAGACCAGCTCTAGATACATGTGGACAAACACAGGGTAGAGAATGG
The DNA here is from genome assembly GCA_963921405.1 of Cepaea hortensis. Classification (NCBI taxonomy): domain Eukaryota; kingdom Metazoa; phylum Mollusca; class Gastropoda; order Stylommatophora; family Helicidae; genus Cepaea; species Cepaea hortensis. The sequence continues at coordinate 30,225,279 of OY992879.1, read as the reverse complement.
TCGACAGCTCCACCTACAAGTTTAATACAAGAATTAACCCATCTCAGAGCTAGAAACAATTCAAATATTAACGCCCAGAGAAAAGTTACACAGAAACAAATATATCAACTACAAGCATGTAATTATCATGGTTTTTGATGTTTCTTTGTTGTTGTTTTTTCCCCAAAAAACTTCCGAGTTCACTGCTCTTTTCAAGGACTGCCAGGTTTTAAATCTTGTACATGTGTGGTATTTTGTCATTTCCTACCATCATCATCATGTGCCATATTGATAAGTGCGGGCGGTCATGTTTCACCATCTCGCACGCTCACCAGAGTCATGGATCAGCTGTGTTTTTGTCTTGACCATGTTATATGGCCAACCCATCTAGTTATTTACCTCTATGCCTTCCCCTTGTTCTTTTCCCCTCAATCTTGCCAGCTGCACCAAGTTCTCCAGTTTATTTCTTCTCATAACATGCCACAAAATTATTGACTGTATATGTTTCCTTTCTCTAATCAGTTTAGTTTTCTTGCTCACTGGTTTTCCTGTGTCCATGATATTCTTCGCATTTTCCGCAGAATCCACATTTCCACTGCCATTAGATATTTTTCAGCTACTCTGCTCTTTGCCCACGTTTCACATCCACACAAAAGCAAAGATTATATGCAGCAATTCAACACTCTTTTTCTCATTACAACTGACATCTTTCCATTGGTCAGCATGTTTCCCATCTTGACCTGGGCTACGAGTGTTCTACCACTGAGAGTGCTATAACTGGATGTTTCCCTCTAGACACTGCGTTGGATTCTGCAGACCATGAAATGCCCAAACCCCATGGAGGAAACATCGCCATCACAAGCCCAACCCCAGCCAGTCCAAACATGCTGTATTGAATTGAGACCTGGTTAACCCTCACAAGTGCTTTAAGGCTCACCGAGTAATCAGTGCTGGATCCACATTTCTATAGACCAATCAGCATTTGATCGGTTATGCCATCAGTAGCCCTCCAGCCAACTTTATTTCCCAAGACATTTTCTGGTACCTATTTTAGGCTGGGCCAATCTGGGAGCCTAGGTCTATTAAACAATGCAAACCCACCAGGTGTAGATGGTGATGCACGACTTGTTTTCCAGAGGAACCCAAACACTCTATAGTCACCAGAGACTGTTGGGGTGGAGGTCAGCGTGGCCGAATGGATAAGAATGCATGTTCTTAAACATCCGGTGTGCTGATGCCGAGGTAAGGGGTTCAACACCTACACCAGACAGTTGGACTAAAATGTTGACTTCTAGGCCTTGACTTGGGGACGTAAATTATAAGTGCCTCTGAACTCGGAGTGGGTTCGCCTGATGGCGAGGGACACTGGTAACAGGGAAAGTTAATCCACATGCAAAATTCAGTCCAGTGCTACAAAAAGTAGTGTGTATAGAATACATTTGAGTTTAAAGTGACTGAGCGCCAACACACACACAAATCTGTTGGGGTATCATCCTTGCACCCTGGACAAGTCCATAAATGCTCAGATCACCCCTCCCCAACATATGCATCAGCTATAGTGCCAGTAACATGAGTGACTTGCATCAAATTTAATGGTGACGATATCAAAACATAATACAGCTGTGTCAATTTGTTACGTTAGATCTAGATAAATAGTTTATTTGAAATACCCTGGATACTGCTTAGTTAAATGTTTTCCATAAAACAGCTAAATAATGGTTAACTAATGAATATGATCAAATATTGTTAAGTACAGCAACTACCATCACTGGCCTTACATCAAAGATCATCTGTGACGAGACCAAGAGGACGCCCAAGAAGAAAATGGATTGACGATATCAAAGACATTGTACAATCACACAGAATGACACTATCAAGTGCCACCCACCGGCACTGGAGCGCAAATTATTCCTACCCACGATGCTTGATGGCAGAAGTGGAAGATGATGATGATGATGATGATTGTTAAGTTCTTGTCTATGGTTACATAACAGTTAAATAATGATGTAGACCCAAAAAGACAACAATGAAACATTGAAAATATACTAGAAAGGTCAAAGAAGTAATGGGTGTATACTAGAAAAAGCAATGAAAGCAATGGATACATAGAAGGGACAATGGAAACAATGGATAAATACAATAAAAGCCAATAAAACAATACACACCAGAAAATCAGATGCACCAATAGATGGATATAAAACAGATATATACCAGAAAAGTGAATGAAAAAATGGATACATACTAGTAAAGTCAACAAAACTGGATACATAATAGAAAAGTCAACAAAACAATGGATACACACTAGAAAAGTTAATGAAACAATAGATACATACAAGTAAAGTCAACAAAACAATGGATATATACTAGAATAGTCAACAAAAGAATGGATACATACTAGAATAGTCAACAAAACAATGGATATATACTAGAAAAGTTAATGAAACAATAGATACATACTAGAAAAGTCAATGAAACAATGGATACATACTAGAAAAGTCAATGAAACAATGGATACACACTAGAACATCTGATGAAACCATTTATGGATACATACTAGAAAACACAATGGAACAATGTATGGATACACATTAGAAAAAAACAATGGAAATACACTAGAAAAGCTGATGAAATGATGGACTGATACATACTAGAAAAGCCGATGAAACAATGCATGGATACACACTAGAAAAGCTGATGAAACAATGTAGGGACACACACTAGAAAAGCCGATGAAACAATGCATGGATACACACTAGAAAAGCTGATGAAACAATCAATGGATACACACCAGAAAAGCCGATGAAACAATCTATGGATACACACTAGAAAAGCCGATGAAACAAACATTACACTTAAAGCGAATATTCCATGTTCACACTGTCCATGATCTGTCGTGTTCACCAGTCGACTGTGTCCGCACATAGACTTAACCTAACCAATGTGTGAACAGAATAATCCCCACTGCCAGTGATGAACAAACAATTCACATAGCCACACACCTTATGAACATCCAGACAGGAGTCGATGAAATTCTTCATATCTCTGTATAAGTCTTCATACAGACTGGGGTCATCATCACTGCAAGAAAGCCAAACCAGAAAAGCATGTTGTTAATAAACAGTTTCTATGCCAGGCCGCCCTGCAGAAAGAGACTGGGCCATATGGGATAAAACCTGGTGCAATTAAGTCAATCCTCTCGACTTTTAAGACTTTAAAAAGTTTCCATGGCACTGTAACTAATACGCTCATCTACGGCCCAGTGGTCATGGGTTCGAATTCGCATCAAAGGCAGATTTAGAAAACTGACCAGGGCTCCCATTTAGATCCAGCCTGAAATTGGTACCAGGAAATGTTTTGGAAAGTAAAGGCAGCCATCGTGATACTGACCTCATCATCCACCAAGTGCTGACCAGTCTATTTAAACATGCGAACCCTGTATCTTATGCACAACATAAGGCTTTTAAGCAGGTTCCGTGGTGAAGGAGTTATGGACATAGTTCGTAATCCTGCATACCCCATTCAAAACACAGCTGCGGGCGATTTGAAAGCAGACAGCCTTGTGTTGGTTTTCATAAAATTGTATGAGTGTTGGTTGTTCAGAAAGCAATGGCAAACAACTGAACGTAACCTGGTCAAGAAATCACAAACAGCCATAAGAAAATGCTGGGGTTGACTGCGGCATAATGTAAAGTTAAGAAAATTAGTTGCATATCCTTTACAGGACATAGCAGCATTTTTTGGCTGTTCGTGATTCCTGGGTAAATTTACGTTCAATAGTTTGCCATTGCTTTCTGAACGACCAGCACCCATATCATTTCATAAAAAACCAACGTAAGGCAGTCTGCTGCCAAATCGCCCACATTTCTAATTTCTTTGCACATATCCAGTATTGGGGTGGAAGACACCGTTTTAATGATTGCATTGTGCCTATTTATAGAAGAGCTGTGTCCTGGTGTGAGGAAATGCAGCCTAAAGACTAAATGTCATGGCAGGACAGACCAGGTCTTAAAACTTGATCAGCAACTGGATGGAAGCTTCAATAGGTGGACAGAGCATTACTTTGCTGATTTGGCAGCTTTTTTTTTTTTGCGCTCGCTCGCTTTGAATTCAAGCGTAGTCCATACACACTATTTGAATTTTGCATGTGGGTTAGCTTTCCCTATTAACAGTGTCCTTCGCCATCAGGTGAACCCTCTCTGACTTCAGAGGTACTTGTAATTAACATCCCCACGTCAAGGACGACAGGTCAACATTTTAGTCCGGCTGTCCGGTGTAGGGGATGAACCGCTAACCTCGGCATCAGCACACCGGATATTTAAGAAGACTGTTCTTATCCATTCGGCCATGCAGACCTGCATTTGGCAGGTTCTGCAGCTTGTCTTGTTCCAGATGTACTGGTGCTACCTTTCCTCTGGAGTGAACTAGGCAGGTTTAGAGATTGATCATGCTGCATGGGCAACTCTTGGTCTCTAAAATTCAACACTGGCTTTGTGCTATGGAGAGGTATAACTCCATCGCTGACCTTACTGCTATGGATTATAGTTGTGCCTTTTTTGTGTAGCAAAATGTAACAAACTATCGTCTGTCAAGATGGTCCGGTGCCAGTGTGAGAGTGTGTTATTTACACTTTCTGGTCAGCTTCTTCCGATCGTTTGCTGATCAGGTTAGTCTTCCCAGTGAACTTTATATATACTATTTCACTTGCATAATGATGTGGTAGGTTGACAGCTTATTCTCTTTAGATAAAATATTCACAAACAACAGTGGAAATTATCCCAGAATTGTACATGATTGGAGAAAATATCTCCTCTACCCCTCCTGGTTGGAGACTAAATTAGGACAGACATAAGGTAAGAATTTGCACCAAAGCCTAGCTTACCAACCTCTTAAGACAATAGAGACAAGGCTTACTTTCTAACATCACAAAACCTAGCAAAGCTCCCATAAACATAATCATCATCGTGCAGAGCATTAAATGACTGGCCAACGAGATTCTGGATCTCTGGCTACTTCTGCCTCCTGCACCTTCATGCCCAAGTAATCTACAGTGTTCTCTGTCCATCTTCATGCCCAAGTGATCTACAGTGTTCTCTGTCCATCTTCATGCCCAAGTAATCTACAGTGTTCTCTGTCCATCTTCATGCCCAAGTGATCTACAGTGTTCTCTGTCCATCTTCATGCCCAAGTGATCTACAGTGTTCTCTGTCCATCTTCATGCCTAAGTGATCTACAGTGTTCTCTGTCCATCTTCATGCCCAAGTGATCTACAGTGTTCTCTGTCCATCTTCATGCCCAAGTGATCTACAGTGTTCTCTGTCCATCTTCATGCCCAAGTAATCTACAGTGTTCTCTGTCCATCTTCATGCCCAAGTAATCTACAGTGTTCTCTGTCCATCTTCATGCCCAAGTAATCTACAGTGTTCTCTGTCCATCTTCATGCCCAAGTAATCTACAGTGTTCTCTGTCCATCTTCATGCCCAAGTAATCTACAGTGTTCTCTGTCCATCTTCATGCCCAAGTAATCTACAGTGTTCTCTGTCTATCTTCATGCCCAAGTAATCTACAGTGTTCTCTGTCCATCTTCATGCCCAAGTAATCTACAGTGTTCTCTGTCCATCTTCATGCTGGTCAACCCTGGCCTCCTCCTACAGTACCCAAGCCTACCATGTTGATGTTTGTGTGCCAGTTTTCTGCAAAGTTCACATCTTGCAGAATGTCAGTATTTTTCTTCTGCTTAGTCCACTATTGTCTAAGAACTTTTCAGTAAAATTTGAGCCCAAAAATCCAAAATTTGCTCCTGAATGATTGTAAAATGATCTATGACTCATAAGAGTTGTGCTCTCAAAAATGTCATAGATTCTTAATCATCATCATGTGCCATGCCAATAAGATTGGGCGGACATGTTTTGCAAAATCACACGATCACCGAGTCCCAGATTACCTCTATGTTCTTGTCTCGACCATACCACATTTCCAAGCCATCCAGGTATTTACTTCTGTCTTCCTCATGTTCTTTTCCCCTCAATCGTGTCTATCTGGCCATGGTACTCTCTGCATTTCCCCCAGAAACCACATTTCCACTGCTATTAGATGTTTTTCAGCTTGTCTGTTTATTGTCCTCGTTCTACAACCATAAAATACAGATTCTATATAGCACCTCACTCTTGTTCTGAATACCGCTTAAGTAAATATGATACTTTCAAAAAATGCAGAACCTGATAAAGCTCTTATGCAGACCAGCAAGAAAATGGACACATGACATTACAGACTCCTTGGGCATGAGGCAGGAGAGATGACAAGAGACAGAGAGTCTTTTCGGGTGACCATGATGGCTGCCACATTCTGCAAAATATTGCTTCATGATGATGACAGAGCTCTTACAGGCAATAAAGGAAAGATATTTTAGTATATAGCTCAAGTACCACTGTTCCATAAGAAGTGGCGTTTGTAATGTTCCCGTTTAGTAAATTGCCAGTGTGTTATCGGAGCTAACAAGAATGAAAATAGTAACAAATAATATACCAACAGTTAGTCGTGGTTCCAACTTCACGGCAAAGGGTCACCTCTTTATGCGCTGTTCTTGTGCCAGTGAATATCACAAAACTGCTCCTCACTGCCCCATGTGAAAAAGGAGTCTCGACAAACCAACGGCCCGCACAGGTATACTATGCATAAGATGTGACCAAGAAAGGTTGGTGTGAGGCTATTTTCCTCTTGCAATACAAAACCATAGCTATAAAATACATCCATTCACATACACATCTTCAGACGAGAGCTTGGCTTTAGATGGTTTTGGATTTTTGCTACACTAGAGAATGGAAGTATTGACTCACTTAAAGGAAAAAGCCCAACAGATGGGGCTGGTTATCAACCAAGATAAGACAGAATATATGGTAATTTCAAGAGACGGAATGGCTAGAAACTCTGGCCACATACAAATAGATAATATGACCATTAAAAGAACGGAAACATACAAATACCTGGGTACGATCTTCAACTGCTCCAACATCATAAGGGAAGAAATACAAACTAGAATCAACTCTGGAAATAAGATATACTATGCACTACAACATCTACTAAAATCAAAGGCGCTATCTCGTAACACCAAAATCACAATATACAAAACACTGATCAGACCAGTTGTGCTGTATGGCTCTGAAACCTGGAGTACAACGAAAGGAGACGAAGCCTTGTTACAAACCTTTGAGAACAAAATTTTAAGACGCATCTTTGGACCCATTAGGGATACACAAAGTGGAGAGTGGAAAAGAAGAAGTAACAAAGACATTTATGATCTGTTTAAGTCCCCGCTAATCACTGGTATCATGAAGGCTAATAGACTACAATGGCTGGGGCATATAGAAAGAATGGAAGATAATAGGGAAACAAAACTCGCTTACACTCAGGAAATAAATGACCGTAGACCCCAAGGTAGACCAAGAAGGCGGTGGAGAGATAATACATGTACAGACCTGCAAGCACTTGGAATCAACGACTGGCAAGAGAAGGTCCACCAGAGAGACGAATGGAGACGGATTGTATTTGCAGCAAAGAACCTCAATGGCTCGGAACGCTGAAGAAGAAGAAGTAGAGAATGGAAGGCATATGAAGGATGAGGAGAGGAAGAAGAGGAGGAGAGGAAGCAGCACAAGATATGATAGTTTCATTTTTAACTCACGATAGAGGAATGAGAGAGAACCCGAAAGACATTACACAATCGAACAGACCTTTTGTAGACAGCTGCTAAGGCTTGAGTCACCTCAGTTTTCTTGTCCTCGTTTGTCCTCAGATCATCATCAGAAATCCTGGCCTCTTGTTTCAGCAGGGATTCTGTCCCCTGTAATAGAATCATGTAGTCAGGTCTTAAGTCAGATACAAGTGAGCTACCATATGACAGCAGATGGTACTACCTGCTTTCTGTTAGCGCCAATCACCAAACCTGACACTCCACAATGTGCCAACGGCTTTGGGATGGTGGAGTGAAATTGGGAGGGTACAAACCTAAACCTGATATGAGTGACAGTGAGGATATGAATGAGATACATGAGCCAATGACAGCAGAGACAGAACCTGAACCCTCATTAGATGAAATTGCTTGGGCTATAAGGAACCTGAAGAATGGTAAATCACCTGGATGTGATGAGATACCAGCTGAACTAATTAAAGCAGGAGGAGAAGAAAGCATACACATATATCATGCATTATGTACAAAGATTTGGAAATATGGTATATGGCCAAAAGATTGGAAGAGAACTATCTTCATTCCAATACCAAAAAAGGGCAACCTGAAATTATGCACCAACTATAGAACTGTTGCCCTGATAAGTCATGCAAGTAAAATTCTACTAAAAGTCATAATGCGACGACTTAGTAAGAAAATGGAAGAAGAGATTAACGTAGTTCAAGCTGGATTTAGACAAGGAAGAGGAACAAGAGATCACATATTCAACATGCGTTTAATAATAGAGAAGTGCAGAGAATTTAATGTAAACCTATTCTCATGTTTTGTGGATTATTCAAAGGCATTTGACTGTGTACAGCATCAGAAACTTTGGGAAATCATGAGAAATATGGGCTTTCCTTCACATGTAGTACATCTCATAAAAATGCTATATCTAGACCAACAAGCAGCAGTTAGAATAGATGGCGAGACATCAGATTGGTTTGACATCAAGCAAGGAGTCCGTCAGGGCTGCGTGCTGTCACCCTATTTATTTAACCTGTATGCCGAAAATATAATGAGAAATGTAAGAGATGATATAAACAGGGAGCCATATGATGCCCTAAATATCGGCGGTCATGACATACCAGAGATTCGATATGCTGATGATACAGTATTACTATCCACAACACAGAATGGCATAGAAAACCTAATAGCCTCAACACAATTGAATAGTGAAAATCACAACTTATATCTTAACATAGCAAAAACTAAGATAATGCATACAGATAAAACTACTATGGAGAAAGAAATATACATTAATGGGAGAAAATTGGAGGTGGTGGAAAATTTTGAATATCTTGGGTCATTGATTACGAATAATGGTGACACAATGAAAGAAATAAAACGGCGACTATCCATTGCTCTTCAAAGACTAAAACAGATGAATAAATTATGGTGTGGGACAGACAGAACTACAAAAATTAGATTTTTAAGAGCATGCATCTTTCCCATTGCAACATACGCCTGTGAGACATGGACACTTACTAAACAAGCTGAACAGCGCATACATGCCTTTGAATATAAATGTTATAGACGAGTTCTAAGAATATCTTGGGTAAAGAAAAGAACAAATGCATCCATACTTCAAGAGTTGAATATTGAGGAGGGATGGCTATTAAAGACGATAAAACAAAGAAAATTGAAGTATTTTGGTCACTTGAAACGTCACGACAGTTTGGAGAGAACAATAATGGAAGGGTATATGCCTGGGAAGAGAGGAAGAGGAAGGCCAAAGAGAAGATGGGTGCAGGATGTGGCGGATGATCTCCAGATGGGTGTATCAGACGCGGGACATCTTGCTTGTGATCGAGAAGTTTTCCGGAGGGTTGTTATGGGAGCGAGGTTCTGTAAAGGACATGCTACTGAATGAATGAATGACAAACCTTAATCTGGTTGGAAATGCAACCTAAAGGCTTAAATGTCATGGCAGGGCAGACCAAGCTATAAGCCTTGTTTTGAAACTGGTCTAGGATCAAAGCTCTAATAGGCAGACAATTAGAGTATCACCTTGCTGATCCTGCAGCTTCTGCAGCTTGTCTTGTTCCAGATATATTGGTGTTACCTTTCCTCTGGAGTAAAATAGGCAGGCCAAGAAACTGATCATGCTGCATGAGAAACACATGGTCTCTACAATTCAGCCCAGACTTTGTGTTATGGAGAGGTTTAACTGCATTCCTGGTCCTCGATATGGGTTGTAATTATTATGCCTTGTTTGAAGCACAATGCAACAAACTATCGTCTGTCAAAAAGGGAAGGTGCCAGGGACAGAATAAGGATTAGGCTTTCCCTTATATACAAGGGCAAGTCAGTAGGTCACAAAAAGATATAAGACAGTAGAGAAATGGTTGCTGATGGTGTGTAAAGGGTCATTATGTGGCATATTCATCTAGCTTGATGTCTGCGTGGAAAACGATAACTGTTCCATGCAAGTAAAGTTTTCCGTGCATGAGTTGTTGAAAATGTCAGCCAGAGTGAAAGATCACAGAAGAATGGATGCAGAGGGGCAGAGGATTTCTTGCCAAAGATATTCATAAGGAAATGTTGCCTGTCTACTGTGGCAAGTGTTTGTTGTGAATAGCTAATAACATCAACTCGGCGGGGAAGAATTTGCCGATGATGAAGAAGTTGATCGCAAGGTTCAAATATGGCTACGGAAGCAACACAAAAACTGCTATAGTGCTGATATTGAGGAAATGATCCAATAATGGGATATATGCAACATTGTTAGTGGAGATTATGTTGATAAATAAGGAAACATATTGTGATTTCTTGGCAAGTTTACATTCAATAGTTTACCACAGGTTTCTGAACGACCGGCACTCATTCGATGGCATAAAAAACCAACACAAGGCAGTCTGCTGCCAAATCGCCTGCAGCTGTGTTTCGAACGTGGGTATGCAGGAATACGGACTGCATCCATAACCCCTTCACCACGGAGTTGGCAAAGAAACATATAAGTATAATAATAAAAAGTTTTAAAGTTCACATCTCGTGTAGTTTTAGTGGCAAAGGGGTTCATAATCCCGCATACCATGCTCGAAACTACGGGCAATTTGGATGCAGACCATCTAGCATTGGGTCCCATACAAAGGTATGACTGCTTGTCATTCAGAAAGCAATGGCAAACTACTGAAAGTAAACTTGCCAAGAAATCACAATAAGCCAAAAAACAGTGGGGTTTACTGCCACATCCTGAAAGAAAATGTACAGAATTTATTTCATACACTGCCTCATATCTTCGTGAAGATTTATTTGTTATGTGAAATAAAGGAGAAAACATATGGCAATATCTTACTTGATGAATTGACAAAAAAATCTGATTATATGAATTGATTATGTGGTTGTTTCGGGATTTGAAATTTAAATATTGAGCACAACCCACTACTGGCAACGCCGATCGCATTCTGGTATGAACCTAAGGCCTATCCACGTCAATATGGAAGCACTATACTCGAGTTTCGCCCTCGTTTGAGCTCGTCAGTAGTGCATATCCCTGACCGGATCCGGAAACAGTCCCGGATCACGCGTGTGAAGCGGGTGTGTAACCACGCGGCACACACTGGACACACCAAATGATCACAACAGAATACCACAACGCTACCCATCGTAGGCTATGCTCAAGATTGCCCAATCGCCGCGACCGACGTCCGTCAATCGATGGGACCCGAACGATCAGGACTTCTCACTGGCAAGGAACACCAGGCCTCCTAAATCCAGTGAGCGTTCGGGTCCCATCGATTGACGGACGTCGGTCACGGCGATTGGGCAATCTTGAGCATAGCCTACGATGGGTAGCGTTGTGGTATTCTGTTGTGATAATTTGGTGTGTCCAGTGTGTGCCGCGTGGTTACACACCCGCTTCACACGCGTGATCCGGGACTGTTTCCGGATCCGGTCAGGGATATGCACTACTGACGAGCTCAAACGAGGGCGAAACTCGAGTATAGTGCTTCCATATTGACGTGGATAGGCCTTAGGTTCATACCAGAATGCGATCGGCGTTGCCAGTAGTGGGTTGTGCTCAATATTTAAATTTCAAATCCCGAAACAACCACATAATCAATTTATTATTGCTCACTGGATTTAGGAGGCCTGGTGTTCCTTGCCAGTGAGAAGTCCTGATCGTTCGGGTCCCATCGATTGACGGACGTCGGTCGCGGCGATTGGGCAATCTTGAGCATAGCCTACGATGGGTAGCGTTGTGGTATTCTGTTGTGATAATTTGGTGTGTCCAGTGTGTGCCGCATGGTTACACACCCGCTTCACACGCGTGATCCGGGACTGTTTCCGGATCCGGTCAGAGATATGCACTACTGATTATATGAAGCTGATATTATATATTCATTTTATCAGAAAAGGGAAGGTGAAGGAGACACTCCTTTCTATTGTGTCATGCAAGATGCAACAAGTAATGGGTACTTGAAAGCTCTAGGGACGTGTTTATAACTGAAGCATTTTCATGATATCTTTGACTGGGCCTAAAATAAAGGCCATTTAATGGTTCATTTCAAATTATCTTTGAGTTTGATTTAAGCTTTTCTTAGCCCTTGTTAAAAAAATATGCTGGCTCCTGAGAAAAAGAGGCTGGCTACCGAATCACATTTATATGTTTCTACCCCTGGACGTGATGTCCAAATTGACATTTGAAATGATTAGATTAAATTTAGTGAACCTCAAACAAAAATTTGGGAAAATCAGTAGCTAGCTGGCCACTTTTGTTTTCATAACACCCGACTGGGTAGGTCAATATGGCCGAATGGATAAGAAGGCATGTTCTTAAACATCCGGTGTGCTGATGTCGAGGTAAGGGTTCAACTTGGGGACGTAAATTACAAGTAACTCTGAAGTCAGAGAGGGTTTGCTTGATGGCGAGGGGCACTGTTAACCCTTTACCGGGCTGACGCTTGTCCATTTGTTAGCCCTGAACGGGCAAGATTTTTTCAGGTTCGATAAAATTTCAGATTACGTTAGTAAAAACATCACAGATAAGGTTTTAGTCAACCAATTTTAGTTAAATAAACAACACAATGAAGGGAAAAGCATGCAGAATATGTTACTCACGTGATTGTTGCCAGTAATCCATATATGAACACAAATATTTACCAAATACAGCATATTGTTTGTGATTTTCAGTCATCTATACGGCAATTTACAAACACATTTTCAGAATCATAATCACTTTCTTTAAAGTCCGACTCATGACTGCTAATGCAAAGTAACGCTTTTCACTGATATCTAGCTCCGATTAATAGTCAACTTCGTGCCCTTCAATGTCACTTAAATTGAATCTAGCAAAATCTCGGCTATCACTTGAAGAATCGCCAAAATTCATTTGGAAAAACTAAGCGTAAAAACCCCGAAAACTATCCAAAAAATCCATTCAAATTCATAGTAAGCGCTTGCAAATGGTGGCCACATTGTCAAGCTATCGGCAAAAGCGAAAGTAGCCGCCGGAAGTATCGGAAAGCCGAGAGATCGCGTTTTTACAATGCATAATAGTATCGGGCGCGTTGGGGCGGTCTGCCCGTTTAAGCGATCGGACGGAAATGGACGTTCCGCCCAGTAAAGGGTTAATAAGGAAAGCTAATCCACATGCAAAATTCAGTCCAGCACTACAACACTTGAGTTCAAAGCGAGTGAGTGCACAAAAAAAGAAAACACCCGGCCGGCACTTTATTTAATGCAGAATTACTTATATTTCCCATATATTTAGACACTTTTTCACAATATTTACACTATCAATCCTTTCAGCATTTTTCTGAAAAATGTGTAAATATTTCTTGATTATAATAGTTTTAAATAGGATACTTATAGGGCCAGTCTACAAGGTGTGGACTGCGCCTGGCCCTGCAGCCAGCAGGGTTAGGATCAATTAGCCTCTCCCAGGAGGGGTGAAAAGTGAAAATTAGTAGCCTGCTGATGACCTGTAGACCACACAAGTCAACGCCATCTCCACATGGTGTAGACCCTAAACCTGCGACTGGCCTAGCAAGCCGGCAGGGGATTTTTCATACTGCTCATAGAAAAAATAAGAAGTATAAATGGACTGACCCAAATGGATTTAGAAAAAGAACCATCTGCAAATTACATCATTAGAGAACTCCTGTTTGTGGATGATGAAGCACTAACAGCAAAATCAGAAGATGAATTACAAGACCACATGAATAGTCTAAACGAAATTGTAGGAAACATAACATGAAAATTAGCAAAAGCAAAACAGAGGTAATGACTATAACTAAAGAAGAAAAAACAACAATAATTCACCTAAACAAACATCCCCTGAAACAAGTAAAGAGTTTCAAGTACCTAGGAAGTAAAATGTCATCAAATGGCAAATCAAAAGACGAGATCGAAAATAGATGCAATAAGGCAAACCAACTCATTGGGCAAATGGCACCAATACTGAAGAACAAACTTGTATCAATAGTTACTAAGAAAACACTTTACAACACAATCTTCCTACCAACTCTATGCTACCAATGCCAAACCTGGATAATAACAGAAAAAGAGAAAAGAAAAATCACAACAGAAATGAGATTCCTGAGAAGAATACTCAATGGTGTCAAGAAGAGATAAGATCAGAAATGAAGAAATCAGGACTAAAGTGGGGGTTACAGCAGCGCTAGATTTGATTAGAAGGCAGCAAGTAAACTGGTTTGGCCATGCAAGTAGATTACCAACTAACAGTATACCACAACAAGCAATGATGTACAGACAAGATGGAAGCAGAGGAAGAGGCTGACCACGTATATGATAAACAGAAGGAATAGCAGAGTCCATGGGAATGTTGATACATGAAGCCCATAAGCGGGCACTCTCCCGCTGTTTATACTTCACCTCGACACCGCAAGGTACAAGAGGAACCTGATGAGATGAGATTTTAGTATGGACCTTCCTATATATAATTATTATGGTTTAGGAAGCTCCTGTGGGCATCATATATTATAATACATTTTAACATTTCTCAAGTGGTTAAAGTTAGCTGCATGTCGTTTACAGGACGTAGCAGTCAACCTCAGCATTTTTTGGCTGTTCGTAATTCCTGGGAAAGTTTACATTCAGTAGTTTGCCATTGCTTTCTGAATGACTGGCAACCGTATCATTTCATAAAAAACCAACGCTGCTGTGTTTTGAAAGCGGATATGTGGGATTACGATCTGTGTCCGTAACCCCTTCGCCTACGTAATATTAACTGACTCCTTGCCACGAGTCAGCTCAATGGAATTACTCTGGACTGCCACAAGCTGATAGGTCAGCTTAGTATTAACAGTACGTTATTTGTTTCATTTATCTTATTTTCCACAATTTTTAGTGCCCGGTAAATGAAAATTTACACATAGAAAAGATATGCCTTTCGAAAGTTATCAGATAAGATACACAGATTAAGATTTGTGTAATACAAATCGATTGTGAACGTGGTTTGTTTTGATTGTTTTAAAAATGGCAGCGACCTATGGTTCTCGACTAGTTGATTTACCACAGATTATCGTTCTAAACAATTTTAGATTATAGTTATTCTGATTTATAGGAATTTGTGAAAGATTCTAAAACTGATAGCACGTGCAGTAGTGTGGTTATTCAGTTAAATTATTGAGCATTGGAAAATAAACCTAACAATAAAAGTTTGTCATCATATGATGGCACATGTCGAATTATGCTTGCTTTAATAGCCCACAGTTGTGTCCCTAAGTTTGCTTGGCCTATCACAAATAACTTAGGGGCATTTATAACATCAGATGGAAGATGTACAACAGAGATTAAGAGCAGAATAGGGCCGGCAAAAGCCGCATTTCAGAAAATGAAGAGTATCTTATGCAATAAGTCACTATCATTGAGTGTAAGAAAGAGAGTGCTGAAATGCTATATAGAACCAGTTTTGCTGTATGGCAGTGAATCTTGGAATGTAAATGAACAAATTAGGAAGAACTTAGAAGCAACAGAGATGTGGTTTTTGAGACGAATATTGCAAATTCCTTGAACTGCCAGAGTAACTAACAATGACTGCCTGAAACAGGTTAATGAAACTAGAACATTATATACAATAATAAGAAAGAGACAAACATCTTTCTTCGGTCATGTGATGAGAAGAGAGGCATTGTAGGACATCGTGATAACTGGAAAGATCGAGGGGAAGAGAGACAGAGGCAGACCAAGAGAAATGATGCTGGATGGATTGAGACAGTGGTATGGAGGAATACCATCAGCAGAGTTGATCCAGAATACCAACGACCGAGATCTGTGGAGAGCCATTGAATGCCTTCGCCAGCTGGCGGGGCACTTGATGATGATGATGATGATGATCACAAATAAGCTGAGGAGCATTAAAACAAATTTAAACGAATAATACTTATAAATACTTAGAAACTAGTGTATATATTGTAATGAGTACAAATCTGCCTTGTGTTTTCCTGACTTTTTCCAGTTTGTGTGAAACATTATGAGCTTCAAATTACGATGTTTTACTTGTGTCTTGATGGTGTTAACAAGCTGTTCTTGTGATATTGGTGAAGAAAAGTGGTACATTTATCAGTATTCAGTAAATTTAATTGGATTATTATCAAAGATTGTGGAGTACTGCCTTGGAAAGTGGAAACTGTTTATAACTGTCACTCCAGTCTTCACATTTTCTTTTACAAAATCTAACATTACTATTATTACATTTATAAACTATAGCAATAG
Organism: Cepaea hortensis; assembly: GCA_963921405.1. Taxonomy (NCBI): domain Eukaryota; kingdom Metazoa; phylum Mollusca; class Gastropoda; order Stylommatophora; family Helicidae; genus Cepaea; species Cepaea hortensis. Next base: position 30,208,898 of record OY992879.1, on the reverse strand, counting down.
CAGCAATAGTAAACTGTTCCTTATGCAATCTCCTTTAATTTGATATATAATACAATATAACTGCTACCATTTTAACCATTTTTAGATCGTTACTGCGACACATCCCTGCTTCCCATTTCTTGCCATCAATTTCAGTTTGGTCCAAATTCACTTTTTGTTTGACAGTGAAAGTTAATAAATACAAAACAGACCAGATTATAACTACTATATAATTAGAAGAGTCATTTGAAAATATAGTGACGGGTAGGAAAATCAGAGGTAGAAAAGGCAGAGAGAGAGTTAGACGGAGACAAATATGGTTTAAAAAACACGAAAGACTGTCATTAATAAACAAACACTCGAATCAAGATTATCAAGACAAGAAGACTGAACGAACTGACATCTGATCTGTGGAGAGGCGCGCACACCTTTGTCACTTTACAAAACACATAACGATGATTTACATAATGGTTTTACCTTCAAATTATGTTTCTTCAGAAACTGTAGAACGGCCAGAAGCGTCTGCTTGTCAGATTTGAGAGAAACATCGTCTGGTTCTGTTTTAACCACAGCAGTAGGGTCGAACCCGTATTTGGAGGCCATGTTTGAACCACTGATCTAAACATATGAACCGGAAACACTATTTATAAAATTGAGGCTGGAAACATACATGAAACGAAGAAAATATGGGGAAACCCCTGTACAGTTCCAACTTCACGGCAACGGGTCGTCCCCATTATACTCCGTTCCTGTGCCAGTGTATATCACACATAATGCTCCCTTGCATATCCTTTACAGGACGTCGCAGTCAATACCAGCATTATTTGCTGTTATGATCTCTTGGAAAGTTTACGTTCAGTAGTTTGCCATTGCTTTCTAAACTACCGGTACCCATACCATTTCGTAAAAACCAACGCAAAACCGACTGCGCCAAATCGCCCTCAGCTGTGTTTCGAACGCGGGTATACGCCATAAGGGAATACGAACTGCGTCTGTAACTCCTTCGCCACGGAGTGCTTAATTAATTTAAATACAGAAGACACAAACAACGTATTGCACGATTTCTTGCCTAGCATATTTCGCTGCATCTCGTCAAGTGCATACTGCAGTTATATATAATATGAAGTGAATAAATGAATGATACTAAAACAGAAACAATTACAACACATATTCTTTTATTCGAATGTGGAACATGTGTTATTCCAATGGCAATTTCAAATTTGGTTGTCAGGTCTTAGATATGACTGAGCTACCGTATGACAGTAGATGGTACTATCTGTTTTCTGTCCGCGCCAAATGTTGGGCGGCGCTCACCAAACTCGACATCCTACATTGTCAATCGCAGCGATCGGGCAAACTTTGCCTACAACGGTGACGTTGTGATATTCTAATGTAATAATTTGGTCTCGTCCAGCGGGAGCCGCATAGTCTAGTGGTTACACACCCGCCTCACGCGCCAGTGATCTGGAGTTCTGTCCCGGGACCAGTCAGGGATATGCACTACCGACGAGCTCAAACGAGAGCGAAACTCGATTCTAGTGCATCCAATCTGCCGTGGATAAGGCCCAAGGTTCGTGCCGGAATACGATCAGCGTAGCCAGCAGGGGGTTGTGCTCAATCTTCAAATCCCACATTGTGCCAACGGCATTGGGCGGAGGAGTGTAATTGGGAGGGTACAAGCCTTGCCCTAGTGCTAGGAAATGCAGCCTAAGGACTAAATGTCATGGCAGGGCAAACCAGGCCCTCATTGTTGGTCGGCAACTGGTCTAGGATGGAAGCTCCGACAGGCGGACAGTTAGAGTATTGTTTTGCTGATCCAGCAGCTTCTGCAACTTGTCTTGTTTCAGACGCATTGGTAATACCTTTCCTCTGGAGTAAACTAGACAGGCCGAGAGAGTGATTATGCTACATAGGCAACACATGGTCTCTAAATTAAGCCCAGGTTTTGTGGTATGGAGAGTTATAACTCCATTTTACAAACGGATCGTCTGTTAAGACGGCAAGGCACCAGTCAATTTCAAAATTTACAACGAACTCTATCTGTTTGCACAAAACGACTGGAACCGTCTAATTACAAACTCCGCACTATATTTGAGCAATCGTTTATTGTTCGTCGCATACAGTATACGAAACTAGTTTTCTTTGTTCACGCCATGACAGCATTTTATGGGATGTTGAGAAACCGACGATGACGGCATTTATAGCCTGCCGACTGCACGGGGATTTATAAAGGCTGACCAACTCTCTTTTCCACCCAAACATCGAAAAGCGCCTACATAAAATACTCAAAATAGGAGGCAAAAATACCAAATAAAAGTCCTCTTAAGGACTGCAACCAGTCAAGCCAGACGAACTAACAGCCTTCACTAACAAAAGACATCACCAGAGAAGACGGGAACAAATGACAGCCGCCGACTGATCCCCCAGCTGACGGCACAGACACAAACCAACATAACCAGTCCGAGATAGGACTCACTCGTAAAAGCGCACAAGACAAGAATTAGGGTGAATGAACCCACAAAAACCACGGATCTCAACAATAACCATAGCTGAAGAGGCAGGTTGAACGAGGCCGAATTTGGAATTTTTGTTTTGAAAATTGGAATTGGAATTTTCACCCACACGGGCAGGACCCTATATTAGAAGAATTCTAAACATCCAGTGGACAGATTTCAAAACCAATGCGCAAATAAGACAAGAGACTAAGCCAGATATTGTATCCAATTTTATAAGAAAACGCCGTTGGAACTACATCGGCCATGTACTCAGAATGGACAAGACAAGACTCTCCTACCAAACCCTCATATGGTCACCAGTAGGGAAAAGAAAACGGAAGACTAAGAGAGACCCTGCGTAGAACCATCATCAGAGAAGGCTCATTCAACGGCCAAGTGAACATCCAGGACCTACAACAGGTAGCAGCGAACCGCTGGACATGGAGAGCCATGACTTCTGCCCTTTGCACCGACATAGGCTCAAGAGGAAAGCCTAACTAACCCACACGGGCATACGTTCGGCTACTCTATTTGCTATTTGTCTTTCGGTTCTATCTATTCAAGTTGCTTGGCACTCCTGTAGAGTTCGTTAGTCAACAGATTACCCTAACTGCAGATCGAACTATTAATCCATAAGTGCTCAGATCCTCTCCTCGGTATCTCTCACAAAATAGTAGCCATTGTTTTTCTTTTCAAATTTTCATTTTCTCTTCATTGTTCTTGTTTTTTTCTTCTTTTCATTCTTCTCATCCCGTTCTTATGACTTAATGTAGTCTGTCACTGGAGGGTCTTCTCCTTGATTATATGTTGTGTTTTTGTATGTATTTGTTTGTTGATGAATGCTAGTCGCAGCAACGTCCTGTGTTTTTTTGTAATTCTGTTTTGTAATTCTGTTCTGTAAAGCTGCGTTACTATGTGTTATTTTATATTGTTTATAGTACAGTGTGTATTTATAATGACAGTGTAGTTTTTGAAAATATTGCCGTTCCAAGTTTTGTATTTACCCTGTGTGAACTCATGCAACATAAAAGGTAAATACTGTACAAAACTTGGAACTGCAATATTTTCAAGAACCCCACAGTCATTAGAAATACACCCAATATCTCTCACATCACGTAGCGACTGATAACACCAGTATATTCTTCTGTGCCTTCCTGTATGGCGCTCTAGTCTAGCTTATCTCCGTTTGACTTGATGTTCTAGCAGTCAAGTCAAAGTTGCAGAATCACATCCATCCTTTGAGTCATTTACTCGCCCCTCCCCCCCCCCCAGGGGGAGTTTAAGATGTCAGCCTGGTCCACTGCTCGTCCGCTCCCTGCAGCAGCCTAGCCCGCAAGCCCACCTGCTGGTTCGTAACTCTTCTTAAGTTGATACGGAAAACGTCTGAGCACTAAATATAACTAACAGACTCGACAAATAGAATGATATATACGAGTACAGGCAAACGTTTGGATCAGTCTTTATCAAGTAGCAACATGGAAGAATATTTAGTTAGAACACTGAAATATCATAACACAAATAGGCAATGCCGAACGTAATTACATAAAATAGACACCGACGAGATTACACAAGAATGATAATTTAGTTAGTTACGTTGCAGTTATAGCACGAGCAGCTAATAACGACTGCCCTGAAAAGACTCATAAAAGTGGTACATTCTACTTAACGTTAAGAAAGAGATAAACAAGGTTCTTTGGTCATAGTGAGAAGAGAAGCAGAGGAACATATCGCCACGACTGAGAAGATCAGCATTAGAAGACTCAGACGACGTCCGTGAGGCATGATGCTGGATGGTCAAAGATGGCGGCGAGGTGAAATATTCCCATTTAATCGTATATTGCATATCCTATTTACAGGACATTGCAGCCAACACCAGCATTTTTCAGCTGCTGTTGATGTCATGGCAAGTTTTACATTCAGTAGCTTGCCATTGCTACCCTGTATTACATTGTGGTATTTCTGTGATAATTATTAATAGAAATAGATCCATAACACCAAGAACTAAGCTATGTGGAGAGATAGGAACGCCTACGCCATTTTGTAAGTCACGTGAAGATGATGATGATGTAGCTTTGTCTGTGGATGTTATGGATCTGCAACATTTAGTAGATACGGTTGTTGTTCGCAGTGAACAACTAGAGTTATAATTATCGGGTGTATTTTAATGACTGTCAAGTGTTTGAAAATATTGCCGGTCCAAGCTTTGTTTTTACCCGCTGTAAAGTTCATGCAACATAATAGGTAAATACAAAACTTGGACAGTCAATATTTTCAAACATTGCACAGTCATTAAAAATACACCATGTACAATGTAAGAAGACACAGATTATGGTGGTCACTAAGAAGAAAGAAATACCACAATGTAATATACGGGTAAATGGGAATATTCATAAACAAGTGAATGGGTGCTACCATCAAAACATTCATAACATCTTATGGGAGATGCCTTGAAGAGATTAGAACAAGAATGGATATGGCGAATGGAGCCTTTTACAGGATGGAAAACATACTAATCAATAAAAAGATGTCAGTTGCAGCGAGAAAAAGAGTGTTGAAGTGTTACATAGAACCTGTAATTTTGTGTGGATGTGAAGCGTGGACAATGAGCAGACAAGCTGAAAAATATCTAATGACTGAGAAATGTGGTTTCTGGGGAAAATGCAAAGAATACCACTGACAGACAGAAAAACCAATGAACAAGCCCTACAAGAAGCATATGAAAACGGTAAATTGGTTAGAGAAATTCGACACAAAATGTCGCATTTTTTGGACACTTTACAAGAAGACATACAATAGAGACCTTAGTGACAACTGGCAAGATGTAAGGGAAAAGAACAAAAAGGGAAGGCAGAGAAGTAAATATCTGGATAGCTTGGTCACGTGGCATGGTCGAGACAGGAATACAGAGCTGATCCACGACCCTGGTGATCGAGTGAGATGGCGAAACATGACCACCCACGCTATTATCGGCATGGTACATGATGATGATGATTATTATATTTGTATGTGTGTCCAGAAAAGGTTTTGATCATGACCATCTTTAGACAGATATGATTATCTATTCTGACCCCTTGGCACTGTCTGGGATGAGAGCAATGTAGGCTGCATGTTTCAGCTCTGGAATGGCATTTCCACCTGTCGCGAACTTTCCAAAAATTGTCACAGGTTTGTTTCATCCGTCTTGGCATTTCTCGTTACCTTCTCAGCATGGTTGTTGAACACGTATGTGGAGATAATCATCTCAACTCATCATCTTGCTCTTTTATCTTGCGGTGTCGAGATGAAGCATACACAGCGGGAGAGTGCCCGTTTATGGGCTTCATAAATCGAGATTCCCATGGACTTAGTGCGTTTTGGTTCCGTTAGGTCAGTACATCATTGCTTGTTGTGGTATACAGTTAGTTGGCAGCCTAGTTGTATGGACGAACAATTTAACTTGCTGTTTTCTAATGAAATCTAGTGCTGCTAAAACACCCCCCCCCCCCCACACACACACACACACACACACACACACACTTTAGTCCTGAATTAATCCATTCTGAGAGATCTGTGGAGAGCCATGAACGCATACGCCAGCCGGCACGGCACTTGATGATAATGATGACTTAATCTCTTCATGATACATTGAGTATTATTCTTCTAAGGAATATCATTTCCGTTGTGATTTTTCTTTTCTTTTTTGTTTCTGTCCTTGTTCAGATTTGGCCTTGGTATGAAGATTGTGTTGTGGAGTGCTTTTTTCTGTATCTACTTATGCGTGTTTGCTCATTGGTATTGATGTGAGTTAGGTTCAGTATGGTCAAAAACAGTATTATACTTGCAGTGTTTTCACGAAGTGCCGATCAGCTTCGCCAAACAAGCAATTGTCTTTGTCCAGGTTCGGCATTGGTAGCATTAGAGTTGGTAGGAAGATTTTGTTGCAGAGTGCTTCTGTCATTGTCCAGGTTCGGTATTGGTAGCATAGTGTTGGTAGGAAGATTATGTTGTAGAGGGATTTTATTATTATTATTATTATTATTATTATTATTATTATTATTATTATTATTATTATTATTATTATTATTATTATTATTACAGTTATGTTTATTATTGCCATTACTAAAATTATTGTGAACCCGGTCTCCTCCCGTAACACCCAGTACATTCCGCACTTAGCTAGAGTAATTGAATTATTTCTGTACGACATTTCCATATCACGAAATGTCAAACTCCAACTTCAACTCACAGCATGAGGTGGCTGGGTCGAGTTGAACCAAAGTAAGTTAATGAAAGGAAATGAACACTGTTCCACAATTGAACTGAACAGGAACCAAAATAAAAACAGATCCAGGAATGCGGATAAAATGAATGAGCATTACAGAAAACAAATATGTGCACGATAAGAAAACATATAATCAAGAACAGCTGAAAGTTAGGGGAAAAAACAAATCTCGGCTATATCCGATAAAGGGATATAATTTGGAGAATGTTTTTTTTTCCCCCCAGAAAGGTATGTTCTGTAAAATGACTTCAGATGTTAAGTTGTTTGGGTAAGATAGGTATGCAAATGGTAGGTCGCAGTGATTTTAAGGGCTGACTTATAATACGGACACATGGTGTTTTAAAGTGCAGGTGTGAAGGTTATATGGTGCAAATTGTAAGTTGCTGCTCGGTGACTGCGGGTTAAAGAGTGCATTACAGTGTTTCTCAAAATGTTGCTCACAGAGGGGGCATTTATTTCAAGGTTACGTATGGTGTCCGGTGGACAACGTGTAGTAAACTGATGAAGAAAGTGAAACGCAAATGTGCTTGTTGCTAAGAATGTTGAGAATTTCATTTTAAAGGCGAGAAGATAGGCTTCAGTGTACTGGGTTTTATAGCATATGGCTCGGTCTCTTCCCGTGAAGCGACCTGCCGAAAGCGTCGCACAAAGCACGAGCTCCACATTACCAACGACGACACCCAGGAGTCTCCCAAAATTTCGCTCGTGAACCAAATGACGTAGTCTGAATCGAACCCACAACCTTCGGAGCGTGCGCAAGGTGGTTTAACCACTTCGCCATGTGTTTCGGTTAACGAGGGTCATTTTCGCGGAGACTCCTAGGGGTCGACGCTGGAGCTACGGAGTTCGTGCTTTGTGCGACGATTTCGGCAGGCCGCTCTGCGGAAACAGACTTGGCCATATGGTTGCAGTTACTTTGATCCTGTTGATTTCAAACCATATTTCAAATACAGTCCTGGGTTCAAAATCAGCCTCGGGCAATTTGGAAGTAGTTGGCTTTGCGGTGATTTCGATTGTATGAGGCGTCGTCCGTTGAGAAAGCTATGAAAACAACTTAAAGAACAATTGCTTGTTACATCACAAACAGCCAATAAATGATGGAATTGAGTAAACCTCCTGTACAAATGACAGGCAACTTTCTTAGTTTTTTTTTAAAAATTTTTAACAAACGTTACATTTAGTTTTTTTTTTTTTTTTTTAAATTTCTAACAAACGTTACATTTAGTCGTCTTTTTTTAACACTAGAGTATTAGACAGATTACGGGGATTTAAAATGGATACATTGTACGGTAGTGTTAGACTAATTACAGGGACTTAAATGGATACACTGCCCGGTAGTGTTAGACTAATTACATGGACTTAAATAGATACATTGTCCGGTAGTGTTAGACTAATTACAGGGACTTTATGGATATACTGTCCGGTAGTGTTAGACTAATTACAGGGACTTTATGGATATACTGTCCGGTAGTGTTAGACTAATTACAGGGACATAAATAGATACATTGTCCGGTAGTGTTAGACTAATTACAGGGACATAAATAGATACATTGTCCGGTAGTGTTAGACTAATTACGGGGACCTTATGGATATACTGTGCGGTAGTGTTTGACTAATTACAGGGACTTAAATAGATACATTGTCCGGTAGTGTTAGACTAATTACAGGGACATAAATAGATACATTGTCCGGTAGTGTTAGACTAATTACAGGGACTTTATGGATATACTGTCCGGTAGTGTTAGACTAATTACAGGGACTTTATGGATATACTGTCCGGTAGTGTTAGACTAATTACAGGGACATAAATAGATACATTGTCCGGTAGTGTTAGACTAATTACAGGGACATAAATAGATACATTGTCATGTAGTGTTAGACTAATTACAGGGACTTTATGGATATACTGTCCGGTAGTGTTAGACTAATTACAGGGACATAAATAGATACATTGTCCGGTAGTGTTAGACTAATTACAGGGACATAAATAGATACATTGTCCGGTAGTGTTAGACTAATTACGGGGACTTTATGGATATACTGTCCGGTAGTGTTAGACTAATTACAGGGACATAAATAGATACATTTTCCGGTAGCGTTAGACTAATTACAGGGACTTTATGGATATACTGTCCGGTAGTGTTAGACTAATTACAGGGACATAAATAGATACATTTTCCGGTAGTGTTAGACTAATTACAGGGACTTTATGGATATACTGTCCGGTAGTGTTAGACTAATTACAGGGACTTTATGGATATACTGTCCGGTAGTGTTAGACTAATTACAGGGACTTTATGGATATACTGTCCGGTAGTGTTAGACTAATTACAGGGACTTTATGGATATACTGTCCGGTAGTGGTAGACTAATTACAGGGACTTTATGGATATACTGTCCGGTAGTGTTAGACTAATTACAGGGACTTTATGGATATACTGTCCGGTTCAAGCAGGAGTGCGTGGTAACGAACGAGCAGATGTGTTGGCGGCTAGAGCACAAGCAGCTGAAACACTCACAATGGATAAGGTAAACATTCTTAATACTACCTCTGAGCAACTGCTGGCTGAAGGTAGACTGGTAGATAAAACAAGGCATTTAAGCATGTGTTAATATGGATGGAGCAACTAGGGTTGGAATTAAATTGTAAGAAGACACAGGTTATTATCGTCACTAGGAAGAACGAAGAACCACGATGTAATATGCAAGTAAATGGGAATATTATTCAACAAGTGAATTGGTACAATTATCTCGGAACAGTCATAACATCTGATGGGAGATGCCTTGAAGAGATTAGAACAAGAATCGCCATGGCGAAAGTAGCCTTTAGCAAGATGAAAAACATTCTGACCAATAAAAAGATGTCAATTGAAACGAGAAAAAGAGTGTTGAGGGGATACATAGAGCCTGTTCTTTTGTATGGATGTGAAACTTGGACAATGTGCAGTCAAGCTGAAAAACATCTGATGGCTGCAGAAATGTGGTTTCTGAGGAAAATGCAAAGAATACCATGGACAGACAGAAAAACCAATGACTAAATACTATAGGAGACAAATGAAAATCGTAAACTGATTAGAGAAATTAGACGTAGACAGTCAAAATTGTTTGGATATGTTAGTAGTAGTATACAAGTTATACCCCCCCCCCCACCCCCCACCCCCCCCCCCAATGGAGGAGCGGAAGGAGCGGTTCCTGAACGAACCCGAAGGAGCAGCTCCTGTCAGCTCCTTCTGTGGTGCATGATATTGACGTCCCCCGCTCCTTCTAACACCTGGCTCCTCCCTAGGCGTGTCGTTGGCTTGTTAAGCTCGTTTTATTTTGGCGGGGAAAATTTTAAAAAAAAAGTCTGGTCTAAGGGGGTCAGGAGGATCGATCTCATTATGTGTGTGTGTGGCCGGGTGGAGCTGAAGAAGCCGGCGTAAATAGTAATGAGACAGTATGGAAATTGGTTTTCACATACCGCCTTTCCAAGTTTACCGGGGAAATATAAAATGGAATATTTTTGGGACCTCAAAGATCAAGGGCCAGGATTGTTTTTAAAATAGTCATAGGTTGAGCGGGAGTGCATGACCAATTTAGCGGCAAGGCCATCCTCTATTGTTGGCTAGCAGATTCTCGGGGAGAGGAGTGCCAAATGTATTGTACACTTTGGTTCAAGCTGTCAGAGGGACAATGGTGAACTTTAGAGGCAGCATAATTTATGAGTACAAGGCGGCATTGGAAGGACCTTGGCTGTCAGAATAGAACGCCCTACTCCAAATTTATGGTGGCGGGAAAAAGTAAATGAACTCAGGACCATGAACTTCAGAGACAATGTAGATTTGGGTTAATGATATGATGGTAGTATGCAAATTAAGCAGAGTCCGCGAGGTACTGATTGGGTAGTCTTTCACGAGGTGAGAGAAGCCTGGTCACGTGATTCGAGAAAGGCGCCAACTCGAGAAGTAATATATAATTGAGGATCCAGTCAGTTGAAAAAGAGTCGAGCAGGAGAGAGGACAGTTAATAGTGGACTCCGGGAGCGGGCAGTGTAGGGGGGCAGCCCAAGGAACATAGTAACAGGACTTCAGAAATTGTGGCTAATCCGTGCCCAAGTCTGTATAGTATCTGTAGGAGGAGAAAGTGAAGGGAGACGGACAAGCGCCCATGCTAGAATTCGTCTGAATCACTGATAGGAGTGAGAGCGACTAAGGATCTGTGAACGGAACCTACCCAAGGCAGATAAGCCAAAGAAGGGAAAGACACGCAGAGTCCGAGGGTCGTTAAAGTGCAAGAAAGCCACTTGAGTTAAGAGGACCGCCAGCTAAGGAGACCGCTCGTTAGTTGCAGTAGATGGCTAAACGTCAGACAGGACGACCATAGCCAGGGACAATGCGGTTGGAACCACACAGGAGACTAATGTCAAATACGACTGGAAACCGGTGGTGGGATCCACGGCAAACGAGGTTGAAGAGAGCAATCGTATTTCAAATATGGGACCCAGATGATCAACGGGACGGCAGAAGTTGAATATACTGGGTAAAAGGGAGTCGCCCAAGCATACCGGGCATACTTGACTAAACAGATATCCATCTGAACAAAATAATCCCTGGGTATATGGATTGATGGATCAATCTATGGATCAATGGGTATTTGGGCTGAATACATGTACCACTAATAAGCCTACGGAAAGATAGTTACGAAACAAAGGCCGGTGTAATTCCTAGCTTTAGTCTTTTACTTCATGCGGTTAATAGGTGATCATAAGTGGCATTCCCCTAACATCCTGTTGCATAGGCTGTTACACTATCTATCTGTCTCTTGTGAGGCAATGCAGCATCGTATTATTACAGTTCAATATGCATTATGTGTCTGCAATGCATGTACTGATTACTCTATGCGATTATGTTGTAGATTGTCACTCTGTTATTGTTCAAGAAGGAAATAAATATACGATTGAGTTGTCTTTTATTTCGACTTGTCAGTCTGAAGTAATATAAGTAGAGTAGCTTAGAGAACTTATGAGGCTGTACCTCTCTTCTATAACAAGATAACACACACCACGAGACATTGATGGTGCAATAGTAATTAACTATTGTTCTCACGCGGAGACACGAACCCAATCTTTCCTATCCCTTACTCTCATCCTTTTTCTCCTTCTCTCTCTTTCTCTCTCTCTCTCTCTCTCTCTCTCTCTCTCTCTCTCTCTCTCTCTCTCTCTCTCTCTTCATTTTTCTTTACTATCCAAGGTAGTGTGTAGTAGGCAGAGTTCGACTGAGGAACGAACTTTTAGGCTTCACACTATTTATATCGTTTCCCTCATCATTCTTTTCTTTCTCTTCTCTCTCTCCTCCCTCCCCCCTCTCTCTTCTTCCTCTTCTTTTCTAGCTATCACACATGGCGTCGTCAGACAGCGATATGTTTCCAGAATTTTCTGGGACCTTCCAGCTAAGTCCGGGAGCTCCCAGGAGATTCCATGTGACCTTTGTCTCGGTGGTGTCAGGTTCTACTACATAGTGAGATCGTATACATAGATTTGTCGCTTACAGTCAGTAGTTCGTGATTGCCTGCTCGATAGTTGTCTCAGTAAGTGTTCCTTTACTAGGCTACTTATCTCATAGCTGGTTGGTAAATTGTCTGAACTATCTGTCGGCGAGGTTTCTACTAAGTCTGTTCATTTAGAAACTCTTGTGTAAAGTACACCGGCCAAACCACCTTGCTACAAGAATACAGGAAAACCCTACATACAACAACAAAATACCCAGGGATAGCCAACTCATGAGGAGAGTCAGCGCAGCGGAATCTGTCCGAAATGAGCTCAGACAACAGCTAAGCAGTGCAAGTCAACGTAAAGGTGGCCTTATCTTTTCATCATTGAAGAGTATCAGAATAAAATACTCCACCGTTATACAAAGGTCACCCACTCTTCGTCCAGGAAGTCAAGAGTCATAATTGATGACAGGGCATGGCAGGCGAAACCCAGAGCCATGCAAAGTAAAAGAACAATTCCCACACCTGTTATGCAGAGCCAGCCAAACCTGTGGCTGTCCGGGGAATGAATTTCGCTGACTCTTTTAGGGAACAGTTGTGACGCTGTTTAGGTGACAGGACCCAACATTTCGGGTGGCAGTGTAGACATCCGAGGCCACTAAGAAAATATAGCGCTCCTTCCCCCCCCCCCTTTTTGTGTTGCCCTGCAAGGAACGACAACAAGGACTCATCGTGCTAGCGTGCCCCACCAGCGGCAGAGCGAGACGGGCTGTGCCAAACGTTACCAATGGCACATGTGCATACCAGAAATGCACGCATGAACGATAACAATTAGATCATCATGAGGTGATGTTTCCCCTTTGTTTTATGCAGTGAGTTAATTATGGCTGTTGTGAAGAGACAGATGACAGTGTCACTCGTGGTAGTTAGAATATCCCCCTTTTTTTTAGAGGCGGGAACAGAGGTGGAATTCAGTGTACCAGCGTGTTCAAGTTGCATGATACCAGATTTAGATATGTTAACGGTGTTGGGCAGTGAATGACCAGTGACGCCCTATATTTCTGCCCATGCATATAGAATAGACACTTTAAAGAAAACAATCGTAGAAATTCAGTGAAGAAGAAAACGGAATCCAGAGAGCACCCGCAAGCAGAAACATATTCTTTATATATTTATTTCAGCATGACGCAATGAACAGTAGTTTAATAATTAGTTAAACGTTCGTGGTGTAGTGTTGGTTCATAATTGAATGACATTTTGGTCGGAGGGCCATATGTGTAGTCACGTTTAGCCATCCTTTGTTTTACAGGCTGAAGAATTTAGTTAGAAACATGTTATTTTGTTGTTTAAATGAATATGACTACTTGAGTGGATCAACTGTTGTGGAGCAGTTAGCTCCCTTGTTATTCCCATAGCGGAAGTTGTCAAGTCGGGTACGCGAATGCTTTTATTTTTGTGTGGGCCTCACTCTATTGTGTTCAAGGGCAGACACAACTGCAGTATTAGGTGTCATAAGGACTACACATAGTTCAATGTCGTGTCAGGAGGCAAAGGAGACCATTTATAATCTGAGATTGCCCGAGTAGATGTTAATGCCGGTACATGTTGGTTTTAATGTGAAGGGGCATGGCAAAGAATAAATGTTAGAGCATGATGTCCTAGAATTGGGCACACATTTTTTGTCAGAGTTATTTCAGCGTCAAGAGAGTAGGACGTAATGTCCAAGAACTGGGCATACCATTGTTTTTTTTTCAGAGTTATTTCAGCGCCAAGACAATTGAGCATGATGCCCAACGACTGGGCGCACATTTTTTTTAATGTCAAAAGCTGTTTCATGATATATGTTTGGTTTGTTTCTATGGCCACTAAATGTTGTTTACTTACAGCAGGGGCTGATTTGTTTTTGTGTACATCGGTGGTGATCGTGAAGATTGTAACTTCAGGCTGATGGGTCCTTGCGAATAGGGGAGAATTGGTAGTTTTATTATGTGTGGTGACCAGGCATTTTCCTGTGAGGTCACAGGAATTGTTACAATGTTTTTCAGATTCAAGAATGATTGGACACATTGATGTACAGATGTCCTAGTGGGTAGCACCTATGTGAATCTGATTGTTTGTTCTGTTGTTGTTACAGGGGAGTAGCATATTAAGTGAATGCCTATATTGACATTGTTTTATTAATTTTGGTGTCTTTATGTGCACCCTTTGATGTATGATTTTGTTGTCTGGGGGAATCCCCGGCATGCCAGGTATTGAACTGTTTTTATGGATAATATTACTTGGTTACTATGTTGTTAGGAGGCACGTCAGAAGTTTTAACTGCCTTATGCACTGGGAGAGCAGGGGATGCAACCAGTATTTTTTATTATTATTATTATTTGGGGTGGAAGTTCCAAAAAGAGTTTTCCCTTTAGGTGTTCAATATTGTTTAGGAGTGATGTCAGATGCGGAGCCAGGGCTTCGATATCAAGGAGGGATGACGCTATATTGATGGTGGGACCCATCAACTTTTGGTAGGTGGGTATGAGACAGTATGGAAATTGGTTTTCACATACCGCCTTTCCAAGTTTACCGGGGAAATATAAAATGGAATATTTTTGGGACCTCAAAGGTCAAGGGCCAGGATTGTTTTTAAAATAGTCATAAGTTGAGCGGGAGTGCATGACCAATTTAGCGGCAAGGCCATCCTCTATTGTTGGCTAGCAGTTTCTCGGGGAGAGGAGTGCCAAATGTATTGTACACTTTGGTTCAAGCTGTCAGAGGGACAATGGCGAACTTTAGAGGCAGCATAATTTATGGGTACAAGGCGGCATTGGAAGGACCTTGGCTGTCAGAATAGAACGCCCTACTCCAAATTTATGGTGGCGGGAAAAAGTAAATGAACTCAGGACCATGAACTTCAGAGACAATGTAGATTTGGGTTAATGATATGATGGTAGTATGCAAATTAAGCAGAGTCCGCGAGGTACTGATTGGGTAGTCTTTCACGAGGTGAGAGAAGCCTGGTCACGTGATTCGAGAAAGGCGCCAACTCGAGAAGTAATATATAATTGAGGATCCAGTCAGTTGAAAAAGAGTCGAGCAGGAGAGAGGACAGTTAATAGTGGACTCCGGGAGCGGCGGGGGCCTGAGCCCTCTTGGGACAGCCCAAGGAACATAGTAACAGGACTTCAGAAATTGTGGCTAATCCGTGCCCAAGTCTGTATAGTATCTGTAGGAGGAGGAAGTGAAGGAAGACGGACAAGCGCCCATGCTAGAATTCGTCTGAATCACTGATAGGAGTGAGAGCGACTAAGGATCTGTGAACGGAACCTACCCAAGGCAGATAAGCCAAAGAAGGGAAAGGGAGTCCGAGGGTCGTTAAAGTGCAAGAAAGCCACTTGAGTTAAGAGGACCGCCAGCTAAGGAGACCGCTCGTTAGTTGCAGTAGATGGCTAAACGTCAGACAGGACGACCATAGCCAGGGACAATGCGGTTGGAACCACACAGGAGACTAATGTCAAATACGACTGGAAACCGGTGGTGGGATCCACGGCAAACGAGGTTGAAGAGAGCAATCGTATTTCAAATATGGGACCCAGATGATCAACGGGACGGCAGAAGTTGAATATACTGGGTAAAAGGGAGTCGCCCAAGCATACCGGGCATACTTGACTAAACAGATATCCATCTGAACAAAATAATCCCTGGGTATATGGATTGATGGATCAATCTATGGATCAATGGGTATTTGGGCTGAATACATGTACCACTAATAAGCCTACGGAAAGATAGTTACGAAACAAAGGCCGGTGTAATTCCTAGCTTTAGTCTTTTACTTCATGCGGTTAATAGGTGATCATAAGTGGCATTCCCCTAACATCCAGTTGCATAGGCTGTTACACTATCTATCTGTCTCTTGTGAGGCAATGCAGCATCGTATTATTACAGTTCAATATGCATTATGTGTCTGCAATGCATGTACTGATTACTCTATGCGATTATGTTGTAGATTGTCACTCTGTTATTGTTCAAGAAGGAAATAAATATACGATTGGGTTGTCTTTTATTTCGACTTGTCAGTCTGAAGTAATATAAGTAGAGTAGCTTAGAGACCTTATGAGGCTGTACCTCTCTTCTATAACAAGATAACACACACCACGAGACATTGATGGTGCAATAGTAATTAACTATTGTTCTCACGCGGAGACACGAACCCAATCTTTCCTATCCCTTACTCTCATCCTTTTTCTCCTTCTCTCTCTCTCTCTCTCTCTCTCTCTCTCTCTCTCTCTCTCTCTCTCTCTCTTCATTTTTCTTTACTATCCAAGGTAGTGTGTAGTAGGCAGAGTTCGACTGAGGAACGAACTTTTAGGCTTCACACTATTTATATCGTTTCCCTCATCATTCTTTTCTTTCTCTTCTCTCTCTCTCCTCCCTCCCTCCTCTCTCTTCTTCCTCTTCTTTTCTAGCTGTCACAGTAAGCACAAAGAAGGTAGTGCCGTCCAGCGATTAGTGACCGCTACTTCAGGCATATAAAAAAACTGACCACTAATCCGGTCATCGGTCTAACGAGTAGCGGGGTATCTTTCTTTAAAATGTCAAAACTGAAAAACACAGAGTTGTACATGCACAATTTGGGACAAAAAATCAATACTCATCTTCATAACAACTAATCCATGGGATTATCGTCGTAACGCTAATAATATTACTGATATAAACCGGGCTGTGTGGTCTGGCGGGGGCGGGGACGGTCGGTCCGTCGGTCGTTATGTGGGCTACAGCTTTTCAAATTAAAAGATTAAAAGGGTAAAGATGGCTGTTATTAACGGTTGTAAGGGGTATGGCTTAGTGAATTTGTTGTTAATTGGTGGGTGAGTGGTTGGGTATCTAGATAAGTGCTTCCGGACACTAGCATCATACGGTATCAGCTCGTTATGAAAACCTTAAAGAAACAAATAAAGATGGCCACCGGAGTCCTCCGTGGGTGCCAGGTTCGAATCCCAGTGGGGAGGTCGAGCTGGGGTAGAAGAAATAGTGATAATGTTTTTGTTACTTAATTGTGATGACGATACCTGGTGGTAGTAACCAGGCTATGCGTAGCGAAGGAGAGGTGGTGTGCTGGTTAATGGTTATGTGGAGGTGACAGGTTCGAATCTCGGTCCTTTGACGTTGGTAAGAGTACCAGTCGTCAGCATGTGGTGTCTAGTTAGTCATACGGGTTAGGATTAGGACCGGTCTGTCCATACATGTCGCTGTGTCCACAATTCTGAGGAAAAAACAGAGGCATCCGACTTCACAGTTTAACGTAACATAAACAGTAGAACACAGTATACCCACAAACGATCCATCTGTTACAACACCAATAAAATTGCGATTTGTTATTTTTTTTTAAAAATTTAAATTAAAATTTAATCACACAAATTTACTTTTTTTCATTTATAACACTGGTTTGTATCTATGTCTCTTAAGAAAGAGTTTGTTGTGTTTTCTGTATAGTTAGGGTTAGGGTTAGAGTTAGGGTTAGGGTTAGAGTTAGGTTTAGGGTTAGGCTTAGTAAGAAAGAGTTTGTTGTGTTTGATGTATATAATGCTCTATTTTCCTTAGGCTCTTTTATTCGATCACCGTTAGTTACTGTTTTATTCCAAGGAATGCAACTCACTTTTTTTTTCTTCAAGTTCGTCCTATGGGTGATGGTCGATGACCATATTAGTTGTCTAGAATAGCGCCTAGTAGGTTAGGGAATCTGAAATCTATGAATCTGAACCTATGAATCTACAGAATCATTACGATGCAGAATACTGTTGGCAAGCTACTGGAGAAAATTGTAGCACACAGACTTGCTTGTGGCTTGGAACAGCTCGGCTGCTTCCCGCCCACACTTGGAGGATACAGACGCAACAAAGAGTCGTGGCTGAATGCGGCGGTCTTTGCTCAAGATGTTTACGAAGGATTTCAGGTCAGAGAAGAGACATGTGCGGCCGCCATAGACTTAGAGGACGCATATAACAGAGTATCTTTCGAGCACTTGATGCAAACCCTCCTCAGACTGAAAGTGCACCCTCACCTTGTACGATGGATAGCTGCAGTTCTGCTCCAAAGGAAGGTGGTGCTAAGATGCGGGAGTTGGTCTTCTGAGCCGATAACGATATGTCCAGGATTGCCGCAGGGTTCACCACTGTCACCAGTACTATTCAACGTGTATACGGTGCCGATCACTGAACAACAGTTGGACGGGGGGGGGGGGGGGGGGGGGTAGGACTCTGTCATTCGTTGACGACATCCTCGTGTATCGACAGGGTCGAGATAGACAGGCGGTTGCCAATGATATACAGGGCGAACTAGATCGAATTTCCTCATGGTGTGCTGATGCCGATGCCCTTGTCAACCCTGCAAAGGCAACGGTTACATGGTTCTCACTAAACAACCATATTGTGAAAACAGACCTGCCGGCAGTAAGAATGGATGGGAGCAGTTTGAGTAGAACCCAGTCAATGACATATCTTGGCGTGAGGCTTGATCGTAGCCTGTCCTTCAGAGATCATGTCGATTATGTCATAACGAAGGCTCGAAAAGGTTTGTCAGCAATGAGAGTCATGGCGACTGCCAATATCGAGCAAAGACTGCTAATACTTCTGTTCCAAGGACTTGTGCTTTCACGCATCGAGTATGCCCTGGCCATCCTCACTGTCAGCCCTACACAGATTGGAAGACTTGAAAAGGTACAAAACGAAGCCATGCGCATCATTTTGGGCTGCACGAGAGACACCAGCTGTGTAGCAATGAGATACCTCCTTGACTTCCCGACAATGGAACACAGGATCAAGATCTGGAGAGCTCGTGCATACTTAAAAATAAGTGCAGATGAGCAGCACCCTCTGCATGACGCTATATTCAGAGAAAAGGGTGACAGGCTAAAGAGGGGCAAATCATGGATGGGTCGGGCGGAAGATGTCGTCAGACAGGTCTGCAGTCTTACCAGTATCAACCCCGGCAAGGAATGGGTGCCGGTGCCTCCAGCTTTTAAGTGCACTTTCTCCTGCATTATCACACTCGACAGACGGTGCAGAGAGCAGAACCCTGCCGCTGTCAATGCAGAGGTTAACGCGCTCATCTATGAACACTCAGATAGCCTCGAAGTGCTCATCTATACAGATGGATCTGTTGTAAAGCAGCATAGAAGTGCGTGGGCATTTACAGCCCGTTCAGCGGGCCGAACCGTTCAAGAATCCAGTGGTGCCCACTCTATGACCACGAGCAGCATGACGATGGAGGTGATGGCAGTTACACAGGCTTTCATATGGCTGGAATCACAGCATTATACCAACGTGTGTGTACTAAGTGATTCAATGAGCATGATTCAGAAGGTCGAAGCTGGATCTGTACGTAGACAGTGGACTGAATCGCTGAGGAAGTCTGTTGTCCGTAAAGTCACCTTCATCTTCGTCCCGGGACATGGGGGAGTCGAGGGGAATGAACGAGCTGACAAACTGGCTGGCTCTGCACCCCCTGTAGATGGCCAGCCCATGGATCGTGCCGATGTTATTAACGTCCTTAAAGATATGGCGAGAACAGAAGACTTTGACGCCAGTGATTCCACATCGCTGTCCAGGATGAAAGACCTGGGAGTAATAATCGGCACAGCCAGACGCGAGAGGTACATCGGGAAAACAAAGCGCCTCGTCAACCAACACAGAACTGGCACTATTAGCCACCGGACGCTGATGCATATGCTGGGGGAGGATCTGAGCACCTATGGACATGTCCGGAGTGCAACGAAGATACCCCAACTGATAACTGATAACTGACAGGTTAGGGGGACAGATAATTTATCTCCTTTAAGTTGGAAATTCTGCCTAGTCAGCAGAAAAATCGGCTGTTCTGTAATCAAAGAGAATGTTAGTATTATTTGATATGAAACGTTGAAAGTCGGTTAGAAGATGCGGTAGAGGGTGTTCAGGGGCTCAATACGGCAGACGTGGTTTTAAGAAAGGCTGACTTCATAACATACACTGTTGGTTGCAGACTTGCCACTATTGCGGATGTGAAATGCCAAAGTGTGAAAGAGGTGGACAAAGTAAGAAATGTAATTTTATCTAGACTTCGAGAACACCCTTTGTATTGTTGAAAGATGGAACAATGGATGGTTAGTGTAGCAGACATTGTGGTATAGAAAGTTGAAGATGCCAGCCCTGGAAAATGGTTCTTTGCTGACGAATACTCAGATGATCTCGAAACTATCCCAGGTGGAGCCACAGACTGCGTAGTCATAAATGTTGCTATACCTGTGTCATTGGAGCTCTCGTACAACGAAGGTTTGGAGCTCTTGGTGCTGTGACATGGAAAAGTCGTGAAGTTATCTATAAAAGACAGTGACACATTGTGGTAGAAGGAAACAACCAAGAGTATGGAGAGATGCCTTGATAGTCTGTATAACGGCTTCTTTAGCAGCCACTCTGGTCTGGTAAGTTGAAGTTTTCGGTAATGTAAAAAGCGGGAAAATGCTGACGTTGATTCTTATGGACCAGGTATTTATAAGTTTGGATGAAATATTCCTTTACTAGGTCAATGTTTTTTCCTATTTGATTAACAAGCTCACATAGACAAAAACAATGCCACAAAACTACAAAGACAAAGATATGCAAACGCGTGTTAAAGTAAGAAAAGCATACAAGTTTTTTTTCTTGTTATAACTGTTTTACTATGACAGAGAGAAACATGTACAATGTAATTAGACTATACAGCCTTCACTATTGCTCTTGACTTTTTCTCTGCTGCAAGACTTTGACTCTGTGACTGGCCCCTAGGATTGGGGTCAGAATTTGTTCCAACTCTAGTATACACCTTTCAAAATTCTCACGTTCTCTGATTACATGATGCCAGTTACCATCGCGTTCTTCGGTGCCAACGATATGAACTGTCAAGAAGTGAGGGTCTGCTGCAAAATTAACCCACGGAGGAGAAAATCACACTGAAACTTACAAGACTTCAATGCCTAGTAATTAACGGACAGTTAAAGTTACAAAACGCTAACAGATAATAGCTATTTGTAGTGACAGTTAAATAACCTCAACATATACACCTCACTATGAAAGCGGAAAAATCTTAATCACAGGCAACTGTTTACAGTGAAAAACATAATGAAATGCGATTATATTTATCCTTAAATAGTGGTATATAAGCTGAGACGCATACGAAATTATGTTTAAAAATAAAAGCATTTTCCAGTGCTCTCTTTTATTATACTGATTGTGTGGTTTATATAAGAAAGTCGAGAAATTGTGTGGAATTTACAGATCAGCGATTTTTGTAAAAGACTGCCGAAAATTCATTGAACGGATAAATAGTGTAATAAAGACATCGTGAATGAAGTTAACTCACAAAGAGAACAGACAACTTGCATCAAAAGCAGACTGTCGACCTTCTTTGGCCCCGACTTGAGAAAGGGAAAGTTATATTATAGCGTGACTATGATCATGAAAATTACTATTTATACAAACCTTAATTGTTGGGTGTTGTATTTCATCGGTTGAGCCAGAAGAACAACTTCGGAAACCAGTCGTTGGATAGTTTTCATCCCACAATGCATTAATCTTCTTGAAAGACTCAGAGTCTGGGCCATGACTACTAGGCATAAGGTCAACATTCTAATCTGAAGACATATCATCAAGCAAATCAAATGTTGCCTCTTGTAGATCTACTGCTGCCTGACAGCCCGAAGTAGGTTTATTGCAGAACAATATGTCTAATGATAGAGCTGGGGTGAAGAAGCAATATTCAGCATCCTTCAAAACAGACAGCGCAAAAGTTGTGCTCTTGTTGTTAAAACTGCCAAGCTCTGATGAATTTTGGCAGCCATTCTTTCGGAAACCGTTGTCATTACAAAGTGCATAATCTGTTTTCTTCTCTGTTTCATCGTCATGCTCACCATCAGCTTCAACACAATTCTCATCTTCTGAAGATAATATCAGTCTACCAAAAACACATGTCATTGGGCATGATGAGTTGAAGTTTTCATGGGTAGTTTCAAATTTAGGATTACAAGGTGATACTGTGGAAGAATATACTTTATTTATCTGATCGCACACCAATACCATGTTTTGGGAATGAAGCCTTTGCTCTGTGTCACAACCAGTGTGAGTGGGGTCAGGAATTTGTTTCGTTTGCAAGTGTTGTATTCCATGTTTTCGTTTTTCCCTTTGACGTTTCTTGTGCTTTTTGGAAGAAGGACGTCCTTTCTTGAAAATTTTTCTAGGTGCTGACAAAACTGATGTCAGGTTTAAACCGGCTTGTAAGGCAAGTTGGGTTGTATATTCACCCACTGCTGGTTTGGCCTCTGCGACTAACTTACAGTTCTGGGAATTAGAACTGTTGTAATTGCTTTCAAGCAAGTAACAATTGTCAACTGACAAGTTTGATAAATATTCACAATGTGAAGACATTCCTATTGGCTGGCTGCTTTCCACAGAAACATTTGACTTTGAACCATGTGTAAGATTACTTTCCCGGGATGGTTAACCCGGTCAACACATGCCCGCAGTAGTCGGATGTGTCGGCCTAACGGCGCAAGAACGCAGCTTTGCTGTAAACAGGCACAACGCAATCACATCCGAAAAAAAACTCTGGATGAACGAAGAAGAAGAAGAAGAAGATTACTTTCTCCAGTAGAAGTTGATGGTGTAGGTGTTTCTGTATTATTATCCTGCCATGTTTCCTTTAAGACTGCACAGTTACATGTATTATCTATTGTGGTCACTGCCAGGCTGCTATTTTCTAAGACCGAGGAGTTCACAGGCTGGGGATCAGCAGTCTTGACCAACAATCTTTGCTGGGCACGACTGCACCTCTCATTAACAACTGGAGCGCCAAAAGCGGAGAGGCTGAAATTATTACTTTCTTTGACCAAGGGCACCTCGTTTGTGTTCATTCTGTTTGTTTATTGATATCGTTTCTGTTTATTAACCTGTTGGGTGATAGTATTAGCCCCTTTGAACGCTTTGCATCAAGTATCATAATACTGGCTCAGATGTTTGATGGTTAGTTATCTTTTTGATGTACGGTAGCTAGCAGTATAATAACGGCACAAGCAACGGTGGCTTTGAAACAAGTTCACAACGAGCTGGTGAATATGGCGTTGCCTATTATTAGTTCCTACAATTCCACAAGGGCAAATAACTCGACTTTGTCTAATTTAGTAGGTCAAATAGCCAAACAACACGATGTGTTGTTTACGAGATTAGTATGCAGTATCAAACCCGAAAACGTTTTCCAAGTCTTTGTTTCAGTTGGTGATGAACTCTTTGGCGATAACGTCATCAACTATGGGAGAATAATTATGCTGTTTACATTTGACATGCATCTGGGTAAGCATCTGGTTGATAATTCTTACAATGCAGATGTGAATGTCCAAGAGCTGGAAGAGCGCTTCGCTAAATCTGTAGGTGAATATAAGACTGATAAACTAAGTCCTTAGATACTTCAACAACGAGGTGGTTG
Organism: Cepaea hortensis; assembly: GCA_963921405.1. NCBI lineage: Eukaryota > Metazoa > Mollusca > Gastropoda > Stylommatophora > Helicidae > Cepaea > Cepaea hortensis. The sequence continues at coordinate 30,185,219 of OY992879.1, read as the reverse complement.
GGCGAATGTCGATACGTTGACTGTAAACCAAAAAGAAAGAAAAAAATGTTGTCGACAAGTTGTAATAGTGATTGGGCAGGGCAAAGTGCAAGAATCAGTAGGGAATTTGTGATGTTAATTGGTTGATTCGATAATTTCTTAGAGCAATTTTCTTTCTTTGCTATACACTGTTTCTCCTTTTGGTTAATAATGTCCACAAATTGTCTCTGTCTTTCATAGACCCTGCACTTGTGTACGGTTGTGAAGCGTGGGCAATGAGCAGACAAGATGAAAAACATCAGTGGAGATTGTGGAAAATATACATACCATGACCAGATAGAACAACAAATGATCAAGTTCCACAAGAAACATATGAAATACCGTGTCTACAACATGCTTTTTTTTTCATTCTTAATGTATACATTTGAGCGACATCTGTAATTTTTACACCGTGACATGAGGAAATGTGTCCTTAGAAAGCACCTGTATATAGCTTCATATATACCTATGACATGAAAACATTTTTTTGCAGTCGCAAATTTGACTTCAGGCATTATATTAATTGTCGAAGGACGCCTTCCCCCGACTAGCGTCGGTGATCACATCTCTCCACTATGACTATGAGAAAGGCTTAGTCGCACAATGTGATGAATTGTTTACACGCGCCTATGCTGCTTTACGAGACCGGTTTAAGTTATATTGATGTCGGGGTGTTCGTTGGCTTTACTCGGTAGCCTCAGGACTACTCGGACATAGAAAAGGGAGAGAAGGGAGTCATAGCCTAATATGAAATATTAAGACAATGTTTTGTTGTTTCCTCATCAGTTATATGCATCTAACTCTATATATCCCCCTGTATTATACTAGGTTTTTCTTTTGTTAGGTTAATGGTGTGTCGACATGAAAAAAAACATAACGAAAATGTGGAAGATTTATCAACATCCAACTTACCATTAGCGATTTGCCACATGGTGAGATCTGTTTTGGTGTTTTTAGAAAGAGGTACTTCTGCATGACACATGATGGTCGTTTTATACACGATATCTGCTCTGTTGACTTGTAACAAGAGGTTGTCCTGTCTGGTTTCCCCGATCTGCTCGTTGGTAGAGACTGCTTTGTACAGTGAATATTCTACAATATTTATACTCCGTTTTTGTCGATACGGCCTAGACCCGTGACCTGGTAGATTAGTCTGCACACAGATGCGGAAGAATCGAGGCTAGTGATATTGATTTTCCGATCACCTTATAATAATGGAGATATACATCGGGCTTAGACGCCCTGTGTTATAATCCCCTCCCTGTAAGTATGGTGAGTATTATTACTTTCCCAACCCCTCTTTGTATCAACGGAGATAATCCCCCAGGATTAGGCATATACACGGATGAATTTTATTGGTGTTGTAACAGATGGAGTGGTTTATGGGTATATTGTGTTCTCCCGTTTATGTTACGTTAAACTGTGAAGTCGGATGCCTCTGTTTTTTCCTCAGAATTGTGGACACAGCGACATGTATGGACAGACCGGTCCTAATCCTAACCCGTATGACTATCTAGACACCCCACCCGCTGACGACTGGTACTCTTACCAACGTCAAAGGACCGAGATTCGAACCTGTCACCTCCACATAACCATCAACCAGCACACCACCTCTCCTTCGCTACACATAGCCTTGTTACTACCACCAGGTATCGCCATCACAACTAAGTAACAAAAACATTATCACTATTTCTTCTACCCCAGCTCGACCTCCCCACTGGGATTCGAACCTGGCACCCACGGAGGACACCGGCGGCCATCTTTACTTGTTTCTTTAAGGTTTTCATTAACGATCTGATACCGTATGATGCTAGTGTTGGGAAGCACTTATCTAGATACACGACCACTCACCCACCCATTAACAACAAAATTCACTAAGCCATACCCTTTACAACCGTTAATAACAGCTATCTTTACCCTTTTAATATTTTCATTTGAAGAGCTGTAGCCCATATGACGACCGACGGACCGACAGACCGACCGTCCGTCACCGCCCGACCACACCGCCCGGTTTATATCAGTACGACGACGATAATCCCATGGATTAGTTGTTATGAAGATGAATATAGATTTTTTGTCCCAAATTGTGCATGTACAACTCTGTGTTTTTTACTTTTGACATTTTAAAGAAAGAGTCGGTTGTTCGTTGTTAGCTCCAGTAGATACCCCGCTACTCGTTAGACCGATGACCGGATTAGTGGTAAGTTTTTTCGATGGCTGAAGTAGCGGTCACTAATCGCTGGACGGCACTACCTTCTTTGTGCTTACTATTTACGCCGGCTTCTTCCGCTTCACCCGGCCACACACACATGACGAGGCTGATCCTCCTGATCTCTTTAGATCAGACTTTTTTTTAAAAATTTCCCCGCCAAAAACAACAAGCTTAACAAGTCAAAGACACGCCTAGGGAGGAGCCAGGTGTTAGAAGGAGCGGGGGACGTCACTATCACGCACCTCAGAAGGAGCTGACAGGAGCAGCTCCTTCTGCCTCGTTCAGGAACCGCTCCTTCCGCTACTCCATTTGGCGGGTGGTGGATATAACTAGTATACTACTACTCATGTTATGAGAAGAAATGGATTGGAGAACTTAGTGACAACTGGCAAGATCGAAGGGAACAGACCAAGAGGAAGACCGAGAGGAAAATACCAGGATGGCTTGGCCACATGGCATGGACGAGACAGGAACACTGAGTTGATTCACGACGCTAGTGATCGAATGAAATGGCGAGTCATGACAGCCCACGCTTTCCGGCATGGCACATGATTGATTGATTGATTGAATATGGATCCTTCCTTCTGCGTTCATCCAGAGTTTATTTTTTTTCCGGATGTGATTGCGTTGTGCCTGTTTACAGCAAAGCTGCGTTCTTGAGCTGTTAGGCCGACACATCCGACTTCTACGGGAATTTATTGACTAGGTTAACCATCCCGGGAATATGGATTTGCTTGTGGATGTGGCAAATTGGCATGTATGCGATGAAGAAGCAGGTGTGTGTTTCCAATATGTATGTGTGCCTGTCTGTCCACCCCAGCGTTCATCCAACCATCCATCCATCCATCCATCCATCCATCCATCCATCCGTCCGTCCGTCCATCCATCCATCCATCCATCCAACCATCCATCCGTCCATTTACCTGCTCAACTGTCCGCTCTTCCGTCCGTCCATCCGTCTGTTCGTCCGTCCGTCCGACCGTCCATCAGGCGCTGTCTGTCTGTCTGTCTGTCTGTCTGTATGTGTGTCTGTCTGTCTGTCTGTCTGTCTGTCTGTCTGTCTGTCTGTCTGTCTGTCTGTCTTCTTCTTCTTCTTCTTCTTCTTCTTCTTCTTCTTCTTCTTCTTCTTCTTCTTCTTCTTCTTCTTCTTCTTCTTCTTCTTCTTCTTCTTCTTCTTCTACCTAAGCGTCTATCAATCCCCTTCCCTACACCTCCACCCCTACCCCAGATCTCCTTCCTCCCCACTATGTCCCAGTGACCCAGATCAGACCGCCTTGCCCCGCCCGCGTTAAGGATCACTTAAATTAACCCACTTATTTTATCTCCGGGAGAGCACACAATTCATATTTCTGATTCTGTTTATCCTCAATGCACCTTACGACAAGTACTTTCCAGAAGCTTTCAAGTTCTGTTTCCCTCCTTCCGTCTATGTCACAGTGACACTAATTCCATCTCAAGTAGGACAGGCTGACCTGGAAGAGGCAGACGCTACGACACACCTGTTGTATTTGAAGATCGCCCGCCTTGCCTGTGATGTTTGTACCAATTACAGCGAGCGGTGTTACTGAAGTCTGAATGTTTGATGTTTTCATAAATTTAGCAACATAAAAAAATGCTAGCGACGATGGGTGTGTGAGTTTCTTCAGATATGAAAGACTGATATATCGACCGATCTAAGGGGAAGCATAAGGACATGCATAATGGCAGGCATATGGACAGAAACGCAGGCATGCTTAAACGCAGACATATAGATAGATTTATGGAGAAACATATGGACAGGCATAATGGCAGGGATATGGACAGAAATATAGACAGGCTTAAAGGCATACGTGTAGTCAGGCAGACATATAGATACAAGATTTATGGAGATCGTAGATCTATGGAGAGATATGTGGAGAGACAGAGCGAGAGGGCATATAGACATATATACAGGCAGATGTAAGGGCAAGCAGGCATAGCGGCGGACATATAGACAGACGTTTAGACAGGAATATGGCCAGACTTACGGACAGATATAAGGACAGGAATATTGTTACACATAGACAGACATATAGACATATATACAGTCAGACAAACAGGTAAACATACAGACATACATATTGACAGACAGACATAGTCACATATACGGACAGGCATATAGGTTCACACACACACACACCCACCCACACACACACACACACACACACACATACATACATACATGTGTGTGTGTGTAGACAAATAGACATACAGATAGGTAGATATATCGAAAGACATATAGGCAGACAGGCAGGCACACGGGCAGACATATAGACAGATATATAGGCAAACGTATACGATGGGAAGTAATGAAATAACATGGATTTTACGAATAACTTATTTACAAAAGAGCAAACCAGAAATGTTGTGTATGTTAATTCTTAAGGTAGTTATTCTGCCTGGCGACACACTTGGTCACCTGCCCATCATCATCATCAAGTACCAACTGGCGTAGACGTTCATGGCTCTCCACAGATCTCGGTCTTTGGTGTTCTGGATCAACTCTGCTGATGATATTCCTCCATGCCACCGTCTCAACCCATCCAACGTCATTTCTCTTGGTCTGCCTCTGCCTCTCTTCCCCTCAGTCTCTCCAGTTGTCACGATGTTCTCCAAAGCCACCTGTCCACAAGCTTATTTATGCTTTCTAGAAAGAAAAAAAAAGGCTCTTGGGCGTGACCTAAAACCAATTTTGCACCGATTCTGTTACCTAGTTGTTATAAGCAAATCTTTGACCCCGGAAATGTTCTTTCAAGGGGTCCAAACAATTGAAAGTTCGATAATGTCAAGTATGGACTGTACGCTGGATGTTTAAAGACGTCATATTTCAGATCACGTAGTGTATCTATTTTATGCGCAACCTTACATGAGGCCGGGCGTTGTCATGCAGCAACAATGCTTCTTTTCAGAGAAGTCTTAGACATTTCGATCGTATCATGGATTTTCAATGTGCTCACTAGCATTTCACCGTACCGACCACTGGTCACAATTTCACCCCTTTTCTCCTAGAAATTCACCATTTAGTATCCTAGATATCCAAAAAGTTGGTCATCATGACTTTCCAGCGGATTCCTGCGTCTTTTCTTACCCGGAGATAACGGATGTTTTCTTTGAAATCTTTCTACCCATTCAAACATTTCCCCCTGACTCACACAAAACGAATAAAACCCAGCTAAACAGCGGGAGAGTGCCCGATTATAGGCTTCATATATCGAGATACCCATTGACACCCGATATGTCCGATATGAAAGGTGGGGATATACAAACATGGAATAGCATGTGACACATATACGTTCACCTTTCTTTACTCTCACACTCACACACACAGACACACACATCCACACTAAGCTACCCACCCCACACCCACATACATATGCCCACCTACATACACCCAACCACTAAGCCACACACAGCCAACCACCCACACCCAATCACCAACCCACACGCACATAATCACAAACTTCACTCACCCACACCCCATACCCATACCCACCCACACACACACACACACACACACACACACACACACACACACACACACACACCTATCCACACAGACACACCCACAACCACCAACGAATACTTATATATAAGCACACGTTCAACTATTTTTTTTTCTCACTCACATTCACTCGCACGCACACACACACCCACCCACACACCCACCTGTCCATCCACAACCACCACCCACTCACAGACACAACTACCCACCCTCACACACACAATCATCCCCAAACACATCAACAAACACACCTCCACTCACCCACAACAACCCACCCTTACCAACCCACTCACACATCCACCCAACCACACCCACACACGCAGATACACTCACCTATATCCACATACACACAAAGACACACACACACAATCTTTTATCACTCACACACACCCACCTGCATACCCACACCGACACACCGACAAACACACCCACCCCAATCCACCCTCACATACATACATCCACCCACACTCACCTCACACATACACTCACCTCACAAATACACCCTACCTCACACGCACACTCACCCATCCCACAGATCAATAAGAACATAACGAAGGAATTTCAAGGCTAACAATAATGATGATGGGGTGTCGTGAGTGTAAAGAATGAATGTCTTAGTAGTTATTTGTTCTTCTTTACCACTTTAGTGTCGTCCCTGGAGTGAGGGGAATCAACACCCACATTTTTTAAATTCAATATCTCTATCCTGGAGATATCCAGTACTCCGTCCACAACACTCCCTCAATCTGAAGACACCTTCTTCTCATTCTTACTCACTCCTGGATCATGCCCCCTCTCATTCTTCCCCAACATAACATACGTGACAACTCTAGCTTCAACAAATAAAACAAGAAATTTATTAAAGCAAAGAGTATATGTAGGAGAAGTGTGTATGTGTGTATAAGGTGTAGAATGTGTGACGTGTACTCTAAAGTGTCTATAGACTCAGATCAGTGTTCAGGAGTAAAGTCATTCTCATCACTGTGCTGAGAACACACTAGCACCATGCATTCCAGACAAGCAACCTCACCAAGGTGATGCTCCTCCGGTCACGTGAAGACTTCCTCCGTTGTCTCTTGAACCACTAGGATGCTTGGACACCCATGACAAACACTGTCTAATGAGAGTCTTCAATCTGCTTAACACTATGAATTTCCTCTGTTATTTAAATGATTGTTAATCAGAGAATTCTAAGACTATTGTCACTATTACTGGGGAAATCTTAATGTATCTAGTGTCACTGGTTTTAAAGATTCCCCATAATAACACCACACTCTGACTGTTCTAGGTATCAGTATAAAGTTGTATGACTGTTCCTGGTATCAGTAGTGTATATCTACAATGTTCTGACTGTTCAGTGATACACTTATCACTTGCTAAAACATAAATCTCATCAGCATGTACTGCTCAGCAGAAGCCAGGTTCCTGCAAACCAACTTGGGTATAAGCCTCTCAGCAACTTCTGACGTCAAATTCTGAGCCATCATCTTCTACAATGTGTTAGCTTCACTGTTGAAAATCATAGCACACATACATGGACCTGTAAATGGAACCCGTAGAATAGAGAATACTATGGTGAGGGCAACTCAATCCTGGCCGGAATTAGGTGAGTGTAGGCCAATAGCAGCACTCAGATCTATAACAGAGATCCGATCTCTGTCATACGGCCAAATAACTCATCATATGATCTGAGACATGGCAACACCAGGAAAGAATAAAGGAACGGGTGGAAACCCAGCAGATGCCCTACTGGAAGATCCTACCATTTCACATTCCTCTCCTCCCTCTCAACCATCCTTAATCTCTCTAATTATTATTCCACTACATTGTCCTCAACTCCCTGAGTAAAATGATATATCACACAAGCTAGTTGAAGCCACACAATAGAATACTAGTGCCGACGCTCCTATGATACTTTCTAGCACCGCACTTATAGAACATTCTATCATTAATCATAATACATTATATCACTGCACCTATAATACATTATATCACCGCACCTATAATACATTATACCACCGCACCTATAATACAGTATATCACAGCACAGTACTGTACTCTATTCCTAATCATACTCTAGGTTAGATATGATTAGTAGCCTACCATATGCCTATTCCAGTTGCTAATCGAAACTATGCAATAACAGACTGGATCTATGTCCGCGGATAACTATCACCACTTAGACATTATAGTCTCTCTCATGTAACACAACTCGGAATGATGCACCGATCTTAACACTTCAGAATTTTTGGCCGACTCACTCCACTTGTTTACCGCAACTGGGTTTTATATCGGTGCTTGAGTGATGTCACCAAAAAGTCTAGACGCCAATCAGTCCAGAGTCTGGTTTTGTCCTCCTATTCTAGACTAACTGGAGTCAATATGCGGTCAAATTTGCTTTCATTTGGGGAAATTCTTTGTCCCGTACATCAATAGTTCAACCTGAGAATTCCCCACATCACAGAATCTATCCCGACTTGCATTCAGACATGTCGTCTCCACTTCAAAGGCTACTACCGCCGTGGCAGACGTTTGGCGTTGTTATTCGTTTTCTCGAACAACCCTCATCATAACAAAATCGCCGACTGTGTAGACATTCTGCCGCGACGTATTTTGTTTCTCAGTTAAAACTGCCGACCGTGTGCAGACAGTTTTAACGACGTAGTTTTCTCCGTCTGTACGACATCAAAGGGTTAGTTGTTTTTGCAGACTAATGTCGGGTCTTGTTTGTCATCGATCGCAACTCCAAGTTTATTTCGCGACATGGGGATGGACTCTCTACTGATTTCACCCCAGAGCTCTCCAGTAGAGGGTCCATGCAGAAAATGGAATTCAAAAATCCCACAGTTAGAGATAACGGCTGCCTAGTGCCAACCACATTGGTGGACTCCAAATGACAGTGAGACCTCAACCTTGTTCAGTTGAGTCTAAGGGTACCTTCGGTACCAATTCGGGGCACCAGCATCCAGAAGCTGACTGGGACAGGTGCAGGGAAAAGTCACAACCTAGCCAAAAACATAATTACTGTCGTGGTCAGGGAAACAAACATTAGTGAGAAAAGCTCAACCAACCAGTCAAGCAGAAAAGGAGCAAAACTCTAAATCTGAGGATGAGCCTTACAGTGCGGAGACGGGACTCACCATCCTGAGACACACAACACAACACTATGGATCCCTGTAGTTCACAGCGGAAATCATTGGATTGAGCTCCAGATATGACCAAACCCCTGTGCCTCAGCCAAATCCAATACTGTGCCTAATGCCATCAGGGAAAGTCATGTCCCCAAACTTACTGGGACACAATACTATAACAGGACCACAACTTCAAAAATAGAAGTATAAACATGTGTGTGAAAAGCTCAAACAAGTCAAATCAGAAACTGCAACCGTAACCATACAATAACAAACTAAGTGATGGAAAGCTCGACTGTTGGGTCAGTTAGGGGGAGGAGGAAAGATGAGGGGTGGGGAGGAATGGGAGGTGAGGAAAAATGGGTTTAAGAAACAGCCCAGGAATGCTCCCTCCTCATAACTGTGACTGAGGAGTCACATCCTCAAAACAAAACCGTGCGCTGATGTTCCTGCAGGCCATCCTTTGTGAGTTCAGCCGACTCTTCGAATTTAACACACGTTTAATGTACTTGTCCACCGAATATTCTGTGACCCAACTTGGTCATACTTGTATCTCATATCATACTTCTGGATGGAGGTGGTGTGAGGGGGACAGTTTCCTCCCCCTCCTAACTTGGGGCTGATGCGCCCGCCTGTCACAGGATAAATAAACTTGTCAGTCGATCGATGACAACCAGGCCCGACATTATTTTGCTAACACAATTGACTCTTTGGTGGTGAACAAACTGAGGAAAATACGTCGGTATAATTTTCTGCACCTGGTCGACAGTGTGTATGAGATCAAAGGGAGTCACGTCGAGTTGTCTACACACAGTCGACAGTTTGATGACAGGATGTTGTTCGAGAGGTGTGTATTGGCAACATTTGTCTACAAAACGGGAGTTGGCCGTTGAAAGTAATGGACAGATGTCTGCTAGAGGTCAGAAGGATTCTGTAATGTGAGAAAGGTCTCTGGCTCACAGACAACCCGGATATTTGTTGGATGAGACAAAGAACTCCCCAGATGAAAAGGAAACTTGACAGCTAATTGACTCTGGTTAGTCTGGAAACAGGAGGACAAAGCCAGATTCTGGACTGATTGGCGTCTGGACTTTCTGGTGACTCACTCAAGCACCCATATAAAACCCAGTGCAGTAAACAGGTAGAGGGAGTCGAGAAAAACATTCTGAAGTGTTAGGATTGGGGATTATTCCGAGTTGTGTTATATTAGAGGGACTGGGCTGTCTTAGTAGTGATAGTTATCCGCGGACATAGATCCAATCGGATTGCCTAGTTTCTCGAGTAACAACAGGAATAGACATATGGTAGGCAATTAATTATATCTAACTTAAGAGTATGATTAGGAATAGAGTACAGTACTGTGTGGTGATATAATGTATTATAGGTGCAGTGATATAATGTATTATGATTAGTGATAGAATGTTCTATAAGTGCGGTGCTAGAAAGTATCATAGGAGCGTCGGCACTAGTATTCTATTGTGTGGCTTCAACTAGCTTATGTGAGATATCATTTTGCTCAGGAAGTTGAGGACAATGTAGGGGAATAATAATTAGAGAGATTAAGGATGGTTGAGAGGGAGAAGAGGTATGTGTAATGGTAGGATCTTCCAATAGGGCATCTGCTGGGTTTCTACCCGTTCCTTTATTCTTTCCTGGTGTTGCCATGTATAAGACCACTGTGATGCGCGATTTGGCCGTATGACAGAGATCGGATCTCTGTTATAGATCTGAGTGCTGTTATTGGCCTACAATCACCTAATTACGGTCAGGACTGAGTTGCCCTCACCATGATGTTATCTACTCTACAGGTTCCATCTACAGTTCCCCTTGAGTGTTCCACGTGAGTGTGAGATGATTTATTACGAAGAAACAGTTCCAAGTTTTCTACAATGATGACTCATGGAAAGAAGACAGAGGTTGCTGAGAGGTTTTACACGGGGTTCAGAACCTAGTTGTTCCGCAGAAACCTGGCTTCTGCTTAGTAGAATTGTATGAACAGAAGTGTTGTGTTTAATGAGTGATAAGCTTCATCACCGAAGATTAATAACTCGCATACTAAGGACATATATATATATATATCTATATACACATCTACCTAACAAACATTAATAGGTTGTGTTCTAAAAGAGGGGAAAATGTTATAACCAGAAACTAATAAACAGTAGATTTTCCCCAAGTGACATTTCAGTTAATTGGAATACTATCAGTTCAAACAAATATTAGGAAACAGAGTAACTTCACCGTGTGGTAGAGTGAAGTCCAAGATCAACAGTGTCTATCGGATTACCAGCATCCTGTTTGTTCGAGTGATTGGAGGAAGTCGTCATCTTCTGGGTGAGGTTCACTGTCCGGAAAAAATGGTGCTGTTGTGTGCTAAGCACTATGATGTTACAGATTTTGCTTCTAAATCACTGGTCTACCATTAGAATACACGTCACGCATTCTACACCTTGTACACACACACACACACACACACACACACACACACACACACACACACACACACACATACTTCTCCTACATATACTCTTTGCTTTAATAAATTTCTTGTTTTTATTTGTTGAGGCTAGAGTTGTCAAGTATGTTAGGTTGGGGAAGAATGAGAGGGGGCATGATCCAGGGGGAGTAAGAGTGAGAGGAAGGTGTCTTCAGATTGAAGGAGTGTGTGGACGGAGTCTGCTGGATATCTCCAGAATAGAGATATTGAATAAAAAAAAATAATGTGGGTGTTGATTCTCTTCACTCCAGGGACGACACTAAAGTGGTAAAGAAGAACAAGTAACTAATACGACATTCATTCTTTACACACACGACACCGCCTACAGGGGAGGCTGCCTCAGAACTGAACTGCTTGGTCCAAATCTGAGCCAATTTTGGCCGAGTATATTACCCAGCATACACCACCTATGCAAAAAGGGTTCTGATCATTGCGTCAGCCAAGCTTCTTATAGAGCTATGTCACGTTGTTTCAGACATACAGACAGGCAGGCAGGCAGGCAGGCAGGCAGACAGGCAGGCAGGCAGGCAGACAGGCAGGCAGGCAGGCAGACAGACACACAGACAGACAGTACTAGCTGTATTGTTAAGCTAGCTGTTTGGGTCACGTCACCTCTCACTGAACTGCTAATGCAGGGCACATACAGATCTTTGAACATCGACAAACAAAATAATTAAAAAAACTATATATCTTGAAACAAGTACAACAACATCAACACCTAGATTAGAAAATACAATTAAGTTCTAGAAACGTTGACCCGAAACCTCCTAAACAAGAAATTCTTGAATGATGTCATTCTTCATAAAGTACCATTTCCTACGCCATAAAATTCTCCCTAACCGTAGAGAATGCGTCATATTTTAGGTCACACGTAGAGGCGGTGATAACCAGAATTTTGCCGCCGGAATAATTGTCCCAGGGGTGGGGGGGGGGGGGGATATATCATTGAATGACCCGGTGAAATGTTTATGTATCTTGTGTTGGCAATATGGGCGATTTAAAGTGTTTAGAGTTTAATGTAGGTGTCGTTGTAATAAGAACGTTGATGTTATTGTTAATTTATGCTAGTGCCAGTAGCTTTCTTTTGGTAAAAGGAAAAGACACTTCAAAAAAATTATATTCCCTTGGCGAATTGAACCGATTCAGTGCCAAAGTAGGTTTAGATCAAACATGATACACATTCAAATAAACAAGTGTTATAATCTAAACTTCAGTTCAATGAACAATGAACCTGCAAGGGATATCATGAAACAAAACAAACAACATGATGACTCTAGTATGTCTATATATCGTCCTTCTGTCCAAATGAGAGGTCACACGAGGCGTACAGGGTGTATTTTTAATGACTGTGCAGTGTTTGAAAATATTGCTGATCCAAGTTGTGTATTCACCCTCTGTAAAGTTCATCCAACAAAATAGGTAAATACAAAACTTGGACCGGCAATATTTTCAAGCACTGCACAATCATTAAAAATACACCCTGTATTATCGGCATTAAATCAGTTAACAGGGCAGACACCACGAGACTGGCGAAACGCCATAATTATCCCAATTTGGAAACACAAAGGCAGCAAAAGAGACTGCACACAATACAGAGGCATTTCACTGTTGAGTCATACTGGGAAAATATTTTGCAAAATTCTAGAGAAGAGACTACGAACTATTATAGAACCCCAGTTAAGTGAAACACAACTTGGATTTAGGAAAAACAAAGGATGCACAGATGTCATTTTTGCTCTTAGACAACTTATAGAAAAATCAATCGAATTTAATGAAACACTCTACTTAGCCTTCGTCGACCAAGAAAAGGCATTTGATAGAGTAGATAGAAACAAGCTGTGGGAAATCCTTAAACAATATGGAGTGAGTACAACAACAGTGAATGCACAGTGAGAGCAAGTGGAGAACACTCAGAACCCTTCACCATAAGATCCGGAGTACGACAAGGTTGTGTCCTGTCCCCTCTCTTGTTTATAACATATATAGACAACATATGTCGGGCGATCCACCGGCTAATAGAACTATGCTGGCGAGAAGGACAAGTCCCACAGGATTTCAAAGATTCAAACATCATAACGCTGTACAAGAACAAGGGCGATCGGAGTGACTGTAACAACTATATGGATATCTCACTTCTGTGTATTGTTGGGAAAGTATTTGCCAGAATTGTTCTGCGCAGACTTCAAGTCCTGGGAGATCAAGTCTACCCCGAATCACAGTGCGGCTTTCGACAGAACCGGTCTACCATTGATATGATATTCTCATTGCGACAAATGCAAGAAATATTCCGGGAACAAAATCAGCCTCTGTTTATTGCCTTCATCGACCTCACAAAGGCATTCGATTTGGTCAGTCTTGAGGGTCTGTTCAAGGCACTAAAGAAGATTGGCTGCCCACCAACTCTTCTGTCCATTGTGGAATCATTCCACACAGGCATGAAGGGTATAATCAAGTGTGATGACTCAACTTCAGAAGAGTTTGAAATCAAGAGTGAAGTTAAGCAAGGTTGTGTACTAACCCCCACCCTCTTTGGGATATACTTTTCACTTCTATTGAAATATGCCTTTCGTGATCAGGATGACGGTAAATACATTCACTCACGCTCAGATAGTGGCCTCTATAATGCTCAGAGATTGAAGGCCAAGACCAAAATTAGGAGGGTACTAATCAGAGATTTGATTTTTGCGGATGATGCTGCAATTACGACCCACTCTGAGGAAGAATTACAACATCTACTATCTGCATTATCCAATGCTTGTTCTGAATTTAGTTTAACAATTAACAAAAATAAGACACAGATTATGTCACAAGGTGCACATGGGGTACCATCAATCTTTATTGACGACGCCGAACTGGAGATAGTAGACCATTTTACATATCTAGGAACAGAGGTAAATAGCAAATTATCCCTCGATCAGGAAATCAACATCAGGATTGGCAAGGCAGCAACAACAATGAACATGTTAGCAAAAAGAGTCTGGGAGAACAGGAAGCTTACTGCCAAAACAAAAGTCCTCGTCTACCAAGCCTGTGTCCTTAGTACTCTTCTTTATGGCAGTGAAACCTGGACAACTTACTCACGCCAAGAGAAACATTTAAACAGCTTTCATATGCGGTGTCTACGAAAAATACTTGGTATTAAGTGGCAAGACAAAATCACAAATACTAAAGTATTGGACAGATCAGGTTGTATGACGGTGTATTCCATGCTCAGTCTTCGTAGACTTAGATGGATAGGACATGTTAGGAGGATGGATGATGGTAGAATACCATAGGACATCTTTTTTGGTGAATTACAGACGGGTAGAAGATCTCAGGGTCGGCCTCTACTACGATACAAAGATGTGTGTAAGCGGGACATGATTGATACAGACATTGATAATGCACATTGGGAGCAAGTCGCCGCTGAACGTGTTGCATGGAGGGCAACTATCAGAAATGGAATAAAGACAAAGGAGAAAATGATTGCAGATAAAGCACACACAGAGAGTGAGAGACGTAAGATGGTGCACAATGGTGGAAATGACCATATTTTCACATGCATCTACTGTGGGCAAACATTTGCAGCAAGAATTGGCCTTACCAGCCACACTCGCCACCGCCATGGGTCGTAGTTTTTAAGCCTTTTTGAAGCACAATGTACCAAACTATCGTCTGTCAAGACGGAAAGGTGCCAATGAATGAGACAACATATGTAAATAAACCAGCCAAACAGAGACCGCAAGAACACCGCATGACGAGAACACAGAAGAAGAACCATCTGCAAATCTAACCATTAGAGAACTTCTGTTTGCGGACGACCAAGCACTAATAGCAAAATCAGAAGCTGAATTACAAGACCACATGAATAGTCTAAACCAGTGTTTCCCAACGTGGGGCCCACGCCCCACAGGGGGGCAATTTGACTGTTAAGGGGGGCAATTCGAAAATGGAAGAAATCGGCTGAATATAACAAAACAGGGAGACGAGACTGAAGTTAACTAAATTGGAACCTGACATAAGATCTCTTTGCAGCAAGCATCAAGCGCAAGGATCTCACTAAATTTAAATAATAAATAATTACTAATAATTAAAATAATATAGAAAAATCTTTCATTAAAATTATTTTGTACTTGAATTTCAGTTCTCCATTATATGTTTTGAAAATTTACTTACTGTGTTTGCTCAATAATTACCTAGTGATTTCTTCATAAAACCTATCATTCAAGTTTCTTTAGTGAACATTTCAATTTTTGAATATTAAAAATAATGTATATGTTGAGGGGGGGGGGGCGGCATGGGGCGGGGGAGGGGGGCAATATGAATTTTAGAAAGGCTTAAGTGGGGCACGGTACAAAAAAGGTTGGGAAACACTGGTCTAAACGAAATGTGTAAGGAACATAACATGAAAATTAGCACAAGTAAAACAGAGGTATTGACTATAACTAAAGAAGAAAAAGCAACAACGATTCACCTAAACGAACATCCCTTGAAACAAGTGAAAAGTTTCAAGCAAATTTTTTTTTTTTTTTCTTTTGCATATCCTTTACAGGACATCGCTGTCAACACCAGCATCTTTCAGCTGTATGTTGATTTCTTGGCAAGATTACGCTCAGTAGTTTGCCATTGCTTTCTGAGCGCCTAGGAAGTATAATATCATCAAATGGCAAATCAGAGGACGAGATCGAAAATAGATGCAATAAGGCAAACCAACTCATTGGAAAAATGGCACAAATACTAAAGAACAAACTTGTAGCAATAACTACTAAAAAAGCACTTTATAACACAATTTTCCAACCAACTCTATGTTACCAATGCCAATCCTGGACAATGACAGAAAGAGAGAAAAGGAAAATCACAACAACAGAAATAAGATTCCTGAGAATAATACTCAATGTATCAAGAAGAGATAAGATCGGAAATTAAGAAATCAGGACTAAAGTTGGTGTTATAGCTGCACTAGATTTTATTAGAAGGCAGCAAGTCAAATGGTTTGGCTATGCAAGTAGGTTACCAACTAACAGTATACCACAACATGCAATGATGTACAAACCAGAGAGAAGCAGAGGGAGAGGCCGACCACGTAAACGATGGACGCAGGGAATAACAGAGTCCGTGGGAATATCGATACATGAAGCCCATAAGCGGGTACTCTTCCACTATTTATACTTCACCTCGACACCGCAAGGTACAAGAGGAACATGATGAGATGAGATGATGAAGCGGCCTTGTGGTAGATTTTTTTCAGTATGATACAAGTCTTGGAAATGCCGCCCATTAAATGCTTTTTTAATCTTTTTGAAATGCATCCCCATAAAGATTTTTAAATTATTAAATGGTTTAAATTGTATTTTGATGTCGCTGCTTATACCTCCCCCTTACGGTGCCGCCAGATGCGACCGCCTGCCTCTCTGTATCACAGCACGGCACAGCCCTGTCAGAACATAAACAGAAAGTCGAAGTATGACACGTTGCTAGGCCATTACACATACTTCGTAAATCCGTTTGGTTTCATTGTCAGACAAACAGGCTTCTTGCATCGCATCAACCCCCGCAGTCAATCTAAACATAGGCTTGTATATCCTAGTCAATTAGTAAGCAAGCCAAGAAAATCCACTGAAGCCATAGAAATGCGGTTTCACAGAAGGATGTTGAAAATACCTGGCACAGCCGAAATGAGTAATGTGAATAGTTTGAAAGAGGTTGTTAAGTTAAAAATATAACTTATAGCAAAGGAATAACAGATACAATTTCTGTTCAAATTGTGAGAATAGAAGAGGGTTGGCGGTAGCGCAGAGGTCACCAGCACGCTTGTGTGCTGGCATGGTAGTCACGTTATCGAAACCCCACTGAGGAACATTGTTGTATAATGACATGTCAGCCTAAAATAAACGCCACTAAATATTATGGAAAGTAAAGGAGACTTGTGCAGTATCCACCACATCAGTATCGGGTGTCGATTGTTCTATAAGAATATAGGGAAAGCACCACTACCCCGGCATAATATTATCCACCACATCACTATAGAGCAGTGGTTCCCAAGCTTTTCAAAGGCCATATCTACTATTTTCGGTAGTTGAGCGGGCCACAACGTTATAAAATTATAAACGTCGTGCAATATCATCCTTACCTTTCTTAGCTTTCGTCAACAAAATTCTAAAACTTTAAAGACAGTCAGTGTCAGTACTACACTGCGGTCATTTTTTGGTTTAAAATCAAAAGTTCATTTAACAATAAATTTTTAATCAGTTTCGAAAATCGCTAGTGATGTAATTAATTTACAATTGTAACTGTTCTTCATAATCAGTTACTTAAGTTAAGATGCCAGTTTATCAATGTCTGGGCACAAATCTGTCGTGCCCAAAGTCATAAGCGCAGCTAGGTTACTGTCGGTGAGTCTGGAATGTAGCTTGTTTTTTATAACAGTCATTGCGGATAATGAATGCTCGCATCTGTAAGTCGAACCAAACCGAGAAATGTATCTCTGGGTGAATGAACGCAAGTGTTCCAATTGTTCGACATACAATAGTCCCCAGAATGAAATCGTTGCGAACTGAACAGGCGCATTGGATAATATCTGAACATAACAACCACGAGCAGAGTAAATTATTGCACGCTGACGTGGCGCTCCGAGTGCATTTTTTGAAATTATTAAAATGTAATATTTTAAATAACGAGGCCTCGCGTACCATTTACTAACAGCTGGCGGGCCACAAGTGGCCCGCGGGCCGTGGTTTGGGAACCTCTACTATAGAGTGTCGATTGTTCTATAAGAATATAGCGAAAGTACCATTCCTCCAGTACAATATCCACCACATCACTGTCGAGCGTTGACCGTTCTATAAGAATATAGGGAAAGCATCATACCACGGTTTAATATCCACTACATCACTATCGACTGTCGATTGTTCTATAAGAATGTAGGGAAAGCACCATATCCCCGGTACACTATCCACTAAATCACTATCGAGTGTCGATTGTTCTATAAGTATATAGGGAAAGCACCATACCCCCGGTATGGATTTAGGAAAAACAAAGGACGCACAGATGCCATTTTTTGCTCTTGACAACTTATAGAAAAATCGAGTGTCGATTGTTCTATAAGAATATAGGGAAAGCACCATACAACCGGTGCAATATCAACCACATCACTATCGAGTGTCGACTGTTCTATAAGAATATAGGGAAAGCACCATACAACCGGTACAATATCCACCACATCAGTATCGAGTGTCGATTGTTCTATAAGAATATAGGGAAAGCACCATTCCCCCCGCGCTGGGGCGAAGGGGTTACGAACACGATTATAAATCCCGCATTCCGCTTTCGCGAGGCACCGTCGTCATTTGGAGTTGACATGTTCGAATCCCGGTCGGTAACAATGGCCGTCAAATTGTATGTTGTCTAGTGTGTCCTCAAACCTCTGCTTCCTTCTTCTCCTTCTATGAGTGCCTAAAAATACTATGTGTGTTTATTTATGAATCCGCTTTCGAAACACAGCTGAGGGCAATGTGGAAGCAGACCGTCCTGTGTTCGTTTTCATACAATGGTATGAGTGCCGGTCGTTTAGACACAATGGCAAACTATTGAACGTAAACTTGTCTAGCAAATCACAGCAACCCAAACCATGCTAGGGTTAACTGCGACGTTATGTAAAGGACACGCAACTAACTTTTTAAACCATTCACCAAATTAACCCCCCCCCCCCCCACCCCAGGCGTGTCAAAGGGCGCTTTATTTTCACTGCGATCAGAGGGAGGGAACTGGAACTTTAGCTTAGTATCACCACTCACTACCGTGCGGTTGGGAGCCTCTGTGGCGAAGTGGTCAAGCCGTCTGACTCGTGCTCCGAAGGTTGTGGGTTCGATTCCGGGCCGCGCCCTTCGGTTTACGAGTTAAA
This sequence comes from Cepaea hortensis, assembly GCA_963921405.1. Lineage (NCBI taxonomy): Eukaryota > Metazoa > Mollusca > Gastropoda > Stylommatophora > Helicidae > Cepaea > Cepaea hortensis. The sequence continues at coordinate 30,165,962 of OY992879.1, read as the reverse complement.
TGTTTCGGAGACTCATGTGGGTCGTCGCTAAAAGCTACGGAGTTCGTGCTTTGTGCGTCGCTTTCAGTGCTGCGGAAAGAGACCGAGCCATATGGGATAAAACCCGGTGCAATGAAGTCGACCATGTCGACTTTTAAGTCGACTTTTAACTACCGTGCGGTAAATTTACTCAACAAAGTGGATGTCTTCGAAATGCCGCCCCTTACATGTTTTTTTGTTCTTTAAAAATGCCGCCCTCTTATGCAGCTCCCTTACGGTGCCGCCTGATGCTGCCGCCTTTCTGTATCATAGCATGGCACGGCCCTGTCACCACTGGTGAGAATAATGCAAATAGAGCTTTCTATAAACACTAAGCTACTATCGCCAAACTTGGAAATGACAGGGGGAAAAAATTTCTGCAACGAAGATGTTATCTCTTTGAAGAATACTCAATGTATCAAGAAGAGAGAAAATCAGAAATGAAGAAACCAGGACTGCACTGGGGGATATAGCAGCGCTAGATTTAATTACAAAATAGCAAGTTAAATGGTTTGGCCACATAACTAGACTACTAACTAACAGCATACCACTCATCTCATCTCATCTCATCTCATCTCATCTCATCTCATCTCATCTCATCTCATCATGTTCCTCTTGTACCTTGCGGTGTCGAGGTGAAGTATAAACTTCGTGAAAGTGCCCGATTATGCGCTTCATATATCGAAATTCCCATGGATTCTGCTATTCCCTCCGTCCAACGTTTACGTGGTCGGCCTCTTCCTCTGTTTCCATTTGGTCTGTACATCATTGCTTGTTGTGGCATGCTGTTGACTGGTAACCTACTTGCATGGCCAAACCATTTGACTTGCTGCTTTCTAATAAAATCTAGTGCTGCTTTAACCCCCACTTTAGTCCTGATTTCTTCATTTCTGATCTTATCTCTTCTTGATACGTTGAGTATTCTTCTCAGGAACCTCATTTCTGTTGTTGTGCCAGTATACCACAACAAGCAATAATGTTCAGACCAAATAGAACCAGAAGAAGGGGTCGACCGTGTAAACGATGGACAGGGGGAATCGCGATTTGTGAAACCCATAAACGGACACTCACGTTGTTTATGCTTCATCTGGACACCACAAGTCGCAACTGGAACAAGATGAGATGAGAGGATTTTATTGCATTCAGTTTTTCCCATATGGCTGGGACGCAGAGATGTTTCCAAGGCACCAGGGCGGGTTCTATACTGGCCAAGACCTATTGACGCGTCCTCGTCGAGCGTCCTGGGCAACAGGTCCCTTCGGGGTTCTGGCTAAAGTCAGTAGGATCGCTGATTCCTCCGAAGTCGGAGATTGTCTGCCTGTACGGCGAGGAACCACCAGTCTGCACACTAATAAGCCAGACATGGGACAACGGATACTCACGCAAGCATCAGGTCCTGTATGACATCCACTGATGTTGGACAACAGGATGCCTTCATCCGACATACAGGACTTCACGTTGGAGCTCAAGCCAATGAACACAAGCAAGCAAGCTATCCCATATGGCTCGGTCTCTTCAGCAAAGTGGCCTGCGGAAGCGTCACACAAAGCAACGAAATATGTAGCTCTAGCGATATCCCCCAGGAGTCTCCGAGAAAACTCGAGAACAAAACGACGTAGGCCGCAATCGAACCCACAATCTTCGGAGCGTGAGAAAGGCGGCTCAACCACCTCGTCAAGTTGTTAAAAAGTTAGTTGTATATCCTGTTACAGGACGTCGGAGTCAACTCCAGCATTTTTATGCTGTTTTTGATCACTGGCAAGTTTAATGTTCAGTAGTTTGGCATTGAGTTCTGAACGACCAGCACTCACACCATTTTATAAAAAATGAAGACAAGGCTGTCTGCTGTCAGCTCTGTCTCCCGCAGCTCTGTTTCGAACGCGGTATGCGGAATAATGAACTTCGTCCGTTACACCTTCGCCACGGAGCAGGCTCGTCACGTAGACTCCCTACTAAATTACGAATGACTCCTTATGACACAGTCATGCTGAAAACGAACACGGAAATACTACACAAACTGGGATTTAAAACAAACATTACTGAATGAGATCATGATTCGGAAATTAAGGTACCTAAGTATTTGTAAAGTCTCACTACACTTTTTATGTATAGAGTGTATTTTTAATGACTGTGAAGTGTTTGCAAATATTGCCGGTCCAAGTTTATTATTCACCCTTTGTAAAGTTCATCCAGCATTAAAGGTAAATACAAAACTTCGATCGGCAATAGTTTCAAACAATACACAGTCATTAAAAATACACCCTGGTTGAACAAATTTGAAAAATAAAGTACATGATCTTCTTCTTCTTCTTCTTCTTCAGCGTTCCGAGCCATTGAGGTTCTTTGCTGCAAATACAATCCGTCTCCATTCGTCTCTCTGGTGGACCTTCTATTGCCAGTCGTTGATTCCAAGTGCTTGTAGGACTGTACATGTATTATCTCTCCACCGCCTTCTTGGTCTACCTCGGGGTCTAGGGTCATTTATTTCCTGAGTGTAAGCGAGTTTTGTTTCCATATTATCTTCCATTCTTTCTATATGCCCCAGCCATTGTAGTCTATTAGCCTTCATGATACCAGTGATTAGCGGGGACTTAAACAGATCATAAATGTCTTTGTTACTTCTTCTTTTCCACTCTCCACTTTGTGTATCCCTAATGGGTCCAAAGATGCGTCTTAAAATTTTGTTCTCAAAGGTTTGTAACAAGGCTTCGTCTCCTTTCGTTGTACTCCAGGTTTCAGAGCCATACAGCACAACTGGTCTGATCAGTGTTTTGTATATTGTGATTTTGGTGTTACGAGATAGCGCCTTTGATTTTAGTAGATGTTGTAGTGCATAGTATATCTTATTTCCAGAGTTGATTCTAGTTTGTATTTCTTCCCTTATGATGTTGGAGCAGTTGAAGATCGTACCCAGGTATTTGTATGTTTCCGTTCTTTTAATGGTCATATTATCTATTTGTATGTGGCCAGAGTTTCTAGCCATTCCGTCTCTTGAAATTACCATATATTCTGTCTTATCTTGGTTGATAACCAACCCCATCTGTTGGGCTTTTTCCTTTAAGTGAGTCAATATTTCCAATGTCTTTTGTTCACTTTGCCCTATAATATCTATATCATCTGCATAACCAAGCAGCTTGGATGTTCCTCCAATATCACATTCCTCCTTTACCTTCCTTACAACTTTCTCTAGAGCCAGATTGAAGAGTAGCGGCGATAGTGCATCACCCTGTTTCAAGCCAGATGTTATTTAGAAGGGGTCTCATTTCCTCCCTTTATATGTTACTATATTATAAGTAGTACACAAATACAAGATATATTAGAATGCAACATCAACAACTACCATCACTGGCCTTACATCAAAGATCATCTGCGACGAGACCACGAGGACGTCCAAGAAGAAAATGGATTGACGACATCAGAGACATTGTACAACCTCACGGAATGACACTATCCAGTGCCGTCCACCGGGCGCTGGAACGCAAATTATTCCTCCCCACGACGCTTGACGGCAGAAGTGGAAGATGATGATGATGATGATGATGATGATATTATAAGTATCTTCCATGCATAGTCTGGTCATGTTGATTAACTTCCTTGGTATTCCAAATTCCTGCATAGCATTCCATAGACTATTCCTATGGACACTATCATAAGCCTTTTTAAAATCCACAAAAATGTTATGGAGATCTCTTTTATATTCCCAATGTTTCTCGGCTATTTGTCGTAAGATAAATATCTGAAATATCGATGAAAGTACATGATGTCATCAAAAAATGTGCTCCACAGTCCATCGTGACGCGTTATGCAGGAAATCACTGTCGTCTGCTGTGTTAATTTAATTGTTTTAGCACATTTGTTGATGACATCATGTACTTCATTTTTCAAATTTGCTCTGCATACAAAGTACAGTGAGACTTTACAAACACCCTGTATGTCAGCCATGTACAGAGATACAGCTTCTTGTTAAAGGATGTGATATAGAGACGGATTGAGGGGAAGCGTGTAAGAGAAAGACAACGTTACAGGAGACGACAGATTCAGGGTGGTGGAGACAAATTATTACAGCCGACATTTAATGCTGTGATTTCTCGTGATTTCTTTTTTTTATTTTTTTACGCACCTGGTTATCGAGTCATAGCGCAGAGGATTAAAGATCATATTCGCAACAGAAAATACACCCAGTCATATAGCGTGCGTTAGCGACGTTGATAAGGAGCTGCGCTAATAATGTCAGGAGGGCAGGTCAGCCAGGCTGAATGAATAAGAACACTTGCTCTTAAACAACCAGTGTGCATATTCCTACGGAGCGGGTTCAACCCCTTGAAAAGTCAGCTGGACTATAACATTTACTTCTCGTCCTTGACTTGGGGACATAAATTACAAGTACTTCAGAAGTCTGAGTGGGTTCTTTTTTTTTTTTTTTTTGTATATCCTATTTACAGGACATTGCAGTCAACACCAGCATTTTTTGGTTGATGTCTTGGCAAGTTTTACGTTCAGTAGTTTGCCATTGCTTTCTGAACGACCGGCTCACATAACTTTCCGTAAGAAATCCTCTTCGACAGGGAGACTGGAGTGGGTTCGCCTGATGGCAAAAGATTGAAAGAGGAAGACAGTCTTGTGTCGTGGCACTAATGGAAGTCAACACACGAAATGATCCATGGCGTCGGGGATCGCAATTTGCGGAGAAGCATGATCGCTCATGCCAGCCGACATGGCACTGGATGATGGTTACCGACCAGGTTAGGTCAAACTGGCAACAAGAAATACACCAGGTGCATCATTATAAAAAGAGACGAAGTGTTTACGTAACAATCTGTCAACATAATATATAAACATATGTAGAAAGGAACGACTTAAGTGCAAGGATTAAATAAATCTAAGAAGTTCATAGGCAGTAAAGGTGATACAATCTGTGTCCTAGTAGGGGTGCATCAACCGTGAAAGACATTGACAAAAACATTCTGACTACTCACTCAAACGGAACGGACTGCGGCATTTTGTGAAGGACATCCGACAGTTGATTCCGAATTCAGCAAGAATGAACTGGATTTAGTGGGAGAAGTACTAGAATATGGGGCCTGGAACTCGTCTCTGTTACCTCATGAAATATGAGATGTTCTGTATGGTCTATGGTGCACAAACAACTGTTTTATAGTCGCGTATCAAATTCTCTTGGGGGATTAATGCCACCTTGAGAAATTAGGGGCAGAAATATAATACATTCGTTGTAATTTATCACTTCTTAAAACACGGACAATAAATAGGCAAGCTGGGAAATGTGGTTCCTAGGGAAAATACAAAGAATACAATCATTATCATGTGTCATGCCGATAAGCATTGACGGTCAAGTTTAGCCATTTCATATAATCACAAGAGTCGTGTATTAGCTCTGTGGTCTATATCATGCCATGTGTGTCAAACCATCTAGATATTTACTTCTCTGCCTTCCCCTTGTTCTTTCCCCCTTAATCCTGCCAGTTGTCACCAAGTTGTATAGATTATTTCTTCTCATAATGTACCACACAAATGTGACTGTCAATGACTAATTTCTCTAATCAGTCTACGGTTTTCGTTTTTTTTTTTTGGTAGAACTTGCTCATTGGTTTTACTGTCTGTCGATGGTATGTTTTGCAGTTTCTAAAGAAACGACATTGCCACTGCCATTAAATGTTTATCAATGGACGGACAGAAAGCAGTATGAAACAATTTTCAAACTTTAAGACAGAAATGAAAATCGTAAATTGATTATGGAATTCAATAATAGTCAAGTTTTTTGGGCACATTATGAGGAGGAAGAGACTTAAACATTTAGTGACAACTGGTAAAATTGATGGGGACAACAGCTTATGGTTTTCTATTTGATCACCTTACGGGAGATTCGAATCTGGATGTCCCGAATGGGTTCCGGCGATCTAGACTCTCGGCCAGACGCTCCTCAGTAATACTACATGGTTGTGAAATGCGACATTGAATAAACATCATAAATAATGTTTAAAAACATTTGAGATGCCATATTACAGAAAAGTGTCAAGAATCAGCCGGGCTGGGCAGGAAAACAAATAAGAATCGACAAAGGATAAAGTTCTGGAAACCATGTGTGTTGTTTGTCCATCAAGAATGATGATGACCGTTCATTTCATCCAGTGGGGTTGAAACTATGGAGACGTGAGTTCTAATTGGGCTGATAATGTCTATTTTAGCTCGAAATGTTCTTTGACAATGTGGACAAAGAATGCTTGACGGTTCTCGAGGAGGATTTCCTGCAGTGGTTTTTCTGTCCTGCCTTTTCTTCACAGCTCTTGCAGTCCCGGTTGCCTCACAAGTGACTGCACCCTTGCGTAATGATGCGCGCCACGAATTTCGGTCTCTGGCTGCAGTCTCTCAAGTGTCATGATGAATTCCAAAAACATTCAGTGAGATTTTCAGAGTGTCTTTAAAGCGTTTCCTATGACCGCATTGGGAGCGTTTACCACAACGCAACTCGCCGTAAAAAATTAGTTTAGCGAGCCTGTGATCTGGGCATGCGTGGTAAGTGACCAGCCCAGCGAATCTGATTCTTAATTAGTAGAGTGTGGATACTGGGCATGGAAGCTCTTTCTAGGACTTCCGTGTCTGGGATCTTGTCTTGTCATTTAATCTTCAGTAGCTTCCTAAGGCAGACTGTGTGGAAGTGGTTTAATTTCCTAGAGTGTCGCTGATAAACAGTCCAGGTTTCACAAGCATATAGCAGTGTGGATAATACAACTGCTTTGTAGACTTTTAGCTTTGTTTGCTTATTCCATTTCTGTCCCACACATTCTTGTACAGTCTGCCAAAGGCCGCGCTGGCCTTGGAGATTCTTGCATTCACTTCGTCATCAATTGTGGCAGCTTGTGACACAGTGCTATCAAGATAGGTGAATTTGTCCATAACACTTAGACTATGACCATTAACTTTGATATTCGACACAGTGTAATTATTCCCTGGAGCTGGCTGGTGCATAACTACAGTCTTCTCCAAGTTGATATTGAGCCCAAAGTTGGCACAGGCATGTGAGAAAATGGCAAAGTCCTCGAAAAGATAGTAGCACGCAGACTCCAGCGACATTTGGAAAGTCGTAATCTGCTTCCCCAAGGACTGGGGAGTTACCGGCCTGGAAAGGACACCTGGGCCAATGCTGCAACTTTTGCATTTGATGGCTACGAGGGCTTCCAAGATAAACAGGAGACAGTAGCGGTAGCTCTTGACCTGCAGGATGCGTATAACAGGGTCAGGTATGATCGGCTGATATACACACTGTTGGACATGGAGATCTGCCCTTGCCTTGTTAGATGGGTTGAGGCAGTCCTTTATGAGCGTAAGGTTGCACTGTGCATGGGTACCTGGACTTCTGATCCATCTACTATTACACCTGGGTTGCAATAGGGATCTGCCTTGTCCCCAGTGCTCTTTAATGTCTACACCAGCAAAATCGCAGCTATTGAGATACCAGGTGTGGGTAGAATCTTGACATTTGCAGATGATGTGCTGGTGTACAAACAGGGCAGAGACAGGGCCAGTTTGACGAAAGACTTAAGGTAGCAGTAAATGGGGTGGCAGAGTTGTGCAGGGACGCAGGAGCCGTTATAAACCCAGACAAGGCATCGGTCGTGTGGTACTCCCTGGACAATCCGATAGTCAAGGCAGATGTCCCAGGTATTATGTTGAATGGATGTCCTCTTAGGCGAGAGAGTAAATTGAAGTACTTGGGTATCACCTTTGACAGGTGTTTGTCTTTTAAGGATCATGTGGGGGATTTGGTGGTGAAGGCTGGTAGATGACGTAATGCATTGAGGGCTATAACAGCAACCGGGGTAGAACAGAGGATGCTTTACAGGCTCTTTCAGCAGTTAATAATTTCTGTCATTGAGTATGGTTTGGGGCTGCTGACAGTATCAAATAGCCAGCTTGAAAGGTTGGAACGCATACAGAATGCTGCCATGCGGTTAATCCTGGGATGCACAAAGGACACACCAATTATATGCATAAGGCATATCCTGGCGCTACCAACAATGACGGATAGGCATAGAGTCCTTCAGGCCAAATGGTACCTGAGAGTTGCTTCAGATAGGTATCATCGGCTGCATGCAGCCATTGATATGGTCAAGAGTCATGGACTAAGTCGAGGCAGGTCCTGGATGGCACAGGCAGAACTTTCTATACGTCGGGTGTGTGATCTAGAGACCATCAATCGTGGAAGAGAGTGGGTTGAAGTTCCGGAATACATGACGGACTGGCACAATGTAATAACAACACTGGGTCGTGAGTGCAGAGAATGGGCAGCTGGCCGCACTGAGTTTGAAGTGCAACAGCTGATCCAGAGCAACACAAGGTGACATAGTCATCTACACCGACGGGTCAGTGGTGAGAAACAGACGTAGTGGTTGGGGCTTTATTGCAACGGCTAATGGACGAGTCTTAAAAAAGGAGTGTCTGGCATATGAGACTACGACCTCCAGTATGAGAATGGAGGTGGAGGGCGGAGGCAGTAACAGCGGGATTCCGTTGGCTAGGGGAGACTACTGCAACACACGCTGTATTCATTACGGATTCAAAGAGTATGCTTAGCAAGGTCGAGAAAGGAATGTTTCGTGTGGAATGGCTCTTATGGCTTCAGAGGTCACAGATTGTAAGAATTGTATGGATATTTTGCCTTGGCCATGCGGGGGTGCGGTGGAATAAACAGGTTGATAGGCTAGCAGGGAATGCACCTCTTGGTGGCAGATTGCCTATGGACAAGGGGAAGGTGGTCGTGCGCTTGTGGGACCAGGTGGAGAAGGCGGAAGAACAGATTGAGAACCCATATGTGGAAAGAATGAGATTGCGGGGGATCAGCAGGGGTTCTGGAAGAATACCAAAACTGAGAGGGAAGTTTCAGCCTTCTGAGATTGAATAACTTTCTATCCATGCGGTAGTTGATGTCTATTCCAATGTCGTTGTTCTCGAAGGCATTCGTCAACATAGCTGAAAACATGAGGCTGAACAGTGTTGGTGCCAGGACACATCCTTGCTTGACCCCATTGGTGACAGGAAAGGGCTCAGACAGTTCACCAATTTCCTGTACTCTTGCCTGCATGCCATCATGAAATAGCCGCACTATTTGGACAAACTTTCGTGGACAGCCATATTTTGCCATAATCTTCCACAGCCCTTCTCTGTTGACTGTATCAAAAGCCTTGGCAAGGTCAATGAAAGTGGAGAACATTTCGCAGTTCTGTTCCTGACATTTCTCTTGCAGCTGCCTTGCAGCGAAAATCATGTCAACAGTTCCACGTTCTTTTCTGAAGCCACATTGACTCTCAGGAAGAAGACCTTAATCGAGATTGGCTGTGAGGCGATTGAGAAGAATTCTGGCGAGTATCTTCCCTGCAATTGAAAGCAATTAGATGCCTCGGTGGTTCTCACAGGATTGGCGGTTTCCTTTACGCTTGGAAAGGTGGACTATTGACGCGCCCTTGAAATCTTGTGGCATGGTCTCGTTCACCCATATGTTTGTAAAAACTTGGTGAAGCTGCTCTGTTATGACCCGCCCACCTGGCTTGTATATCTCTGCTGGGATGGAGTCAGGACCAGGTGCCTTGCCGCTGGAGAGTTGCTGGATGGCTTTGTTTACTTCCACTATGGTTGGCAGGTTATCAAGGGTATTATTAGTGGGAACTTGAGGAAGGCAGTTGATGGTTTCATCATCTAAGAAGGAAGTCGCATTTAAGATGTTGCTGAAATGCTCTGCCCAGCGTTGAAGGATTTCTTTCTTATCGGTGACCAATGTTCTCCCATCTGCATTAAGGAGAGGAACTATGCCTGGTGATTTAGGACCATAGACCACTTTCGGTGAGACGTAGAAGTTTTTCATATCATGTCTGTCAGCAAAGCCCTGAATTTCATCAGCTTTGCTGCTCAGCCAGGAGTCCCGCATGTGCCGAAGTTTCTGCTGCACTACTCTCTGAATGTTCTTGAAGGCATCTTTTTTTATGTTGACTTCGGGTCATTCAAATGTGCCTTGAGAAGAAGATGTTTCTCGGCCAGCAATTGGTTGATGTCTTCGGAATTTTCATCAAACCAGTCTTTATGCTTTCGGGGGGTTGGACCCAGGATTTCCATAGCAGTGTTGTAAATTATGTCCTTTAGGGCTCTCCACTCTGTTTCTGTATCCTGTTTAGCTGCAGCATTGGGCTTGATGCGATCTTCCAGCATATTTTTAAACGACAGCCGCATTTCTTGCTGTTTAGGCGGGTGACATTTAGTTTTTGTTTTTGTTTTTTGTTGTTGCATTTTTACCCCTTGAGGACGCCGTGATGGTTTGATGTGTATGTTTATTTTCGAGATAATGAGACGATGGTCTGTCCAACATTCGGCATCACACATGGATTTTGTCACCCGGACGTCTTGTCTGTCACTCCTCCTGACGATGACATAGTCAATGAGGTGCCAGTGTTTCGAGCGAGGGTGCATCCACGATGTCCTGTTTGTCATGGGAAGACGGAAAATTGTGTTGGTAATCAGGAGGTCGTGTTCGGCACATGTCTGAAGGAGGGGGAGTCCATTACTGTTATAATGTTTCGACTTCATGCTTTCCAATAATGCCACTCCAAGAGGTGGTGTCCGTGCCTACTTTGGCATTGAAATCCCCAAGGCGTATAAGTTTGTCTCCTTTGGGAATAGGTGTTAATACATTGTGCAGGTCCTTATGCAACTTGTTCTTGACATCATCTTCATTGGTCATAGTTGGTGCGTAGACACTCACAATATTTGCATGCTTCCTTAATAACATAACAACATAACAGAACAAAACAGACTATATTCGAGGGCGAGTCAATAAGTAAGTCACACGGTTCTGTGGAATGGCAGGTAAATGTAGTTGGTGTTTTCTACAGGTGTCATTAGGTAACAGCAACATCGAACTTTATATTCCCGTTCGTCAGGTGGCTCTAGGTGTCACATGCGCATGCGCAGTGCATAAACAAAATGGCGACTGGACATTTAGCGTGTACAACCAAAGAGCAACGTGCTGTTGTGTGTTTTTATGTTTTTGTGTGTGAGCAAAAGGACTGCCTGCAAAGGACATTCATAAGGAAATGCTTCCTGTTTATACTGACAAATGTTTGTCCCGTAAAGCGGTGCATAGCTGGGTAGAAAAATTTTCTCAAGGCGTGTTGCTTCTTCATGACAATGCCAGACCACATACGCCTAGATTAACTCAGGAGAAAATTAACCAAGTATGGTGGGAAGTTGTGGAACTTCCAACTTACAGCCCCGACTTAGCCCCTAGCGAATTCCACCTTTTTGGTCCACTGAAAACTAACCTTGGCGGGAGACATTTCGCGAATGACGCCGAATTTGGATGTGAAGTGAAAACGTGGTTTAGAAAACAGAGCACGCAGCTCTATGCAGTCGGTTTGGGATTACTGATAAAACGATTGAATAAGTGCATCAATGTTGGTAGAAACTAAATTGAGAAATAAAGGGACAATGTGTGTATACAAATAAACTGGTTTCAAGTTGTTATAATATTTAGTTATTTTTATACAACCATTTGTGACTTACTAGTTGACTTCCCCTAGTAAACGCGAAGGCTCGCATGGCATGTCCTATTGCGAAGACGTGAATACATAGAAATATCAGTCGTTGGGAAATTTTCGAAGCAATTCAAACATCATGATAGATACATACACAGCGATTAATGGGCACGCGTGATTAGTACAGGGTAGGAGCAGAACTAGAGAATGTACGGGGGAATGAACAGGCTGATAGGCTAGCAGGGAATGCACCTCTTGGTGGTATCTTGCCTATGGACAAGGGGGAGGTGGTCGTGCGCTTGTGGGACCAGGTGGAGAAGGCGGAGAAACAGATTGAGAACCCATATGTGGAAAGAATGAGATTGCGGGGGATCGGCAGGGGTTCTGGAAGAATCACAAAACTGAGAGGGAAGACCAGGAGAACATTTAATCAGATAGCGGTGTGAACGATTAGTAGTATGACTCTTCGCTGGCTGTTGAACGAGGGGACTGAGCACGTATGGGAATGTCCTGAGTCCAGCGATGTCGGTTCTTGACTCAACTCAACAACTCAGCTAGAGAATAAAATAAGTTAGTTAATCGGGCATTCCAAAATTATCGCTACATTCAACTCAGAAACTACATCTTTGTTGCTTCCAAACTCTTCCAAATTCCGCATCCCATGATTTACTACTATACAGTAGAACATGTTCGACATATAATTTCAATAATTTCATTCTGACACTCAATGAAAATGACTTCTTCTTCTTCTTCTTTGCATTCATCCGGAGTGTTTTTTCAGATGTGATTGCGGTGTGCGTTAGGCACCCTTGGGTCGAAACCCTTAGGTCAACACATCCGGCTTCTGCGTGCATTTTTGACCAGGATAGCATTCATGGGAGACTCTCACTTTTGTGGTACCATCCACCTCCCAGCTGGTCGAGTTGGAACAGTCGAAGACTTCGCAGTCATCTCTCAAAGGAAGGCAGGGACAGTCCATAGCATTTTCCGCTATCCTGGGTGGCTTTCATAATTGCAGAGCCGACACATAATGCTCTGGTGCTGGGCTCACGGAGGGAATCGTCACGTCCTGCTCATGGCTGCTTTAATTCCTCACTTCAATATATTGGGCACTTCGTTAACCCCGGGCCGTTCCCGCACAAACCAGACAGGTCTGCAGACGGTATACACTCAGCGAGTTTTCGACACGGACATGTGCTTGTCGTTGCGCCCGTCAGAACTGGTCCAGGCACGACTGACATTCGGAAAACTACCTAGTCAGAGCTGTTCCGAACAAGAGCGGCATTCGAAAACTAGGTAGTCAGAGCTGTTCCTAGCACGAGAGACATTCGGACGAGACATTTCACTCGGACGAAAATGCGTAGTGTCAATTTTTATTTTGCCACCCGTAGGACGGCACTTCCGGCTTCGGCGGGCATTTTTTTAGTGAGGTTAGCCTTCCTCGGGTTTCGAGGCACGTTAGACTTTTTGTTGTGATGTCGTACACATCTCAGCTGGTCAAGATAGAACGATCCTCGACATCTCGGTCATCCCACAAGGGAAGGCAGGGGCAGACCATGGGCCTATCCAAAGCTATCCAAGGAGGCTTCCATAATTGCAGAGCCGGCACATATTGCGCTGAGACTAGGCTCACCCAAGGAGTTGCGACGTCCTGCTCATGGCTGCTTTAGTTCCTTTCTTCCATGTGTTGGGCATCTCGCTTGCCACTGGTCGCTCAAGCACACACCAGGAACGGTCAGACTGCGGGCGACATCCACTCGGTAAGCTTTTGCTTTTGACTTCGGACCACGCAATGGATTCGCTAGCCGTGCGTTCCATTTCGTGTTATTGAGACGTTTTTCACTTTTGTCTACACTCTCTATGAGTTAGATACAGACAGTTTTCGTAGCCATTTCATTCGACTGGGACACTTTCTGCATTTTAGAACTCGCTCACGAGGTAGGCTACATGTGCTGCTGGCTCAGCACCTTACCTCCGTGCAGCAGTGAGCGAGTAACGGCCAGGCCCCTCTCATCCGGGAATCTCTCATATCCCCCAGCTGAGAACCTTCGAACAAGTATCAGGACTGGGTATGCAGCGTGCTCAGTATGCCACCTCTATTTTTCAGTAGGTGGGTATCGGCCCGGCTCTTACATTCGAGGATTTGTGGCTTAGAGGCCTAAACCCTCGACAGAGAGCCTTAGTATTGTCCGGACCAAGAACTTCTGCCTTCGTGCGCCTGATTTAAAATTTTGACTGCTATCCTCAGTCTACCTGCAGAGCAGCAGGTTGTGTCTCTCTTAGTCTGGCCCCTATCCCATAAGCTGTCCGATATGTAGTTTTCATCCATAAGCAAGCACATGGGGTCGATGGGACACGCAAGCTCCCCCACCACGGCAAGGTGGAGACACATCGGGGGAGGAAAGTGACTTATTGCATTGGGTACATTTTACCTTCTGAAATGCAGATTTGTCTATGTTACTCGCCCTCATAACAATAACTGACTTAGAGGCAGTGAGCGATTTTCACAATTGCCCAACATACCGATTCGAGGATAAAAATCAAGTGCAAAAGATTTAGACGCAGACCACATTGCGATGATTTCTATGGTATGGGCATCGGTTGTTCAGAAAAAAAAAAAGTTTGTTTTTTAAACGCAAGAGGATCAAATTCATTGTACTTGGTCTGATCCCATATGGCTCAGTCTCTTTCCACAGGGAGGCCTGCCTGAAGCCTCGCACAAAGCACTAACTCAGTGCTCCAGCGACGACCCCCCAGGAGTATCCTAGAAAACTGTACTCGTGAACTTAACGACGTATCCCGGAATCGAACCCACAACCTTTGGAGCGAGAGGCGGACGGCGTAACCACTTCGCCACATAGACACTCTGGACGTTCAGAAAAGAATGGCAAACTACTGCATGTAGAAACTGGCTAGGAAATCACAAACAACCAAACAATGCAGGGGTTGATTGCAACGCAATGAAAAGGTCATGCATTTGAATGGCACCTTGCCGTCTTGACAGACGATAGTGTAGAAAGTGGAGTTATACCTCTACATAACACAAAGCCTGGGCTGAGTTGTAGAGAACATGTGTTGTCCATGCAGCATGATCCCTCTCTCAGCATGTCTAGTTTACTCAAGAGGTAAGGTAACACTAATACATCTGGAACAAGACAAGCTGCAGAAGCTGCCGGATCAGCAAAGCAATACTCTAAGTGCCCGCCTGTTGGAGCTTCCATCCTAGACCAGTTGCCGACTAAGGCATAGGGCCTAGTCTGCTCTGCCATGACATTTAGTCTTTAGGTTGCATTTCCTCACACTAGGGTACGGCTTATATTCTCCCAACTGCACTCCTTTGCCAGAAGCCGGTGGCACAATGTGGGGTTTCGGGTTTGGTGAGCGCCGCCCAATATTCTGCGTTAACAGAAAGCAGGTAGTACCGTCTACTGTCATACGGTAGCTCAGTCATATCTAAGACCTGACAACATCATGCAACTAGCATAATAATAACTTGTAGTACAGACAGACTGCCGGCTTCGTGGCAAAGTGGTTACTGACGCAGTTCATAATCCCGCACACCGCGTTCGAAACACAGCTGCGGGCGATTTGGCAGCAGACCGCCATGTGTTGATTCTTAATGAAATGGTATGGGTGCCGGTCGTTCAGAAAGCAAAGGCAAACTACTGAACGTAAACTTGCCAAGAGATCACAAACAGCAAAAAAAGGCTGAGGTTGACTGCGACGTCCTGTAAAAAAGAAGATACTAATAACTTTTGTTGTTTGAAAGCAGACTATGAGCACTAAGGGTAAGTGTTAAGGTTACAAACTCCAGCCGCCTGTCTAGAAAAGGGACATGGCAGTAACCACACCACGGCTGTCTGGTATGTTATTTCGATTGTTGTCACCACCAGAGAGGAGACCTTCACCCTGAACCCTGGCCTAGATTGTTAGGAAGACACCCACTTAACTGTCATCTTGCGTGTTAAAAAAAAAAAAAAGTCACAGTTTCCACGATGGAATGTCAGCGGCAATCCGTTAAATTAATTCACGAAGACATGTTTATCCCCGTTGTTTGGGTGGGTCTTGAAGACTTAGACTGTGAGGAGGGGAGGAATTTAAAAAAGGAGAGAGGGGGGGGGGGGGGGGGTTTTCTGCTAGTGGTCTGACGACACTGATTCTCAGTATGGTTGGTCGAGGGCATTTGTGAACTTCTGCTGCTGCTGCTGCTTCTGCTGCTTCACGAGAAAGATAGAGATAGATAGATAGAGAGAGAGAGAGAGAGAGAGAGAGAGAGAGAGAGAGAGAGAGAGAGAGAAGGAGAGAGAGAGGAGTGAAAGGTAGAGACTGGATTGAAAGAAAGAGAAAAAGAGTGGGGGAAATGAAAGATAGAGAATGGAAGTGAAGGAAAGTAAGAAAGTAAGATATATATGTATATATATATATATATATATATATATATATATATATATATATATATATATATGTATATATATATATATATATATATATATATATATATATATATATATATATATATATGCCGGTCTCTCTGGCTGTGGGGTTACAACACTTTCTCTCTGTAATCCCGTTTATCACGCAGAGTCTCGCAGCGGAGCGAGAACTGAGGTGGTTCGACCCCCGCTCGTGACTTGCGGATACTGATATATACTAGCTGACCCTGCCCGGCTTCGCCCAGACCCTGGTGGGGAGCATCTCATTTAATTCATATAAGTAGTCATATAAGTTCTCGTTCCCGTTACCGACTGACTGTCTGTCTGTCTGTCTGCCTGTCTGTCTGTCTGTCTGTCTGTCTGTCTGACCCGGCCCGGCATCGCCCAGCTCCTGGTGTGAAGCATCTCATTTAATTTATATAAGTAGTCATATATGTTCCTGTTCCCGACTGTCTATCTGTCTGTCTATCTGTCTGCCTGACCCTGTCCGGCTTCGCCCAGTCCCTGGTGGGGAACATCTCATTTAATTCATATAAGTAGTCATATAAGTTCTCATTAAATTCATACAACAAAAAAAGTAACTTAAAAGAATGTCCTTCCACACACCATCCATTATTTTTAATGAAAAATCTTTCTAATCACCTGCATGACTACATCTTCTTAAGCAAAAAAAGATGAGTTACAATGTTATGCATTGTGCATTATTTTTATGAAAACTTTGAAAATGCCTTACAGATTGTATCATTATTTATTATAACTCATATGCCGGTATATAACTATGGACAAAGAGTTTATAAATCTTTGAAAACGATGCCACAATATGACTATAAGTTATACAGAAAAGTTATGCCCCTTGAAATAACTTTTACAGAGTTAGGTCCCCTGAGATATATGAAATTATGATGAAAAATTAAAAATGAAATAATACTGAGTAAGCAGGCGATTTCACACTAACAAAATATCACAGTTGGCAGCGCTGGATTGAAAGGAAGGAGTGTAGAAAATTTCATCTCAATCGGATGGGCCGTTCGCGAACAAATAAAGGACATACATACATACATACATACATACATACATACATACATACATACATACAGATGGACGGAGATTGCCTTTTATATATAAGATATATATATATATATATATATATATATATATATATATATATATATATATATATATATATATATATATATATATATATATATATATATATATATATATCCGCAGATCTCAATCCGTGCTATTCTGGTTACATTCTGTCGATGATATCCTCCAAGCCACCGTCTTAAGACATCCAGTATCATTTCTTATTTTACCGGCTGTGGCGAAGGGAAGTGAACGTAAATGGCAATCTCGCACACCGCGTTCGAAACACAGCTACACTCCCCCCCCCCCCCCCCCCCGATCTTTCGACTTTCCCCCCGATCCGTTACCCAAGCACCGCCTACACGGGGACTCTGTTGAAGAGATACTATCCCCTTCCCAAACTCGGAAACTAGCGGGGTGTTCAAGATCGGTACTGGCACTTCTCATCTGCGTAGAGGAATATTAGGAATGATCAAATAATGTTTGTGCTCAACACAAGTGAACTGCCTAGCATCAGCACTAATAACTATACTTCATTGTCCCCTTATGATATACCTCGTAAGTTACATGTATGTTCAGTAGTTTGCCATTGCTTTCTAAATGGCCGACGCCTCATACAATTTATAACAACGCAAAGCTGGCTGCTTCCAAATCTCCCTCTGTTGATCTCGATCCCTCGACTCAGTATAACGGGACATTTTGAAACCGCGCGTTTCACCATTTCCCTAAACCACAGTCGGCTTCTAAGATCGTTAGTTGCACATCCTTTACAAACGTTGCGGTCAACCCCAGCAGTTTTTGGCTATTTGTGATTTCTTGGTATGTTTACGTTCAGTAGTATGCCATTGCTTTCTGAACGACCGGCACTCACACCAGTATGAAACCAGCCCAAGGCGGTCTGCTTCCAAATCGCCCGCAGCTGTGTTTCGAATGTGGCTTGCGGGATGACGAATTGCGTCTGTAACCGCATCGCCACAGAGCAGGCTCGATTCTGTATAGCGGGAACTTTTGAAACTGTGTGTGTGACCAATCTCTAAGCCACAGTCGGTTTCTAAGAAAGTACGCTAATATAACATGCCACTTTGAGAATCCTTGACACACGTCACTGCTGCTCTAACACAATTCTGCGACAACATTCAAGGTCCCAAGTTCCCCTGTATCTTCCTTCTAGGTCACAAACAATTCCCCGACGCTACATCATCGCATTGTGACAGAAAACAGTGCAGCCTGGGAACACATAATGCTGGGGGAAAATAACAATAATTAGCCAAGCGAAGATTTATGTAAAATCCACGATTTTAACTGTAATAAGATGCATCCACACCGAATGACTGCCTGTTGTTATTGTTTTGAAAAGTAGGTGCAAATCGAAAAGTTGATAATAGGGTTAAGGTTATAGAATCGATCTTGGGGTAGCGGGTTGGGGGGTGGGGGGAGGGGGGGGGGTAATGTTCGTAGAAAGCTAATATTGTTTGTTTGTTTTGTTGCGTATTGTATTAATGCTTTGGTTGTGTTTTTGAGCTGTTAAAGTGATATTTTAATGAGTGACCTTGTGTTCATGTGGGTTTTTATGAATGAGCTTGTTTTTCTCCATGGATACAAATATGACATGACAAGATAGTTATGTAATGATTAATTTTTCGAACAAAATGCGGAATACAGATCAGTATTAATAGTTTTGGTTTGTCTACAGCAGTGTTTCTCAAATTATAGTTCATGAATACATGGGGTGCTTGAGACCCCTTTCAGTGGGTCCTTAAAGTGGTTCGTTCTAAAAGTCAATGTCTTGTGGTGTTGGTGATCATGTCTGGCCGCAGCCTTCTGTCGCGTGTTAAAAGTTAGTTGCACATCCTTTACAGGACGTTGCAGTCAACCACATAATTTCTTTGGCTGTTTGTGATTTCTGTGCAAGTTTTACTTTCAGTAGTTTGCCATTTCTTTCTGAAAGACCGACGCTCATCCCTTTGTATCAAAAGCAACGCAAGGTACTGCCAGTCATTTCTGATACAAGTGTTCCTCCATGCCATGATCTCAAACTGTTCGGTATCTCTTCTTTCGATCTCCCTCTGCTTCTTCTGTCCCACCCTTTCCGTTGTCACAGTTAGTTAGTTAGTCAGTCAGTCAGTCAGTCAGTCAGTCAGTCAGTCAGTCAGTCAGTTAGTTACTTAGTCACTGTTCCAACTTCACAGCAACGGGTCGTCCCCATTATGCTTTGTTCCCGTGCCAGTGAATAACACACAAAATGTTCCTCACTGTCCTATGTGACAAGTGGAAAAGACAGGAGTCTCGGCAAGCCAAAAGCCCACACAGGTACAATGTGCATAATGCCGCCGGCAGAAATTGCCAACACAAAAGTCCTCCACGGAAAATACAGTTCGTCGTCGATGGAAGCGGCAGTCACCAGAAAGACTTCATTGACCCGGGTTTTATCCCATATGGCTCGGTCTCTTTCCGCAGGGCGACCCACCGAAAGCCCCGCGCAAAGCACGAACTCCGTAGCCCCAGCGACGACTCCCAGGAGTCTCCTGAGAAAATTTACCGAAAAGGCACACCAGTCAGTTTAGCAACATCTGGCCGCCATCGTTCCGAAAATGCAGTTCACGCTACAAACATCCGCGGACAGATGTATGTGGGGTGCACTCTTCCGATGCTAGTAACCAGCTTTCTTTGTGAACTAACTTCTTTCATGTTATCAGATTATCAGATTATCTTCAATACGCCTTTTAACCGTTCATGATATTCTCATCATTTCTGTCTACGGTGATGCATGCTGGTCAGTCCAGCAAGTGTATGAGTGGAGTAGGAAGTCTCAAAACTTTTCGGTCCGATGGAAAGGTACAGCAGGTGGTGCATGAGTGGCTACACACGCGACCAAAATAATTTATATGTACAGAAATCCACGCACTTTATCGGCGCTGGAGGAGTCGCATTGAACGCAGCGGTGACCACATACAAAAATGACATATTTGTTCTTTACACGTTCAGAATACATTTGCAAAATAATAATAATAATAATAATAATAATAATAATAATAATAATAATAATAATAATAATAATAATAATAATAATAATAATTAAGGTGTTCATTCGAAGCTGCTTCGTCTAATAACACATCTCTACAGATTCTGCATAGTTCACTACTTGTCCGCTAACTATCTACGTCTTATTTCTCTCATTAGTTTACGGTTTTCTTTTGTTGTTTATTTATTTATTGTTTTTTTTTTTTTTGTAGGACTTTCTCATTGTTTTTTCCCCCCTGTCTGTCCATAACATTCTTTGCAGTTTCCTCAGAAACATTTCCACAGCCTTTAGATGTTTTTATTTTTTTCTATCTTGCCTGCTCATTGCCCAAGGTTCACATTCATACAAAAGTAAAGGTTCTATGCAGCATTTCAACACTCTTTTTCTCGTTGCAATTGACATCTTTTTATATGTCAGAATGTTTTCCACCTTGAAAAAGGCTACATTTGCCATAGCCATTCTTGGTCTAATCTTTCAAAGTTCCCACGAGATAGTTGTTTTATTTAGTCGAGATTTCTTTCTATAATACCACATAACTACAGCGTCCACATAATTCCCCACTTATCTGCTAATTGTCCGCGATTTACTTCCGTACACCAGGACTGGCTCAAAGATTTACCTTGTAGAATATACTTCATCTTGTCAAATACTGTCTTTATTTGTGTAGCGCCATACGCCCATTGGTTGCTACAAAATACTTTACTTATATAGTGATTATAATATTAACGATGATGATGATGATGATGATGATGATGATGATGATGATGATGATGATATTGATGTAGCTAATGATGATTATCAAGACGAAAGAAGATAAAATGTTGGACGCATCAACAAGGGAGATTGCATTTGAACGTTTGTTTCTGCTGTTGTGTGACATCATTGAAGTATTTGTGTGGTGTTATCGCCCATATAGCTCGGAGATTGAGACAACCGCCTTTGGGTCGAGCAGACATGGTTCGGCTGATGACGCAGATTCTGCGGATTTTTCCAAACATAGGAAGGGTATAGTATACTTTCCGTCCACCCTATCCTAGAGTAGTGTACCGGACGTCTACCCTCTTCCGACAATGGAGAACAACTAGAGGACTGGTGTGTACTTAAATAGGTAGCAGGAACCTGCTGTGGATATGTGAAGTTCTAGGACCTTGACATTCTCGCAGGCTTCAGTGTACGCAGGATTAGCTGGCCAGTCTTTACCTTCATTATCAGGTGCGTTGATGTAATGGTTAGAACGTTACACTGATAATACCATGAGCGCGGTTTGATGCCTGCATTCGCCGTTCGCAATGGGAGGGAAAGATTGGCCACTAATTTCTCCTTGCACACTAATTTCTCCGTGCAGACTAATTTCTGCATCCACACTAATTTCTCCGTAAACACGTATTTCTCAATGCACACTAATTTCTCCGTGCATCCAGGACTAAAAATGTGATGACCCTAACAGTTCACGTACCCACATAGCCAGGCCGACAAGCGTGGACGGTCATGTTTCGCCATCTCACACAAACACCAGAGTCGTGGATCAGCTCGGTGGTCTTGTCTCGACCATGCCGCGTGGCCAAGCCATATAGATATTTACCTCTTTACCTTCCACTTGTTCTTTTCCCATTTGCGTTGCCAGTTGTCATCAAGTTCTTCAGTTTATTTTTTCTAAGAAGAAGTGGACCCACGTGTCAGGGGTCAGTAGGATCACAATTTTGCATTGCTGACCTTTATCTAACTTCTGGAGATCCAATCCTCCGACCTGCAAGGTGCTTTCCATGTTAATTCTTTCCATGTTGTTCAAGGTATTCTCTACTCTTCCTTATTGAATTCCCGTCTCAGAATGTGTTATATTGTTATTTTAGCTACAGTAACGTGTTATATTGTTATTTTAGCTACAGTAACGTGTTATATTGTTATTATGGCTACAGTAACGTGTTATATTGTTATTTTAGCTACAGTAACGTGTTATATTGTTATTATGGCTACAGTAACGTGTTATATTGTTATTATGGCTACAGTAACGTGTTATATTGTTATTATGGCTACAGTAACGTGTTATATTGTTATTTTGGCTACAGTAACGTGTTATAGTGCTCAGTGGCTAAGGGGTTACGGACGCAGTTCGTAATCCTCATACCCGCGTTCGAAACACAGCCGAGGGCGATTTGACAGTAGACTGCCTTGCGTTGGTTTTTTGCGAAATGGTATGGGTGACGATCATTTAGAAAGCAATGGAACTGAACGTAAACTTGCCAAGAGATAACAACAGCAACAAAAACAGAAGAAACAAAATTGCGAGTATTGACTGCAGCGTCCTGTAAAGGATATGTAACTAACTATAATGCTGCCCCAGATGCCATACAGGTCTTTGACTTCTTTCTCCTCATTCTGAAATCACTAGAACACAATGATTCAAGAAAACATTTCAAATGAGACCAAAACATTTCACACCCTATTATTACTGATCAAATGAGGAATGCAATTCACGGTCTGTAATAATGCATTTGACACTCATTCAGTGTATACTCTCCTTAAAATAGTATTCTAAAATCATATCTCTCTCGCTCTTTAGTCACACGGCAACAATAGCACTTGTTATCGCCAGCTCGGCTTTCAATCTGTCCTGTTCTTGCGACGGTCTCTGCTCGAGTCACCCTTTCAAGAGTATTTTCAACTCTTCCGTTGAGTCAGTTCTTGAGATCTCACTCCACACATGCTGCACGACATAACCCGACAAAAGCTCACTCGGCTGTCACATACCATTATATGCAAATCATCCGCAGCTGTGTCTCGAGCGCGGAGTGCGGGATTAAGAATCACGATGTCAACACCCTTCGCCACAGCTCCGGCTGTGTGTACTTTGCGTACGGTAAAAATCTTTTAGCAGTTTAAATATTAAAGTCTGCCGAACAGGCTGCTCTTGCTGTCTACATATCAAAATATGAAAAGCTACATCACTCAAAGGGTCAGAGTGGCGAGGGATTTATCCCGCTAGCGTTTAAACGTCCTTTGCGCTGACGGCGATTTAGTGGCTTCATTTTACAGACTGGTCAGTTGAACTTAAATTTTGAATTCTCCTTCATAAAGCCCCTGGAAGGTTAGCCCGGTCAACAAACGCCCGCAAAAGTCGGGTGTGTAGGCCTAACGGTACAAGAACGCAGCTCTGCTGCAAACAGGCACAACGCAACTACGTCCGAAAGAGAGTCGAGTGTCCTTCAAAATACCCGGGAAGGCTAACCCGGTCAACAAACGCCCGCATAAGTCGGATGTGTCGGCCTAACGGCGCAAGAACGCAGGTCTGCTGTAAACAGGCACAACGCAATCACGTCCGAAAAAGAAAAAAAAAACTCTCCGGATGAACGCAGCAGAAGAAGAAGAATTCATAAAGCAATGGCAAGGTAGAAGAAGAAGAAATGTTTGCATATCCTTTCCAGGACATCGCTGTCAACATCATCATCTTTCAGCTGATTGTTGATTCCTTGGCAAGATTATGCTCAGTAGTTTGCCATTGCTTTCTGAGCGGCCGGCTCACATACCCCGTAAGTTACCGACGCGATTCGAACCACTGCTGATTCTCACCGTCGTCACGTACTTACGAGAGTATATGAGATTACGGAGAAAAGTCGCTAACCACTAGGCCAGGAAGCCGGCAAAGTACATAACTTAAGTGTGTCTAGAAAAATAACTTCAGTTGATTGCAACGTCCAGCAAAAGACAAAAACCTCACGCAAGGAGGGCCGCGGTGGTATTGTGACTAGACACTCGCCTGCTGACCAGGTGATTACGTATTCGATCCGCGTCATAGCAGCTTCGAACTTTTCCCCCATTGACTTGGGCTCCTGGGTCTAGTTAGTTAGTTAGTTAGTTAGTTAGTTAGTCGACAGATCATCCTCATTGCACATCGAACCATTCAGTCCATAAGTGCTCGGATCCCCTCTTCAGCAAATCCCGCAGCGTGTAGCGGCTCACGACGATACCTGATCCTGGTCTGCCCAGCCCAAAATGGGTACAGGAAATATCTTGGGTAGTAAAGGCGTCTGACATGATAACGGACACATCGGCCACCAAGTGCTGATTGATCTATACAAACATGGGTGTAGCATCATATGCCCATAGCATCTTAACTGATTCAGTGTCGAAGGATAATATATCGCCAAATATGACCTACCATTTGAACAGAAGGACAATATATCGCTATGCTAGGGTAATCGTGTTATTTGTTTCGTTTTGTGGTGTCTTCCACAATTTCAAAGCTCAGTGATGGGAAATTTACATTACAATACTTGTTCATGTGACTGTGTAGCAGGCTTGGTCCAAGCCTACATATTGTTTGGTAATGAATCAGTTTACAGGGAATCAGACTACAGGCCTACATGGAGTTGGTTGACTGGTTGTGAATCCTGTGAAAGTCTGCGAGTGTTAACTCAAGTCTGATGCACCAGCATCCAGGACGCCTAGGTCCTGAAAAGAAAGTGCATCTTTGGGAGTGAGGCTGATGTAGAGATGCTTCTCCTGACCCAGGACCAAAGAAACATCTCCATGATGGAGTCCTACAACAATTCATGGTATCCGTTTTGGGCTGGCTCAACCTGGGACTAGAGACGTGTAAACATGATCCTTTACCTACGCGCGCAAGGTTAATTTTTTACAGCAAATACCATTCTGACTTATATACACAAATCTGTATCCTCGTCGTTGCTACGGAGTTCGTGTACTGTGTTACGATTATCCCTTTATAGTCTATAGAAGGAGAATGTATAGTTCCTTCGAAGAATCAAAATATGCGAAGGAAACCAGGGCGAAAAATTCGTCTGCAGGACGGACGTGACTAGGAGATGAAAAACTGACACAACCTCCTTATGTAACCTACGGATATGCGTTTTGTTAGCTGTTGTCCTTGCCCTTGCATTCGTTCTGCGGCTTCGGTGTCAAGGCTGTATTTTGACACCTCGCGGTTGCTTGAACCTAACAATGTAATCTGCTGTG